>VXBZ01009251.1:1772-113154 GCA_013399135.1 Heliornis fulica
CTCTGCGGGTGGGGGAGGGCGGGGGAGGTTGGGTCTGCCCCCACCCAAGCAGCTTGTGGATCTGTGCCTTGGGCGAGCCACGGGCACGCCAGGACATGGCCCCTTTCGGCCCCCCACGATGTGCTCTCTCCCTCCCGCTGCCCGGAGGGTCCCGGCATCCCCCAGTCCCCAAGCCCTCATCCTTTTGCTGCCTCAGACAGGGCTTTCGCTCAGCGTGACAGCAGCAGCCCCATCTCTTTGGGACTTGTGTCCTGGTAGTGACTGTTTCCTAGCAGAGCCACGGCCCTTAAGACTTGGGCCGCATCCTACCACCCCTCCCAGCCAGGACACCTTCCATTAATCTCCTTCAACACCATCAGCTTCCAAATCTCCTCCAAAATCCACCTCTGTAATTCGCTCATGTGCCTCAATAACACTCCACCCAGGTCCCCACACCTCCTGCCCCATGGTGCACTGAACCCATCCAGCCCCTGCAAGAGGTCCCTCAGCACCACCCTCTGGTGCTGCTCCCACCCCCGCCTTTAATCCCCATGTCCCAGTAGGTGACCCTTTTTGGGAAGCCAAGCAGCAGAGCCTGGCTCCTTAATCTTTATGATGATGAGTGAGCATCGTTTTCCACTACCTCCATTTCATGCATGGAGAAGCTGAGGCACAAAATGTGAAATGATGTCTTCAGGTTCACCCAATAATTAACTGACCTACAGAGTAAGAAGCCTCATTGCCAAGTCAGTACCCAGTAAACACAGCCATGTCTGTTCCTCCTCCTAATGCAGGCTTGTCCTTCCAAAGTTTGCTTTTCCTTTTCTTCTCTTTTACATTTTCCCCCCTCTCATTTTCCTCTCTTTCTCTTTTCTCCATCTCCTCTCTTTCTCCTTCTCCTCTTTTGACCTTCCTTCCCTCCTTCCCTGTCTCTCGTTTTTAACACACAGGCTTCTCTGATGATTCAGACAAGCACCGGGCCACTTCTTCCACGCTGAAAGCTCAGGCAGTGCTTTTGAACATTTGCAGAAAGAGCTTTTCTCGACTGCTGGGTCAGGTATTTTAGTTAAACAGGTATTTAAACACTCTGAGAAGGTTTTTTCGCTGGAGCTGTTCAGGGTTCTTAACTTGCGTTTCCTCGCGGCATCACCTCATTAATCCTCCAGCAAGTTCCCCTAGAAAACCTGAGGAATTGCACATTTTTATTTTTCATGAGCAAAACAGAGAAGGGAAATAATTCATGCAGCCATTTGAAGCTGTTATATATAAACCATAATCAAGTCGAGAAAATAATTCTTTTTCTTTTTTTTTTTTAATTTTTTTCCCCTCTTGGTAAATCAAAAGGAAAATGTGATCCCTGGCAGCCTTCTCCTTTTGAAAGTTTCTACTGTGTTCCAGTCTGGAGCTGTTCATTTAGTGAGTTTTCAAGTTCTCTGTCAGAATTAAAAAGTTGTAAATACAAGAACGTTTCTAACTGTATTTCAGATCCAAAGTTAGCATTTCCTGAGTTACTCAGCAGGGAAAAAAGAAAGTGTTAATAATCCCTCATTCAGAGGAAAATAAAAAAACATTACTCTTGAGATTCTTTTCTTTCTTTTTTTTTTTTTGACTTCTTAAAGAAGAGTATGATTATGTTTAAGCAAATTTCAAAATGAAATTTCAATGAGATGCAATTGAAACTTCTAGTTGGGAAACTGGGGAAATGATTGGATTTTTCTGCTTATTATTATTTTTAATTATTTTGCGGATTCTTTTTCGGTGTTCTATTTTTGAAGTAGCTCTTTGCCCAGGAAAAAAAAAATCACTGGAACATATGTAGCTATTGGTAGGTTTTTTAACTAATGAAAATATATTTTCCTTGGAAAACGTCTGCCCTCCCTTTAGGAGTGTGATATTCTGATGTGCTTGGACCAAAAGAGGTGACCTGAGCCCTACCACCCCATGAATTAAAGACAGGATGGGTTTGCTTCAGCATCCCACCTCACACAAGGATGCTGAAAGCAGGGAGGTGGACTTGTTTTCCCCAGCACTGTATCTTGTCCCCTTGTTGAGGTCTGAGCTGCAAGAAAACTTTCCTTTTGTTCAAATCATGGAAGCTGCATCAACCTCCTTCATCTGCTCAGCTGTGGCTGGAGAAGACAATGCAAAGGCAGCTTTGCTGTCCCATTTGGGGTAAGGACAGGTTACAACCTCGCCCTCTTTCAAGGGGAAGCTGTCAAGGAATCGGTGGTATGAAAATAATATTTCTTCCTCAGTTTGAAGAGGAAAAATAATAGCAGGGCATTCCAAGGAAGAGGAAAGTCCAGACTTAGACAACCCCCTGCATTTGTCCCGACAGAGCGGCATTTCCTGCCTTTTCTGTAACTGCTTGCATGAGAGGAGGGACCTAGTCACTGGGAAAAGCCACCCAGAAGAGAAATGCTGCAAATGCTGTGAAGAGAGAGGGACCATTGTTCCTTGTTGCCTTATTTATCAGATTTGGGCCTTCTCCTAACCACTGTGTGGATGCTGAAATGAGTAGAGTTAAGTAAAAACCACTCCTTCCACGCACATACACACACCACTTCTAAAATTACCTGCTACCTTTCCTTACAAATGAATCGAGATATTGATCAGTCAGGTGTAAAGATACTCCATTGTTGCTCATGTTAGACCCATCCCAAAAAGCTGCTCCCCTCAAACCCCAGATGACAGATTTCACAATGAAAGAAAGAATTGTTTGCATACATCCACGGAGAAATCACTGGGCAGGTACGGCACATAAAATATGTGAATATAAGAATTTAACTTGTGAGAGTAAAACCAGTTACAGTGGAAAATGGAATGCAACTTTCATCTATCTCCCTTGAGTATGTTTTCTGGACCCTGCCATCTACACTTCTGTGACATTAGATGGTCTCCTAATCAAAAAATAGTCATAGAATCAAGGCAACAGAACTGTAGCTGTCTCTTTTTATGGACAGTGAAGTGATGACTGAGAGATTAAGGGATTCACACAACTTGGGAATTCTGAAAAACAGCCAGAGCATCCATCCATTCATCCATCCATCCATCCATCCATCCATCCATCCATCCATCCATCCATCCATCCATCCCAGGACAGAACCCATCTACATACATCTGCTTCAAAACATCTCTCAGGAAAATGGCAGTAACCTCTCGGTCCGTGACACAGAGCAGACAAGGCAAACCACTGTCCCGGAGACACGGGAAGGGTTAGGCTAAGGAAGAAGCTGTCTATTAGAGTGGTGTGGGAAAAGTGAAAATCTGTGAAACCTGCTACTGGGGTGGCAGGTTCGCAGGTGACACCTCTCCCTATGCACATACACCTGTAGGAGCCTCATCTGATGCCCTTCAAGGGGACAACATGGAACAGGAGGAACAAGTTTCAAAAAAAGTCAATAGCACACTTCCCACTAGAAGTCCAACAAGGGTAAGTTAAGTGTAAGTTAAGTTGCATTGGGAGCTCTCAGAGCTGTAAAGTTGGAGGTTAGGGGAGTATTTGAAAAGGTTTTGCTCCATGCTGCTCCCCATTCTTGTCCTCCTCCTTAGATATCCATTACTGGCCACTGTGAGGAACAGATTAACCTTTTCCTGATCTGGAAAAGATGTTCATCCTTGTCTGCTGTGCTTGGGCACCAGCTTGCATTTTCTGCATCACCTCTTTAATCAGGTGCTGTCACTGCTGGTTTTAAGAAGGAGAGGGCAGGATGAGAGTCTTAGTTCTGTCTTATCAGCTGTTTATGACAGTGTAAGAGCCGTGAGTTGGAAATTTGGCTGGGTTTTGCCAGTTCAGGAAGTGTTCCCCTTGCTCCTCATTATTGCTTGCAGGCATGCTGTTTTGAGACTCTCTGGTTGCTGAACTTCTGGGATAAAGGCACACTAATCTATTAAATTGGTCTGGGAGGAGAGTAGGAGAGTTACTTACTACCATTTGTGAGCAATTACAATAAAACAACACTACCCAAATAAAAGAAATCGTGGCTGCTGTCAAGCCTTGCTAGGAAGATCTTCATTCTTCCAAGGACCCCAGAGTGTCTCAGCACCTGTAGGGTGTTAAGCTCATTGCAAAGCAGGTTTGATATTCCAAGGAAGGCAAGGATCTTGGGAATCTTCATATGTTTGGCAAACTCCACTCCTGTGGTGAGATCCTGGGAAGCCTGAACTCCCAGCCAGGTCACTTGGGGAACCATACTGGCTTGTAGAGTTACACCATCAATAAACACAGCAAATCACACTCCTCGCCTTGCTGGAGTACAGCCAGCACTTGGGTGGGCTACACCAGGACTAATCTGCCGTGCTTTGCAATTATTTTGAGGTCGACAAAGGGAAAAGGGAATCTGAGTGATGTAGTGACTCCAGTCCCCCTGTACTCTTCATGTCCATTCATGAGATAATGTTGAAAAAAAAAAAAAAACTACAGAAGGTGGGCAGACATTATGGCTGATATCCAGTTATATGTTCTTCCATAATGTAGGTAAATTCCCATGGGAAGAAAAAAAATTACAAATCACCTGTGTTTTCAGCTGGGATGAACCATTCCAGAGGGTTCAAAAGCAAAGCACACTGAGAAAACAAACACATGGAGAAATTAAAAACAGAGGGAAGATCTATTCTGAAAAGCATCAAAACAGAAGGACTGGCTGCTCACCATCACCAGATACCCAAGGACCAGCATGCACAACTTTGGCTCTGGAGGCAAGGGCAAAGAAGAAAACTGTCAAGTCAATGTACAGGTTTTTGACCAGGGACCAGCAAAAATGGGACTTATATCTGAAAGAGAGAGGTAATACAAGAGATGCCAGAGATGCATATTCCGCTCAAAACTTCACTAGACTTTATAATATGGAGGAAAGGGAGCACTGAATACAAAGGGAAAGGGTAAGAGATTGGAGCTTGCAAGCCTGGTGTTTTCTTGAATAAAATATATTTTTGTAGGAAAAAACCCGGGCATGTGAAAAATCTCCTTTCTTTGGATTTTAAATGAGAAACTGATGCAGTGCCATGAGGTAACCTTATTACTTCAGTGGGAGAAGATGGAGTTTGATGAGGGAACCATGTCAAAAATAAGGAAGTGGCTAAAGGGGTAATGATATTGAACACTGGGATGGGGGAGTTCATCTATTAGAGGAACTCTTGGGTCTGTCTTGCAATTTATTTTTTTAAGTTTTGCAATAAAAATTTTGGCACCCCAAGGTGGAAATGAAGTGCTAATGAAGTCTGTTGATGGGACAAAGCTGAGAAACATCCATGAAATGTAGGAGAAGAATATCATAGGGAAGATCTCCAGAATAAGCAGAAACCATATGAAATAGTACAGTCTATGAAGTCGGGAACCTGAAAGCAAAAGTTTTCTTAAACAGGGCCATTTGTTTGTTGGAAATCATTCCCAGCAATATGAACTGGTAATGGACATACACACATAGACTGAGGGGCAACATTTCTGGGTGCCCAAGTAAGACCAGGTATTTAGCCCTGGTGAAAATATGGGGGCACCAAGACAAATGTGTAGAAGGTGGCCCTAAGTGGCTCATGAGTATCTCACAAACCAAATATCTTGCTGCTGGGACCTTCACGCTTATCATACTATTACCTCCCTTGCAAAGTGTGGGAGGAGGAAGGACAATTTGGGGAAAAATCATGGGATTAGACAGACCCAACCGAGTGTTCTCACTGCTAGGATGTGATACAGTGTCTGATCCAGCTTCCGATTCCTGAGATGGAGCCACTTCTCCTAAATCCACTTAAGATGTGCAAACAGCCCTGTCAATAGCAGCTTGCCAAGCTGTGTGCTGAACTGTGGCTTTCTCTGGTCTGCAGTAGCCTTGGTAACTCTGAGAGAAAAAAATAACCTAATTTTCTCTTTCATCCATAAGCCGAACCCTTTAATTTGCTTTCAAGTGAATTAAACATAAGCCTCCATTTTTCTAATTCCTTTGTCCTAATTTAAAAGTACTGACATTTATCAAAGGAGTTTTCTAGATTTCTCGTTTTTAGCTCATTGTTTTAGTGGGCTTTTTAAATAAACCAGAGACTGACATTTTTATTGCTGAAATGCTTTCCTTTCCTCCTCCTTTTCCTAATAACATGGTGATATTGTGATAATTTCTAAAGTTTTTCTAGTAACAAGAAGTGCAGCCTGTGTCCTGCTGCATAATCAAGGTGACAATGTTTTATAACTGAGCTATACTGTAGTTGACTTGTGTAATACAAGATCTTTGAAGCCAACCAATCTCATTCAGCTGCCCTGAATGCCACCTTAGTCCCTTTAATATTCAACATGCCGAATGACCCATGGATCATCCCATGAAGTTATTAGAGGCACCAGATACTAGAGCACAACCACAATGCTATGAAAACAACTATATGCCAGCACCAGCTTCCTTGCATTTCCACAAGCAGCAGCTGCCTGAATAACTTTCATCCTGCAAAGTGAGATTGGTGTCCTTGATCCAGCTGACCACTTTGTGTGAGAAAGGAATTTCTCTTGTTCAGCGCTTGCACAATATTGGACACATTGAGTCTGTCTTATCAGAGTTGGTATGAGCATAAGCATGACATAAAAAACAACTTCTGACTGAGAATCTTCTTCCCTGTGGTTGGGGACCCTCTTGGAAAGTCTGTGCATTTGCTTTCCAGACTTGCTTTTCTTTCAGTAAATCATAGGGCTGATGGAATTGTCTCAGAGCTGATGGACAGCCCTGGGGGACCAAAGTCCTCTATTTATCCACTGGCATAGAGGGTTGACACTGGAAATATTTCCCACATGGCTTTGCTAGCATGCCTCAGAACTTTCTCAGCAGGACAAGAGGATGAAGTTCACCCACCTCTAGGTGACAGCTCTTCTCCAGACAATTATTCTTCATTCAAGTACCAGGCTGTTTTTCAGTGGTTCATGACAAATTTCCATTTTCCCCCAGAATTTTGGGGGTTATTTTCTTTTGCTGACAACAATAGCCATTCCACAATGAATTAAGCTATCTAAGAGCACCTGATCTTCCATCAATGTCAATTTTGAATATTGACATTTTGGGAAATAATGGGAAGTTCTTAGAGCTGGGCTTAATTCAACATCTTTCATTATTTGGTCCAGTCAAGGTCAAATTCTGAAGCTCACAGTCCAATGAAACTCTTATCTACTTAGAGAGTTCCCTGTGGTGGACTAAAACAATCACCATTATAACAAGGGCTGTGTAATAATGGATTTATAGTTCCCACAGTTGGGGAAGTAGGGATGTACTAAGCTCAGGAAGAGGACTAGATACCAGTAAGTAATAGGTTGCATAAGTTAAAAAAGGAATTTGAAAACAAGTTTAAGATTTTCTAATCCTTTTGCTCAGACTTGGGGTTATCTGCCCTGAAGGCTTCTCCTTGGGACACTGTGTTCTGGCTGCTCCAGAATGGGAGATCACCTTGTTCCCTCACAAGACACTCCAGTTTCCCCATGGTGTCCAGTCTTGCACACAGTGCTTCCTGTTTTGGATGGAATGATAAATGGGGTTGGACCAGAATGTGTAGGTGTGAGTTACTGTCTCAGAGTGGGTTAAGACTGGGAGTAAAGGCAGCTGCCCAGAGCCAAGATCTCATACCATAAAACAAACTGGAGAAATATGCTTCAGAGAAAACATAAGCATTAAGAGTCCCCAAATTCCCATAGTTTCTTAATTTCCACTGGCAGTATCTTGGGTTCAATCCTTCCATTCAGAGGAATGGAAGAACAGCTGAACATTGGACCTTTGATTACTGTAGCTCTCTTGCTACTGAATCCATCTACATTGCCTATTGCAAGGAATCGAAATCTAAAAGGAAAAAACATGTATGTTGTCACTCCATGATGCCCATTTTCTGTGGAAATGCTTTGCAAATAGAATTTTTCTTACTGGACTTGGAAAAGACCCTTTTAAAAGTAAAGTAAGATTTCAGCCGCTTCTGGTAGCAATTAGGAATACAGGGTATTGGTGTCGTTGAAAATTGAGCCTGTTACTTAACTGTCTAAATACAGATTTAATTTTCCTGCTTTTGGCACCTAAGCTTGAAAATTTTCTTCTTGCAGATGAAAACAGAACATTATAGAAATTGAGTCTATGCCATTTTTTTTCTACTTTGTGAGACATGAAAAAAAAAAAGAGGATCATTTATCAGTACCTGCACCTCTTTTATTCTAACCACCTTGAACCAAAATCACTCACAGGTATCAGCTCTGGACCATTCTGGATATTCCAAAATGATGTTGTTTTTTTTCTCAGAGTCAGAGTTAGACAACCCAGGGCAAGTGAACAAGTGTTAGTTGAGCTGCTTCCTTCTGAGATCTCAGTTGGGTTTTGCTGAGAAGGTAGCTTTCAGACTGGGAAAGGGGCAGGAGCAGAGAATGGATGCTGTAAATTGATGGAAAAGACAGAAAACCTTAGCAGAATCCTGTTACAACACAGAGTGCTGTACAAAATAGTCTTTGAGAGGTCTGTGCTTCCCTAAGCCTTTTTTTCCAGTGCACTTCAGGTCTGGGAATATCACCTAGTCAGCAGAGCTCCATCAACCTTCCTGGGAAGTGACTCTGTGATCCTATGTGATCTACTCTAGATGATCCTGCTCAGGCAGGGGAGTTGGACTGATCTTTCAAGGTCTCTTCCATCTCATAATATTCTGTGATTCTGGTATGGAGGGAGGACAGGGTGGTCCTCAGAAGTGCTTCCACATTTCAGGTAAATTGAAGAGGTCCAGGCAAGTGGACCTGCCAAAAACATCAATGAGCTGAGCTGTGGGGACCTCTGAGGTTCCTCCCACACCATCAGCCCTGCAGCCAGGTGGTTCTTGGACCTCAGAACGCTTTTCATTACTTTTTATAAAAAGATTTGACCTCAGGTTGGCCCTTGGCACCTTGCAAAAAGCGTTTGCCTTGCTCTCACAACTGCCTGGGGGAGTGTGCAAAACCAGCTCACACACATCAGAGACAGGAACAGTGAGAGGCAATAACAGGGTGGTGTTGTCTGTCATTTTCTCATCTTTCTCTTTCCCCACTGTTTTTTCCTGTAGGAGGGGTGTAGCGAGTGGAGAAAAGGTAAAGTGAGAGGCAGCACAGAAGTGCAGGAGGAAAAGAGAGACAAACATTTCCAAATCTGCCCTTTCCAATTTTTCCATACATTTATGATATCTACCCACCCTTACCCCACCCCACGCCCCATCTCACTGGTCGGTTCCTCTACCCAGCTGTGATTTCATTGCTTGAGGAGCACCCTTCCACCCAGCAGCTCTGCCCTTCGTGTACTGCCTAACAAAATCTGTCCATTTGTCCCCCGAGCCACACCTTCGGCTTCCCATACCTGATAAATTCACTGTAATTGCCTTAATCTGCTGCCTATTAAATCTGATAGCTCTGTTATCACTGTTAATAACAACTAATTAGTGAGGCTGTCACAAGGAATGGTTCTGTAAGGGAAGGGTTTTGTCCTTAACTTCACATAAAGGCTCTATATTAAATCAGAGGAAGGCACATGGCTTCAAGGGCATTTGGTAATTTTTAGTTCCCAGCAGTGAAATGTAAATGCTCCGCCGACTTCTCCCAACAGTCTGGCTTTGCACATTTGACAAAACAAACAAAAACAAACCAAGAAAATCACTGGAAAGGAGTTACCAAAACTCCTAAAAGGTAGGGATTTTTTTTTAAAAAGGGCAAAAGAAAAGAAAAATTAAAAATCAAAGTGATTTGGATTAAAAATCAAACAAAAAAAAAGCCACAGGGCAGGAAAATGGGAGCTGTGTCAGAGAAAGCAGCAGGGTGCGGTCATCTCTGGGGAGATGTGAGGCAGGAGGGTGTAGGATGTGGTGGAGTAAAAGGGAAAGGGATTGTCTTCTCTCCACACTGTTGGAAGTGAGAGACCCATTCCGCACCTCAGAAGATTGAAAGCCGACCAAGGTTGCAACGAAAGAGTGAAGGATGTTTGCAGTTTCGATGATGAAATGTGAACACTTTTCCCAGAGTCATTTTTTCCTCAAGAAATCTTGCTCAGTGAAAAGGAAAAAATTAAGCCACATTTCTCATTTCTAATTCCATGATTTCCTTCATGACCACAAACCTCCATAAACCAGAACCTAAGTAGGTGCTTTGTCAGGTGACGGGAGATGATAGAAAAGAGGTGATTGCTCACCCCAAGCCCTGATGTGTGTGACTTCCCAATAGGCTTGCCTGAGACTTCAGTCAGGTTTCTGGCTTCAAGAAACACTCCCAGAGCTGCTGCAGCAGGAATAGATACTGAGAAGATGCTAACAGGAAAAGGTAGCAAATAGTGCTTAACACTTTCTTCTTCATGTGAAAAAATGCATCTTTAGGGTCTGTCTCACATTACAGCTAGATGAGAAGTGAACATCCCCTCCCACAAGCCTTTTTTGAAGAAAAGTTACCGAAATAAAACCCCTTCCACGCAAAATTAGGCCACTTTGCTGCTGAGTATAAACGACCCTCCATCATCCATCATAGGCACTTATTGAGTGAAATTCCTACTTAGGAATATCAACGAAGACCTTAATCACTTTGGCAGTGAGTGCCTTTGCTTTCCAATATTTGATAAAGAAAAAAAAAACCCAAATCTTTACAGTGTCTCTTTAATTAGAACAGCTGCAGTTTTGTGATATGATGGATGGTCCTGCAATGACTTTGTTAAGGTGGCCTCATGCTGCTGCCAGGTTCAGGAGGTGAATCTACTGGTTTGGTTTGTTTTACTGCTGCTGCCACTTCTGGGGTTTTGGCATCTGGTTTCATTTGTAAGACAAAAAAGGGTTGGTTCTAAAAGCTCCCTTAATGGATGTTTGGGACCTTGTAAAGGGAAATGGTTATGTGAAAGATGCCACAAGGGACAAGCTTTTGGTTCTGTCCTTTAATCTTCCTCCTTTCCAGTTTCCCCTTAAAACTACAGTTGGCAGGTCACCTGCAGCCAATATTCCCCCTCCCAAGTTGGAGGAGGAGAAGTATCACATCCAGGAAGTTACATTTCCTAATTCTCAAAGCTCTAGCCTAAGTGTTCAGATATACAGGTTCATCCCTTTGCTTTGGCATGCAGTGATTAATATCCTTGGAACTGTCACTTCTGCTACCTCAGCCTGCTCCAGTTTCCCCAGTAATAAAAAATCAATAGTGCTTAGGAGACGTTCCAGGGATTTAAGAATTAATTGAGGGTAAGAAGCCATGCTTTTGCAGGAAAATAAAAACATACCCTGTACAAATGTCCTGTTGTTTTTGAACCCCCTGTCTTCCCAGAATTCATCGGAGGTCTTCCCTTCACAAGTCATTGCTGTCAACACATGCAGGCATTTGCAAAGGAAGCACATGTTGGCAGTCTCCTCAGATGGAGAGCCGACCGGAAGCAAGGTGCCTCCTTCTCTGGACTCTTCTTGACATACCTCAGTCTTGCCCTGACTTGTCTCAGGGGGGTGCTTGCTGATGTGTCCTCCCTGGTAAATATAGAATATCCAGAGTTGGAAGGGACATAGAAGATCACAGAATCACAGACTGAAGGGGGTTGGAAGAGACCTCTGGAGATCATCTGGTCCAACCCCACTGCCAGAGCAAGATCACCTTGAGCAGGCTGCACAGGACAACACCCAGGCAGGTTTTGTATGTCTCCAGAGAAGGAGACTCCACAACCTCTGTAGGAAGTCTGTCCCAGGACTCTGCCACCCTCATGGTAAAGAAGTTCCTCCTCATGTTTAGGTGGAATTTCCTATATTCACAATTGTGCCCATGGCCTCTTGTCCTGTCACTGAGCACCACTGAAAACAGATTGACCCACACACCTCCAGTATTTATAAGTGTTTGTAAGATCCCCTCCCATCTCTTCTTATAAGAGAGATGTTCTAGTCCCCTCATCATCTTCATAGCCCTTTTTTGTACCTTTTCCAGTAGCATCCCGTCCCTCTTGAACCAGGGAGTCCAGTACTGCATACAGTTGATGAGGTTGGTACTCAAAATACATGGCAGGCTGATTGCTAGACAGTCATTGAGATTTTCCTTAGAGTAAGGGGGCAGAAACAGGTGTTTCAGGGTGCAGCTCTCCTTGTCCCAAGGTACATCTCTGTGTCTGCTCACATGGACCATGCCTCTTGGCTCCACTGACTCTGAGGAGCAGTGAATGCCCTGCAAACATCCAAAAGTTGGTAAGACAAGTCTCATCCTCTGGGTCCATAGCAGCTGCTAACCTCTATACCAAATTAATGCCACTTCTAGAGGACCATGAATCCACATGAGGCAGACACAGCACCCACGTTCAATGCCCAGGGCTGTTTGTCACTTATCCTGCCAGGCAAGTCCCACTGCAAAAGTTGTTTCTGAACTGTGACACTTGCTCTGGTCCCAGCTCCAAAACACCACTAGGTCACTCAAAAAGTGAGCAAGGCTGTTGCATGTCCTATCCACCCAGGACTAGGAAAAAATGTCAACTCTAACAGGAATTTGCAAAGCCACAGCTGCACTGGTGCAGATTTACAGCACGCATTTGTACGCAGAACCACCCTTTCCCAAAAACAGCAAACCAGATTGCTGTCTTAAGTGCCAGAATGTAAATTAAGATCAGCTTTGACTGTGATGGAGTTTGCTGCCCTGAGCACACCAGCCGATGTTTCTGCCTGCGGAGTTAACAGCCGCAGCCAGAAAGCTGTTCTCACACAGCAGCGGGGAAGGAGGGATCTCCCTGGGAAAATAAACTTCCCCATCCCAATATGGCTGCATATCTGCTTCCACTTGCAGATTGCAAAGTGAGTGATTTTAGGTTCTGGGTTTTGATATCATAATGTGCCCTATTTTCCGTCGTTCAGGCATGAATAATGCAGTGTTGTGTCTGTGAATGCACCAGTCGTTCAGGACACTGGCAAAGGATGTGCAAACCTCCAGAGCTCTCCCGTGACCAACCTCCTCTCATCTAATCCAGGGGTCAGGCAATTGCTAGAAATGAATTGCTAGAAATGCATTTGGTGGCCATATTGCTGGCAGAGTTGCTGGGCATGGAGCACCAGGCAAGTGCAGGGAAGGAGCCGTCCAGCTTCACCTCTTCCAGCTGTACCTCTTCCAGCTGTACCTTGTCCAGATTCACCCCACTGAGCAATTTGCCTGTGGGACTGTCCCTGGGTTCACATCATACAGGAATGATGCACATAAATCCAGGCTTGACTGATGGTGCACACATCTATAGGAGGTATTTGCTCCTTGGAAAGCATCAGGTGGATTGTGCAGGGATGAGGCCATAGTGCTGCATTTGGATGTGTCCTGGGCTGTTCTGGAGTCCAGTATAAGACCCAGTTACAATCCCATTTCCAGTCCTTGATGTCGGTAGTGGGATGAGCAGGTTCTCAAGCTGGAATCCAAGATCCCTAAAACCCCGGACGGCATCAGCCCCAAATGAGTCTTTTACAGGGGACAATTTTAACTTGTGAGGCCTGAAGCATGTCATGACAAGCAAACATGTCACAGTGAGCTCCATGCAATGGAGGTTTGAAGCTTGGTTGTCATCCTGTTTGCACATTGCCCGCAGCCACATTTCTCCGGCATTGGGGTGGAGGAGCATTGCAGCCCACATCTCAATTGTGTGCTTGGGAGAGATTTACCTACTACTCTTTAACAAAGCCTAACAGCAAGGAACTAACCTCTGTTTCATTTGGATTTGGGAGGGATTATCCTCCACACCCGAAGGATTGTCTGGCCTCATTCTTGCCTTCAGTAATTGCAGAGCTCATCTGTCCTAGCAGCTTTGGCAAGGAGATGCTAAAGGCAGCCAAGAAGACCATTGTAAGCAGACAACCCTCTTGTGTACTTGTCTATGCTACTTCTGTCATAGTTCTTGTCCTCTCTTTTGTTAACCATCAATGAAAAGTAATAAAAAGTGCTACTCTCTTGCACAGGTTGGATTTGTCCAGATTGGATGTTCTGGTGTCTTTGATGTTTTTCAAAGGCATTGCTGGATAGGAGACAGGCGTTTCTGGCAGAATTCAGAGCTGCACTTCAACTTGAGTAACATTTCAAAGTGCTCAGATCTTGTCTTGGATTAGGAAGAATCTGAATCTGCCTTTGGCAGCCATCTACAGAATTTGGAGAATCTGGAGCCTGATATTGACACCAATTTCAAAGCTACTTTATTTTCATGACTCTTCGGGGCCTTGATGTCAGTATCATCCATTGATTTGTTATCTCAAACAATGTAAGTACAGCCCAGAGGCAGGTTTGAACAGAAACTTTTGAGACCACTTCCAAGTTTTCTGAGATATTCCAAGACTTTGACATTACAAGCCTTTAAGGTGAATGTGGCTAGCAAATGTTTTGTTCTTTCCTGAAAACAGAGATAAAATCAAAACAGAAAAGCTTTGCTATTTCAGGGATAAAAAAATCAACTTTCCAGTGAACCTAGCGTTTTGTGAGGTTTTGGCAAAAATCTTCCCCAAGTTCAGTCTTCGATGAGAAATGTGGGCCTTTTCAAAGGAAGCGGACTCTTTCCACAGACAAAAAGTAAATAAAATAAAATTGTTTGAATCACTTTTAAAAACAGTATGCAACTGTAAACATTTTAACAGTTATCCCCTATGTGCAATGCCACTTTTTAATGTATTGAATCACCTTCTAGGAGAAATCTTGCCAAACTCTGCTTTTCTTATATCCTTACTGTCCTTATTTCTTCATCCTGAATCAGATGATTGATAGATGTCATAGTGATTTCCATTCACACTTACGTAGCTGGCAACATTACATGCCATGACTGTTCCCTTTGTCATTTCATACTTTCTGTGAAGTCAATGCCCAAATATTTATGCCTTTTCTAGCCTCCCATACAATTCTCAAGCCAATTGTTTCTGCCGTGGAGGATGACCACTCATGGAAGATGACTAGTTTTACTACCTCAGAGAGTGCTTTCCAGTTTCTTACATGGGAATCTTCCATTTCATTAACCAGGAAGTTTTTTGATTTTTTTTTAAAGCATCATAGCATCCCAGTTCCTACCCTGCATCCTCCAATTGGTGTTTCCAGTAACCACTCTTATAGTGAGGGAAAGCTTTTTTTCCAGGCCTGTATTCTCCCACATCTCTCACAGGTTTTAAAATTAGGTGCTATTCTATCTTTCCTCCAGGGAAGCATCTGAGGATATTTGCTTCCAATCACAATTATAATGTATCCCCTTGTAGTTCATCTCCCCACTGGGATGGAGGATAGGAGTGCAGAAGCACGGCTTCCTACCCCAGAGTTTTCTCAGCCATGATAATTTTCTACCTACTTGAGGAAGCTGAACAGAAGCAGAGAATGATGCCAGCAAGAGCTTTGCACTTATTTTTCCTCCCTTTACTCCTAAAGATCCTTCTACAGTTCGAAGGGAAAGGCCCTGTTCGCCATGTGGAAGGACTGGCCATAGAGCCTGATTCTCCAGCATCGTACTCTGGGCTGATTGTGGTTTTTATTCAAAATGTCTGGTTTCCATGACAAGGGTCCTCCTTTTCTTTAATTCTGCCACTGGTTTTGCAACCTTATCAAGATGCATTCTCTGATGGAAAAGCCAGGAGATACCCTTATGTCCACTTACCCCAGTGTCCTATACAAACCATAATATCTGGCCAAACCAAAGCATATGGTCCATAGGTTTTGGTTTTCTTCCAGTAATAGGAAAACCCTTGGTCAATGGTGACAACTCTATGCTGTGTGATGGTTTAGGACTCCCACATGCTCCATGGCAGCATTTCCTAAGGATCCTTCCTGGAGTTGTGTGTCAATGTGCATTTTCCAAGCTTTGTTGCGTGAACAAAGTGTCTGGTTCCCTGTGGGATTGTATGTCATGGTCAACTGATATCACTGTCTAAGAATATAATATCTGGTTTATTGTTGCGTTTTTGACCATTCTGAGGAATGCAGAAAGATCTCTTTGTCTTATACTGTCTTTTGTTTAGAAAATGGTAAACACGACTAAAGTTTGTTAGGAAGCCAATACTTGCCACTTTCAGAGCTCTACTAGCACACACAGTTTTCCAGTCCTTTTCCACCCCAGAAACCAGGGTTGAGCTCAGGGCTATCAGATTTGCAGGGTCAATCCACAGCCATACTAAGAGGCAGCCATGCCATGTTCAAGAGTTCCTGTGACCCAAGAGGAGAGTCCAGAGAAGCTCTGAGTGCATCTCATCTCAAAGTCACCCTTTCAATTTCTTCAAAGAGTTGTAGACATACTAACTGGGACCATATGAATCTCTAAGCCAGGCCCTCTTGCAAATACATCTCCTCCCCTGTGGGTTTTTGCGTGATCTTTCCCCACCGCTACCCTCATCCAAATTCCAGAGGTCTTCTTATGGTCCCATCAGCCATACTGACCTCCTTGTCTTGCTCTACAGAGGATGAAGTGGAGGCAGTCTCCATCGCCTCTGAAAACCTGGCTTTACCCCCACTACAGGCTTCATGAAAAGGGAGGACTCCTTTACTCCATCAGGGTGTTGAAGGAACAGGATGTGCAGCAGGAACAAGTTGCTTGCCTGAAACTTCAGCAGCACTAGTTGACTGCAGATGACTCCCCTCTCCTATTTATGGACCTTATGCCGTCTGATCTTCCACTTCCCTCCATTCCTGGGGAAAAATAAAGCAGGATTCAGTGTTGTCTGCAGAATGAGAACCCCAGGGCTTGTTTGTCAGCCATGTAAATGAATGTATATCCACCAGCTCCATGGACTCAATACACACTCAAGATAAGCACCAAGCCTGTTCCCACCAATCCATTCCAGCCCTCTGTGCAATGCTGTAACATAAACTGCACGTGTAAAAAGATGTCTTTCTGGTTTTTTTCCTGACAGAAATTACCAAAGAGCTATTTCCCCAAAGTGTTCTCCAGAAGCAGCATAAAGTGTGTCATGATTTTTTTCTTTTTTCTTTTTCTCTTTTTTTTTTTTTTTAATGTGGTGCAGCTGCGCAGAAATCAGGCTGAGAGCAAGGGTGGGAAACTGCAACTCACAGCCTCAGCACAGAGAATTTCTGCTTGCTTAGCTGGTCTTTTGCCTCCTGAGACACTCTTTTCCTGTGCTTTCCCTCTGGGTGTACAGAAGCAACTGTTTTCTTAATGGTATTTTGGGGGGTTTTGGTCTGGAGGTTGGTTGGATTTTTTTTTCTTTTCTTTCTTTTTATATATTATAAAAGCAGTGTGTAGGGAGGGAGAGGTGTTGAGCACAGATTCAATGCCAAGTTGACTTGACACAGAACAGAGTCTTCTCTCAGGAGAATACAAATGTGTCGGGAAAGGAAATCCCAGATTGCTTGAATTTCGGTGCAAACAGCTCCAACATATGTCTGAGTCTTCAAGGGAGATTTACAGAGGAGATTTGCAGTGGGATGAATGGAAATTTTCTCTTTCCACCTTCCCACTACCACTGCTGAGAGCCACCAGCTCCCCATTCATTGATGGGGAAGTGTTTACACCATCATCTCTCAACAGCAGCATGCCAGATCCTGCTTTGGACCTAGTCCACGTCTAGAAAACTGTCACAAAAAATCACATCTGGTGTCAGCAGGACATCTTGGACAATCTCATGCTCCTTGGGTCCTGACAATAAAGTAACTGAGGTTTTGTGGAGCTCAGCACTGAAACCTGGCCTTTGCTGTGCTATACTGAGCAAGGATGAATCAAAGTCCAGGGCCAGTAAAGTCAATGCAACCTTGTTCTTTGGGGAGGAACCTAAAACATATCCTAAGTGCCTAAAAACCTGTCTGGGTTGTGTTGTTGAACTCTATGAGCAGGGAAGTACAGAGAGGCTCAAGGTGATGAGATGTGAACACCTTTCCCCAGTCAATCACATTCCTCTGCAAATAAATCGCTGTGTTTGAGAGCAAATCTCACTTTCTCTCCTTATTTACAACCATGGAGACCAGGACCTATGTCCATGGGCTTTGCCCAGCCTCTTTCTCACGGTTTACTGGAATTTTTTTTCTAGCTTTACAATATATTTAAGGTCTCTCTCTGCTGTGGATTTTTGGTATCTAACACAGGAGCCTGTGTTTCACCCATCCCTTCTGAGCTTCTGGGTCTCTCTTCCCAGCTTTCTTGCTTTTCCCAAAATTCATTAACTCTGAGAGCTCTCCCTCTGCTTTGAAGGTTGTTGAAAATGATAAATTCAGGATTCAGGAGTTGTTGGGACAAAGATAGGGAGAGGGAGGGAAAGGAGGACCTAGAAATAGTCAGACCTCCCCACCCTCCCCCAACACACACTTCTTTACAGAAAAGTCCATGGGTATATCTGGCTGTGGCAGCCTGGAATGGACAACATGGAGCCATGGCAAATTACAGGAAACCTGAAGGGAACATGACCCACCTTCACAGTTGACATGGGACCAGAATTCAGGTATTTGGGCTGATTTTTGTAGCAATTTTTGCATGTGGACTGCCCACCAGCTTCTGGGCCAGACCCTTCAGTTCTCAGTAGGAAGCATAGACAGACCTGAGCCTATTTCAATAGAGACTGCAAGTCCTTGGAGGCACTGGGCACTGTGAGCACAAGACATCTTCAGGGAGCCAAAACTGTTCCTTTTCTGTGCTCATTGCCCTATTCTTGGGAGAGAAAAACAGGAGAATGAGATCAGACAAAGTTCTACTAGGAGAGGTGGTCTCATCAAAGAGCTAATGTGAGTTGAGATCTTTTCTCCCCTGATACTTCTGCTGCAGGAAGCAAGTAAGTTGGCAGCGGCATGGTGTCACACTCATTAAAGTGCCCCTAGAGCTCCCTGCTCACTGCCTTACCCTTTCTACATCCAGCACCTTACCAGTGCTGTCTCCAGCTCTGCCCATCTTCTAAGGGCTGGTGTGCTTCCAGCTGAAACCCCAGCAGAGTCGAGGACCACCAACATTCCGACAGTTTTTGAGAAGTTCAGAAAGTTTTTCTTCTTTTTATTTTTTTTCTTTTCTCAAATCTTTATATTTTCAATTACTGTCTGTAAGCACAGACTATTTATAATCATGAGAAGGTACTCCACCCACACTACCAAGAGATATAGCATGGTTCAGAGCAAGGTTCAGAGCTTGGGAATCATTCTTTTTCGGGACCCAGGTTCTACTAGAAAATCAATAAAAAACAACTGATGTAAGTCAGTCCCAACTATTCTTCATTTTTAGAGAAGTTGGAAAAAATAAAACTGAAAAAACCCTACTGTTAGGGTCAAGTCAAAATATTTCCCTTGTCCACCTAATTAAATTTTTTTCTTTGTTTCTATGTTATTAAAAATAAACAAGTCCATTCTGAGAGAAATTCCACTTTGAAATGACAAATAGAAACTGAAAGGTTTGGCTTTGAAACTGCTCTGGTGATTCTGATGTGAAATGTATGACAGGTTTAAAAGAAACATTTTGACATTTCCCTTCCATCATCCCCATACTTTTATTTTCAGCTGAAGCCACCAGCTACAGTCACCCGTATTCTCAAATAACACACTGTCCCCAAACCTGTACTTTTAACTGAATTAATTCTTTGTGAAAAACGACTCACTGGGCTCTACACAACATTTGGTGCAAGATAGTGAACGACTTTTAATTTCTACTTTCTTCCTTTGTAGTTTACTGATCATCCAGCAATGATGAGGACAGTCATGACTGGGTGATTACAGCACAAAACGAGAGGGAGAAGAGAAGAAATCTCTCTCTTTCTGTGCAGGGAATGGGGGAAAAGAGGGGAGAAGTGGCATAAAAATCTTTCCCGAGCAAAACCCTGATGCAGTGACACCAGGACTGCAGAGTTTGACCCATCAACACCTCAGCACTCGGTCATGGGAGCAGAGCAGAAGCCAGATGCAGGTGGAGATCCATTGCTGGCCATCCTATTAGACCAATTGTGAGGAAGAAGAGTACATTAAATTTTCCCAAGGACTGTCTCAGGGGTAGGTTGTAAAAGAGACACTCTATTTCTTTGTGAAGATCCTCTTTTTAGCATCCCTCTTCAGCCAGCACTTCCACAGACTGCAGTTTAAATTGGATAATCATCTGTGTTAAAGAAAGTCTTCCTCTTGTTACAAACAGGACATTATTCTACTGGTTTCCCTGGTCCTTACACACGTCTCTCTGTAACTGCATCTAAGAGAGAGGGCAGCACATTCATTAGATACAGCCACAAGGAGATCAAGGAGACGCTGCTTTGTGATACACAACATCTACCCCATGAGCACACATGTGTGCGCATTGCCCCAGCATAATCCTCTCTAAAGGATTTTAGGTTGAAGTATATTGCTATGAGAAAGAATTTTCTGAGCCCAGAGGGTCTTGCTCATAACACTGGCATTTCCAAGGGCATTGGGGAAGTGGCTCTTTGTTAGCCCTGACCCTGCCATAGTCCCGGCTTTGCTCAGCCATCACTTTAAATGAACTGTGATTAAAAGCTCCACTCCCTGCTTATTCAAAAAGCAAATAAATCTTCAGAGTCTGATTTTGCCTTTTGGACTGCCTTTGGAAGACTGAAAACGAAGCCAGTGCCAATTCTAAATATTTCCTGTCTCCATGTTCCCAAGCTCAAGTGAATCTGATGACTTAAGTAAGCTGCAAAGAAACAACCAGAATAGACCAGAAATTGGGGTGGGGGTGTGGTGGGAAGAATTCACCTCTTATCGCCTCTGAAAGGAAAATACTCCTTTTGTTTTTCTTCCTTTTTTAGGCAAATATGGGCTTTCGGGAGGACAAACGGAAGGGCCCCAATGCTGTTTGTTGTTTGGCTGCTGTTGAAATCCAGCTGTAAAGACCAAAGGAGCTTCTCACTCATCTGAAATTATTTCAGCCTAGAGAAAAGGTATCCTAGCAAACTGCTATGAAGCAGCTGCAAATTGGCTTTAAGAGGTGGGGGGTAATATCCTCCTACCTATCAGTGCTTGTCCTCACCTGTAGCTCCTCATTAAAGACAGTGGGCAGAGGATATTGAAGGTGGACAGCTGTTTTCTCCCCTGTGCCTCTTTTGAGGGTAAATGCAGGACCATGCTTTCCCAGGCTATCAATGTGGCACTTTGGAACATGTCCTGCATTCAGTTAAAATAAATAAATCTATGTCTAACCAACTTTCTCATGCCAATAAGGTCACTGGAAACAGTGAAGACAAATGGTGTGGAACGCTGCCTGTGCTTACCAAGGAAGGAATGGCACCCCTACCCCATCTAAGGCCAGATTCATAGCACGGTGCCTGTAGCCTTCCCAGAATTAGCACTGCTGGGTGCTCCAGGACCGTGTTTAAAACAACCACGGGTCACTGCCCAGGCAATCCTACCCTCAGGTGAAAACTGGGTCTAGCTAGGGTTGGTAACTTGATCTCACCACTGGGTGTTGGAAGTGCAACCATGAGGTTCTTCTATCTCCCCTCCTCTGTCATAGAGGGACTGATGGGCACATGGGCTATTAGATCAGACAGAAGATGAGTTCTCTCCCTTTGCACATACAATCTGTCTCCTGCAACTGAGAAGGAAAAGATGCTCTTCTTCCTGGACCCTTACCTTGCTGTCATCCCTATTGATGAAAGCTGTTTGACTCAGGCTGTAAAAAGAACAGCAACTCTAGTGCCCTGTCTTCAGTGTAACTCTGCTGTCCAGGATCCCACCTGATAGTCCACCTAAGACAGTCAAGGAAAGTGGCTTGATTTACGTCAGGTGATAATCCAGTCTGGTGTCTAAAAGCAGAGGGAAGAGGCAAAGTTCCATAAAACCAGAGGTGGATGTCTGGAAAACTCATTAAAAACCCTCAAAACACGAGGGATAATGAATCCTCAGTGGGCCGTAATGTCTGTTTAACCCAGTGGGCAGCTGACACCACATTTATCTTCCAAATGTTACCTCTGGTCACTTAAAACGCATTATCAGAGCAGATCAGTGTTTCTGGAGGACTGGAAACATAAACACTCCAATTAAAATCTTTATCAGTCAGACAATGCCTGAGAATTAAAGTCCTGTGCTGAGCCTGTCTGTGTCCCACTGATGCCCCCTAAGATACACTGCTCAAAAAGCTTTGCAGAGTAGATGGGAAAACACCGTCCTTTTGCTGCTTGCCAGCTAATTGTGGGTGGATGCGGCTTTTTTTAGTGGTGGTTGTTGTTATGTTTTGTTTTTTGTCTCTCCCCCAGCATTGAAAATTCATTAGTCACAGGGGCTTGAGGTTAAACGGCACTGTGTGTAAATCACATTTTATTTTAGGTTGCATAAGCTTCACAGATTTTCTGCCTAATGCTTTTGCATTCTCTCATGCCCTCTCCTCCTCCTTTCCATTATTCTTGTCAGTCTAACAACTAACAAGACTGATCTTGCTCGCTGCTTTCTGATCCCTCCTCCCACACCCAGTTCTGAGTTTACAGTAGTTTTTATTGTAATACGGCTGAATAGGAAAGATTCAATCAAAGGACCATGAGGGATTTGCTTCCCATCAGTGTCTGTTGAAGCACAGGTGTCTTTGTGCCCTTGAAATCTCACCAACAGTGAGAAACTGTGGGATCTTACCCTGATTTTCGATCTAACCCTCACATTGCTCTTATTCTACCTCCTACCAGCTTCCTTTTGGTACTCAGGTTCACTGGTCAAGGAGTATGGAAGTTAAAAGAGGTAGCAGGTTCCCACCAGCTGGGAAGCTAACCCAGGCTGCCTGTTTAATAGCAGAACATGCAGTCTTGACTCTGTATTTTTATCCTTGTTCCTTATTTCACAAGCATAATAATGTTGTTGGAGTGTCTTTCCTTCCTATTTACACAGTAATTATGGTCATTTGGATTCACATCATTTGAAGTTTTTAAACTTTAAATCTCTAAGACTTTAAATCAGCATACACAGCTCCATCCAAATTAGCTGCCCACCCTCCATATCTAATCAAGGGAGAAAAATGGTTACTTCTAGGAATGACTCATCGCCTCCAAAGTAAATTTCTTTAAAGTAGGCCAGATGGTTTGTGTCCTGTTTCACCCCATTGGGAAAGGGAACCCAGGGCACTAGCTCCAGCAGAGACACCTACATTGCAACCCATCTACTTGGCCAGAGGAACCCAACTGTAGAAAACTGGTTCAAGAGCAGTCATGTACACTGAGGGTGTTTAATACTAGAGAAGATTCAAGCAGAACTAGAGTTTTTGGGATGGATGCTAGGTCAGACAAAGCCTGCTATGGGTGCTTTAAGTGCAGTGGTTAAGAGTCCTTTCTGGATAGAAGACCCTTCAGCTATATTCTTGCCTAATCTGCTACACTCAAAAGATAAAGACACAGCTCTGGGTAGGAAGCCATAAGGCTTAATGAAGGTGCAGGGTGGGTTGTACATGGAATGAAATCTTGGGACAAGGAGAAGTGTTTCTGTGGCATATCTGCTAATGGTTTGTTAGTTTTGGCTGTTCACCTGCAGTTGCCAAAGGCTCTTGGGAGTTGGCTGGTGGTACTTGTCCTCGTGTGTATTCCTGACCTTGGGATACATTTCCTGCTTATGCCAGGCTGAGAAATTGGTTGTGTTTAATACATGCTCAAAAAATACTGAGGAAGGGTGTCAGTGTTCTGCCCAACAGTGATGCAGCATTGATGCTGGTGGCAGTTGCTGGATCAGAAGTGAAAGCCTACCCTATCCAAAGCACATGGATGGTGAACATGCAATACACCTCTCTTCCAAAGAAGTCTACCCTCTGGGCTAAAGTGTCAGACCCTCTCAAGGCAACACTTTAATCAGAAAACAATTTTTTTAACTCTTATTTTGACCTTGGAAAACGGGATCAGTGTACCTTCTCTCTTTTCCCAGTGTTCCAACATCTTGCTCAACACACACTTCAGAAAAACATTGTCTCCTCTCTACAGTGATAGGCACCTAACAACATACCCTCCTCGGGGCATAAAAAGGATTTTGAGAGACTTGCGCTTTTGTTTTTCAGCAAGAGTAACTATTTAGCATAAATTGACCTGGGATTCTATAAGCTCTGGAAATTCCCCTTTGGAAAATGTTCTTGAGGAAGCAAATTGGGGAGGGAGATGGATGGGAGAACAGTTAGAGGCCAACTACGCACTCTATCAACCTTAAACGAATGAGCTGTCACATGGATATATAGGGAGAGGGACGCAGGTTAGTAAATTAAAGCCCTGACAGCTCTTGACTCCAATCCAACGTGCTAATTGGAAAGACTTCAACTGTTGCTCTCCCCAGAGACCTATATCTCAATCACAGGCCCACCCTCCCCAGGTCAGCCCAAAGAGCTGTTATCATCTACTGCCTGGTCCTTTCCTGGAAGAGGCTCGGGAGTATGAGAACAAGGGAAAAAAAAAAAGTTTCCTTTAGTCTCACACGGTGTTTCTGAACTCTGCTGTGCCTGAGCAGGAGTGCACAGGGGACCTCCTGATCCTCACCTGGTGGCAAGTCAGTGTTTCACCACCACAGAGCTGCTATCACCATCCAAGAAGTTATGCCACTTTGTGCAGATTGGAGACCTCCTGGTGGTGGCTGATGACAATTACTCCACTTTAAACAGAGGATCAGTCTTCATTAATGTAATAAACACTGAAATTTCACACTCTTAATTATGGATGTAACTGTTTCCACTATTATTGGTTAAGTACCAATTATGCAGATTTACAATAGCCTGTGGCATTGTCTATATCCAGCATTTGATACCTCAAAATGACTTGGATAACACTGTATTAACCATCAAGGGGTTCTTGAGATACTCCTCTTTCCTGCTTAACTGGTGGGAAATCACTTGACTACATGTAGGGAAAACCTGACTTTCTAACGGTGGCTACTTTGACATTGCTGATTGGATCCATCTCATCTTGGTTCATAAAATCATCTTGATCCCCTCACCGGATACTGAAATATTTGATACCCATTGACTGTGACCAATTTCTGGGCAACCACTTTCCTAACTGGTGTGTTGTTATCTATCTGCCAGAGCTGGACCAGGAAACTTTATTACTAAACTACATACTCTTGCACTCTCTTTAATACTACTCCTTGCTCTCTCCCGTGGAATCTACATTAAAACTTGGCAATGTGCATTTTTTATTTCACATCATAACATAAATGCACAGATGTTGACCTAGGAACAGGTACTATGAAGTTTTTGGAAAGGCTGTCCTTCCCTTTCAAAGGGAGGCAAAGTGTGATCACCTCATTTAAAATTGGCTGAGAAATGCAGACAAATCCTCTACCTCTTCCAAGAGAGCCCCAAGAGCTACAGTTAACTCATGAAACTATAACCACAACTGTTCCCCATGACCCAGGAGTAGCAATTGAAGAAAATATTCCTCTGAATGTCTGCTTCAGATGAGTACCCTGAGAAATGTAAAATTTTTAACAAGTTATTGTAATTCCATCTTATTCAAACACTTTTCCTGTGGCCTCTTAGAAAATAAGCATTTTTGGTAAACCTTGTTCATCTAAATAAGAGAGAGGAGAGAAATTTTTGCTGCCATACAATGGGTTACTGAGACACATGGACAATGCCACCACAGTGGGATGGATGAGAGGAAGGTTTCCTGCAGGCGTATTTTCCAAACCGTCCTTTCAAATGTGTTGTTGCCAAATAGTCAAATTCCTCAGAAATGCATTTGATTAACGCGTGACCGCACAGCTTGGATCTGCTATTTAGGGAGTGTGGAGTAAACACTGCTCCAGAGGAAGTCAGTGGGAGAGCATCTCTGTGAGGGTTCAAATAGAAGATGCATTTGGTTTATAACACTGGGATGGAGATAGCTAGAAAGGCAGTTGAATGCCACTGCACCATGGTCTGACCTCACATCAGTTTCACATGGCTGGATTCAGACATCTTGGAAAAGTCTGGTAATCAAGGGGGTGAAGGAAAGAAAAGGGGAACTGAGCCCAGCATTCAGGGTATCTCAGTCACCAAGCTCCAGAGTAGCTGGCACCCTGGAAATGACCTCCAGTTGACAGCTGTTGTGAAATTTATACTAATTAGACTGATAAAATAGAAGTAATCAAGGAACCCCCATTGCTCAAGAGTTTCCAAAAGGCCTATGAAATACCTTCATGAGGTAATACAACTGTGAAGCTTGTCCCGATTTGGATCTTGAAGTAGAAGGATCAGGTCCAGTTTCTACACAGCTGAGCTTTGTCACTGTGCCCATCTGACATGTACCAACAAGAGGAAGGTAGATTCTCTGCAGACTGGCCTTATCCTGGATCACACACCCTTCTTGTCACAGCTCCCAACATGCCTTCCCAAGGAAGGAAGCATCTCAGGAAGGAGTTTTTGGCTGTCTCTTGGTCCGTGAGTTCCTGCCACAGTGCTGTGCAGCCTCTGGGTTCACGATTTAGACAAGCTGTTGCTACCACATGATTCCAGGTGTAGAGCCTGGCTCAGGTCTTGAAAGCTGGGCATACCTCCCAGCTCAGTGCTGCTCCAGAGGTGATTTGCTCTGAAGTACTGAGAGCTGAGGCATGAGGCACGTTCCCACTCTGGAAACAGCCAGTCTGCTACTGTGCCTGGGACTTCACCCAAGCTGACCCTTGACTGAGTATTCACACTTGGCTTTTAATTACTGTTACAATTAGCATGGATTTCTTGGCTTCCTTTTATGCAGCTTTGCAGGGAACAGAAGCAATGAAGCCACCACTGTAATCTCACCGTGGAGGAAAGGATATGGTCTTAAAGCCCACAGCAAGGGGAAGAGATGAGTTGAGCTGAGAACCAACAAACATGAACCTGTAAGAAACGCTGAGGGTCCTGTTCAGCACCTGGAGAGGAACACCAAAAGTGATCTGAAAGAAAGGTATGGTCTCTTGAATGCGACCTCAATAAAATGCACCAGGCTCATGATGGTAAACACTGCCCATTGCTTTCCAATGTCTATCTGATTTTTGAGACAATACACACTTGAGATTTCTTCCCCCCTCAGGAAAGAGCAGCTCTTATCTCTCTACTTGTGAAGGTCTGATATCCACAGAGGACTCAGGTCTCGCATGAGAAATGCTGCTGCCACCACTCACACTCTGTGAACATGAACAGGAAACATAAGCAGAACTAGCAGCCATAGCAACTCTCACCTTGCTCCAGTGATACCAGCTCCAGTTGTTTCACTGGTTAGCAAGTAAAACATGGAATGATCCTCTCCATCCTGATCTTGATTTGAAGTTGATCACTTTTGTTTCTGACTTGCAAAAGGCCTTGAGAACCTAAAATCTCCCCTGTTTCTCCCACACACTTAAATCTCATGCATGAGTAAGGAATGCTGCCCTTTTCCTACAAACCTGCTTCATGACTCAGCTTTGGAAACCCACTTGAGTTTGCAAGGGGCAGTCAAACAGTGATCATGCAGTTGCACTCTTCCCAAGGCCTCCACAGGGGCATGAACCTCAAACCATAACACCATAGCAAGCAGCAAAGGAGGATGGTCCTTGGGTATTTTTCTCTGCTTCCATGCTGAATGTCTTCTCAGACCTTTTGGTTTCTGTGCATATCTTCTCTTCCATTGACAAGAGCTGCTCTTAGGTGTTCCTTGCCAGGCGCAGTCCCACTACTGGGGCAATGAAAAATCCTGCAGAAAAAACACTGCCTTCTGTAAGGCCAGTTTCCCACACAAAGCCCTGCAGAAGCAAAGTCCTGAGGAGGTCCAAAGCTCTGGTATGCTTCACCAGATCAGCCAGTTCAAAAATATGATTTACACCATGGCACTCATGCAAAGAGCTTTAAAGTGAGGAGTGTTGTAGGTGAGGAATCTGTCAACTATCAGAGTATTTTTATCAGATCCTACCAGTACCTTGCTTCCAAGGGTTTAAGGACTGTTACTCAACAAATACAGCCCATGCTCTTGGTCATGGTTGCCCAGACTCTCCCCCATCTCTTCACCATGATGGATCTAGTTTTGAGACCTTACTGCTATTCACTGGATGTGTCCTGCAGCACACAAAGAGTTACTGTGCAACCAAGGAGTTTGTGGTGTAGCAAGGACATACAATGAAAGCATTAATCACAAGGAAAAATGTGAGGAATGTCACCCTCTGTAAAATCAAGCCCTTGTTATCAGTTTGAAAGACTACCATTCTGGCACAGGCTGGAGTTTGTTTCCTTCTCAGACCTCCATCAAGGCAGCACTGCTGACATGAGGCATGATTTACCTTTCACTCCGCAGACTTGGCACTTACACGATCGCTAGTCACCCTCTAATTACAGTGACAGAGACCTCACCACCTTATCAAGTCCCACAGACCTTACACGATGGCAAGGACTGGGATGATCAAAAAAAAAAAAAAAAGGTTACACAGAGGGAAAAACCCACCACCATGCTTGAGAGGACTGACTTTTACAGGGACTGGAGAGACTGGGTATAGGTAGAGAATCTGAAGATCAGAGAGACCATCAGCTCCATGGATGGGATGGTTGAAAAAGCAGGGTAGAACAGTGACAGCCAGGAAGTAGGGGAGTTGCTGAGGAAAAGAACAGAGTCTTCAAGGGCAGGCAGGAAGGTTGCACCAGTAATGTTGCTCCTGAGTCAATCCCAAAACCTTCCTTTCCCTGAAATGCTAGCTGTTTCCCTTTGCTATATGTCACTTTAATTTATGGGCTGCTTAGATTGGAACATCCTTACAATGCAAGTAGTTTCTCATAGTCCTCTCAGTGAAAGTATATCCCTGAGAAACTTCCAGGCATGTGGAAAACCTTCAAAGGGTCAGTCCCTCACATCCCTCCCACATGTCCAAACACAGTTTCACATCTTTTCATCCTGAGTGGCTCAGCTTGCACCCATTTAAGTACTGTTTGGGCTTCCCTTCTTGTGACTACTCCAAGTGCCACTGGAGGAGGTTCAGGATGTACATCTGAAACTGAAGGTCTCCTTGTGGCCATCATTTTTAGTCTTTGCCAACAGCTGCAGGGCAAGAAGCAGTCCCCTGAATGGAAGGTCCGACGATCCTCGATAATTCTGGCTAAGCACTGAGCAGATGAAGTGTTGTGACTCCTTCCCTCCGTTCACCATCAGATGGCAGAAGGAGCTTCTTACTCTCTGAGCTTTAAACCAGAGCTCTCATGTCCCTTTACACCTAAAGAGGACTTGGAAAAGTGTTTCATTTGCTGGTGGAAATATTTTTTTTCCTGGTGGTGAGTTTCACCCAGTTACATAATTTCTATAAAACATAGGTTATGACCTAAAACATAGCTCAGAATAAAGGTGTTATGGAAGTCAAATTGCGTCACCTGTCCTCTTTGAAAGTTAGCTAGTCCTAGTTCATAAACAGAGAAGCTGAGACACAGATGGGTAAATGGCTTTCACCCAACCCAAACCCTCTCTCTCTGCCCTAGGGTAATCCCCAAGTTTATAAAAATGGTAGCCTCAGAGGGACTCACAAGCACCCAAATATACTTTTCCTTGGTTCTGGAGTGCAAACAAAGTTGGTAGTGGGCCAAGAAAACAGTAGTAATTAATTCCACTGTCCAAATTTGCTTTGGAGCAGGGAATAAAGCAACACCTCTCTGCACCCAGACACCATTCACAGCTTGACCCAGGATCCTACCCTGGATGTTGGACCACTTCTCCCTGCTCAGGGATGCTGGGGCATTGAAGGGAAGCAGCAGGAAGCAGGATCAAAAGGAAGAAAAAGAGGTGGTTCTTCAAGCACATTGTAAGCAGTGGTGGCCATCGCTGCAGTATGTGGTGCTCACTGAAAGTTTGCACCAGTTGGGAACCCAATTGGATGAGTTTATGATATGAAATCCAGGTCTATTTATTACACAGAGACACGAATTTCTGCAGGTTGGGGGAGTATTCTGCGGTAGTGTCACTTTTGTGGTCCTGTTCATATTCTCCTCACAGATTCTGCTCTGGTTGCTCTTAGGAGCAGGATAATGAGCTAAGCTGTAGGATAGCTATTGTATGCCTGTGATCCAAGGTTTCCATTTGGGTTTTTTTAGTGTGCATGTACATAAAGCCACCTTTCTTTTTTTTTTTCTTTTCTTCTTTTTGTAACATCAAGGACTTTTCCAGCCAGACACATGAGGGCAGAAATGCAGCATTGCTTTCTTCTATGGACCAGCAGTCATAGCCCCAGACTGATCACTTGAGGATGTCTGCACTTTTTCACAGGTGGCAGATAACAGCCACCCTAGGACAGATTCCTTGAAGTAACACTTTCACACCCAACACATATGTGAAGTTAGAAGCAAGGACATCATCTTCCAGGGCTGGGAAAGGCTGAGAGTCTCCATCCTTGGAGGTATTCAGTACCAGGCTGGACAAAGACCTAAGTAATCTGGCCTGATCTTAGAACTGGCCCCACTTTGGGCAGGAGCTTGGACTGATGTCCATCCCAGTCCAAATTAATCTGTGACCCCTTTAGGCCATTAATACGAAGATGTAATGTGAAACAAAAACCTCTCAGTTGCATCTTGTAGCCTCATGGACATGGCTGCTCCAACAGCCCAGCCTTCTCAGGGGTGTGGTTCCCTAAAAATTAGGGTGGCTGTCTACAACAATGTTATGATGACCAAAGGGAAGTCAAACCTATCTACAGACACTTAATGCTTTACTAGGTGGCTCCTCTTGCTTCCCTGTCCCAAGCCACAACTATAACTACAACTACAAGCTGGAGAAGCCTTTGCCTGCTTTACCTGCTCTGTTAGAGCTGTTTAGCCAAAACATGAAACCTTTCAGGTCTGTTGGCTTTTGGGTTGAGGAACCTGAAAATAAACCTGTATGTGAAGGAAATGACATATTGCAAATCCAGTGTAGTTCTTTAATCCCAGGGTAGCACAAATCCAACGTCAGGACATAGCTTGTTCCCTGAAACTAGACTAAAACAATTATTACTGAAATGTTTCAGGAGTGATTCTTGTTGCTAAGCTCCAGAATCATGATAATTTCTTTCCTTAAATTTGTAGGATCATTTTTTTCTTTTTCTTTTTTCTTTTAACCTAAGCTGACATTCTTTCCTGTCTCAGGAGAAATTTCTGCATCGCAGTTAGAGCAGCAGCTGCAAGCTGAAAGCTGCACACGCAAAGGGACACTTCAGCAAATCAATCCTCTTTGCTTTTTAAAACAGTGCAATCACTTAACAAGGAAGACAGCAAGATGCATGTTGAATGCCAACCTTGTTTGGAAGGCTGTGGGGTTCAGCACTGGCCTCTACTGCTCAATTTCTGTATGACCTCGTACACATCACTTGGGACCTCATTCCCAGCTCTTTGTTCACTGTTGGAAAGGTCTCTATCCAATGATCCCTCATCACAGGGGTTCCATCATGCTCTCAAGGAGCCCTGTTTTAGTTACAGCACTTCATGTCTTCCCCTCACTTCTGTGCCAGTAGATCCCAGAAGTATGTCACTATCCCAGGATAGTGAATTTGATGACTGCTGACCTCGGTCATACCTCAAGCAAACTAAATAAAATCTTTACAACTTTACTCCTGACAAGAGGGATCCTGAAACACAGCAATCAGAGTCAAGTGATCAAGAACTTCATTTCATGCTCCCCATTTGAAGAGTGGAGAGGTGCCATCTCAGAGACATAAGGCATCTTGGCCTGGCAAACCTCAGACGTCCATCAGGCCATGTCCCCCTCAGTCCAGCATCCATCTATATGGATAAGGTTGGCCCCTCCCCTCAGACTAGACCAGTCTTGACTCCACTGCATGGAGGAAACCATCCTTGATCTGCATGAGTCTCTAAACTATGGAGTGGGCAGCTCACATACCTAGCAGTGGGGAACCTTGGGTAGGTCTGTGGAACAAGAATGGGATGCACCGTTCAATAAGGCTGTTGATCTATGTCTTCAGAAATGCCTTTCCCTGCGTAGAAGAGTGTCTCCATCCTTTAGAAAAGCCCTTATTAGGTGGTCTGTGTCAAATGTCTCTTAGAGATGCTTCTACCATTGTCTTGCTATGAACAGATCTAACTGGAAGAGGGGTTGAGGTTGAGGATCAGTGCGGATCATCTTCTACCTTTTGTGTCAGGGCATGGGCATATACATTGGAACAGCACAATGTACCTCATTCACTAAATCTAAAACCACATTCTTATGTGAGGTGGGAATTCCCTGGGACACCCTCCTGCCTGCAAATGCACCTCTTTAACAAACTGCTAGCAGGTATCCTTGTTCCAATGCTTTGGACATTTCTAGATGTCCAGGGTAGGCTCACATATGTAAGACAATAGGGATCATAGAATCGCAGCACGGTTTGGGTTGGAAGGAACCTTTAGGATCATCATTCCAACCCTCCTGCCATAGGCAGGGACATCCTCCACTAGACCAGGTTGCCCAAAGCCCCATCCAGCCTGGCCTTAAGCACTTACAGGATCATGCATGGATGGTCAACCAAGTCTCCTAAACATCCTAAACCAAAAAACCCACCAGTTACCCCACCACAGAGAGTCTCTTTGAGACATATCCCTCTCAGTTAAAACAGCCCAAAAGCAATCTGGCCAGGGCTCATTCACTCTCTTTTGCCTTAGAGGAGAAGGCTGGGACAACCCTACACCAAGGTAAGAATTAAACTTCTGACAGGCCATGAGGATCCCATGAAGCCTCCATCCTAGTTGTGAGTTCCACCAGATTGGGATGAGGATGGATTATTTCTAAACCTCAAAGAGGACTAATTTTGGACTTTTGTTTAATTTGTGGAACTCCTTGGTTCAGCTGCCACCTTGGTAAAGAGCATGGTTCAGAAGGCACAGATAGAATAGTCTTGTTTGTGTTATAGTGCTGATCACATCTCCAGTCTGAAGGCCAGGATTGTTCCAAGAACACTGTGGGAATTAAGTACCCTTGAGAAACTCATATAATCCTGGACACATTTCAATAAGATCTGGACTCCTGTGTTCCTTTGGCTCCCTTTGAAGATTTCAGCCTTTAACAAATTAATAATAACGGGGAGACAAACAGTGTTTTAAAGCACGTTACGTCCAATCCTTAGCAGAGATCACAGTATGTCTGTCATTTTGCAGCAACAGAGGATCTGACCCAGAGACAATTTGCTTTGTTTGGGAAAAAATTCCTCCCTGAGCATTTCAAAGAGGCAAGCATTGGGATTTAAATCCACCCAATTACCTTCTGCTGCAGATGTCCTTCAACCACACAGGGACATTAGAAGAAACGCAGGAAAAGTTCCCGAAGTCCAAAGCACATTTAAATAAGCCAGGTGTGGAGCAGCAGACTCATCAGTCTCACCGCTGTGTCTACCTGCCATGGCTTTGCGCTTTCCAACAGCTGCTTCTGCCGGGGAAGACAGCTCCCTTCCCGGCTGGGCAAGAGGATGGAATTTTGGACACCCAGCCCTGCTGGTTCTGACCAGCACGCCATGCTGTAATTGCAATCTGCCATCACAGGGCAACAGACAGATTTGTTTAAATAAAGACAGCCACAAAAACACCTGTCCCCAGATGAAAATGTTTCTGTCTCCAAAGCCAGTATGAAAGGTGCAATTTGTGCCCGTGACTGAGGTTTATTAGAAGCTCCCCCAGACTCCCTCATATCATTATCAGGGCAGGTACTGTAGTGCTTTTCCTCCAGACACATCAGTATTGCTTCATGGCTGGAAAAAGAAGCAATTTGGAGGTACACACTTACACACAACTTACACAAAAGCTGTGTACGTTGTGTGTAAGTGTGTACCTCCAATTTTAAGTGAGAGTTAAAAACATGTTCACAGTCTGTTACTTTAGAATAGTCACTTCACAGTTCACTTTGCTGACCAGTTTTTATTCCATCTTCGGGGATTAAATCCTCACCATCTCTCTCTCTCTGTTGATTCATCCCAGTTCTGCATCCTCACTGTGGGAGTGTCCTCCTCCAGCTTATGGCCTCTCTACCACACCACATGATGTGATATGGACACTCTGGTAGTCATCTTCCTCACATTGCTGCTTAGTGTCTTTCTACCAACTTTACGGTGCCCATCATTGGCAAGTTTGAGCTGAACAAAAGTGTTTTGCAGCTGAAATTATGCAGCAAATGCCCACCTGGAACATGGAGCGTGTAAACCAATGTCAGCTATGGTGCACAGCTGCATGACATGGCCCCTCATGAGTCCCTCAGCAGAGCATACAGTGGCTGCTCCCTAGGAGCACAGTACAGGACTCAAAAAAACCAGGAAAGAACCCCCATTATTTCCTCTGCGAGAGTCTCCATTGCTTCCTACCTAACCAGCGCACCCCTCCAGGATGATCCCTACAGCCCTTAAATGCTGTGTAACCCCTTATTTGATCTCTGCTTCATTCCTTGTCTCATCCTCTCCCTCTACTGCTCTCCTTAATTTTGCTTTCTCACCCTGATAGGGTTTTCTCTCTTTTCACCTTCAATTTTCCCCTCATCTTCCCATGTCATAATGTTCTTCATAAAACTTTTGTCAAAAAGTGGTGGCTACTCAGATAACTATGAAATAAAGCTCTTGAAAAACACCTAAACACTGTCTTAGACCAAAGAAATTTCTGAATATTTAAATTTACCCTTGAGACAAAGAAAAATAATAAGGAAAAAAAGGAGGAAAGAAGATGCTGAGGTGGTCGGGCATCGATGCAGAATTATACACAGTTCCTGCAAAGTCTTGTTGCTGCATGATGCCAATGCAATGCTGAGGAGCTCAGGAAGTGACAGTGAGCGCTGGCAGCTGGAGGGCATGCCCAAAAGGGTAATTTGCTGCATCCACATGTTTCTGATGAGGTCCTTGCCTCTTGTTTTTTTTTCCCATCTTCTGCCAGCCAGCACTGAACAATATATTTTATAAAGTGGCCCAGATGGAAAGTTTTCCCCAGGAGTGTCCGTACGGGAACAGTGGGCAGTGAGGATTTGATGCTAGGCACACAAATGCTGGGCGTGTGACAGGTCTGGGCCCTGACATTTGGTACATTTAATAATGCCATTGCCCACCTCCAGCAAATGAGTCCTGAAGGAGCTGCAATTCCGATTGTCAGAGTGGAAGAGAAAGGGTAATTAAATGGCCTGGTGACAGGTAATGAGAAGGATGGAGCTGCATTTCTGCTGAAAGACCTGGTGCTCTTCTGGTCCCTTTCTCCAGTGCACTCCCCAGTGCCCATACAAGAACATCCCTCTACACCTCCCTCTCAGCCTGGGACCAGGACTGACCTTCTCCGGAAACACAGATGGAATTGGACATCCTTAGCTCCCACTGCTGAAAGCGTCAATTAGCGCTAATTGGATGGTGCTAGGGTGAGTGTACATAGTGGGGGAGGAAGGACAGGAACTGTAAGCCTTAGTAGGTTTCTTTTTTCTTTTGCTTGAAAATGCAGAAAGCCATGTGACAAATGTCTTCCTCTGCAAGTTCCAGCAGGACATTTTCTCAGGATGGAGCTTTTATTCAAACGGTAAATACCAAAATCCCCCTATGAGACATTGAGTGAAGTACCCATGGTCAGAGGAGACAGAGGTCTGGATTGACGCCTTGCAATTGGGTTTCCCATGGAGCAACAAGAAAACATTTAGAGTGCCAAAAATATGTGAGAATCTCTTAGATTACATAACACATGCTTTTATTGGTCCCACAGTCTCATACAACTAGGCTTCTCCCCTCCAGCATATTTGACAACCTTGCTTTGTCTTCTCCCTCTGTCTTATATCTGAATGTCATTTCACTTCTAATGGTGAAGGATATTAGGCATTTCAGTGGAAGGGACTTGTGTTGTGCACTGTTGTTACTTTTACTGCCATCAGACAAGTGTTCTGACCTCTAGTGCTTCTACATTTTACGATCACCTACATTGAAATCTCCCCAGATTTATGTACTGTAAATGGTAAGTGCTTTGTTCTTTAGACCATGTGCCCAGGATCCAGATGGCCATGTTGTGATGGTCTGTAAAGTTTAAGGGCATTTGGGGAGCTAATAAGAACTTCCGTGCTGTTGCATTCAAAACTCTCCCAGTAGGTAACCTTCATGCACCCCCGACTGCCAGGTTTCACGGGGGGTGATGCCTTCATACAGTGGATTTCAAACTTTCTAATATTTTAAGAAGTAAGCTTAAGATTTGTGGAGGATGTCTGCTTGAGGTTGCTACAGGGACAGCTCTTGAGCTGGGCAGTTCATCCTTTATGTGGCAAAACCAAGACATTTCAAAAATGCACTTCATTGTCTGATGGGGGAATCTCAGGGGGAAGGGAATGATGGCAGAGGTGACAGGGATACTGAGCCAGGAATAGCAGAGAGATAAAACTCCTTGTTTTAAATCTTTTTGTAATAGAAAAGACAAATTATGAAGCTGCCTGGAAAAGCAGGATGACTATTGACAAAGAGGCAATAAGGGGATTCTCAGAAATTGTGAACAGACACAGCACAAATCAACCACCCAGTTCTGTGCTGTGGAGGATGCTAAGAAAATCCATTGAAAAATTTTTAAACTGGAAATTGCAGAATTTATGAAATAAGGGGGAATAAACAATGTGCCCCCTTCTAAAGCAAACAGGATAGTGGTAGGAAGGATCTAATGCTGATGAAAGAAATACACTTATCACTTGCTTTTGCTTTGGCCAGCTCAGGTGTTTTAGAAAGGTTCTTCTTGCTTTTTCAACAGCTGTGAGAAGAGATACAGTCTCAAAGAGACAGGGGTGTGCAGGAACAGCCCAGCTGAGCTTCATAATTTCATATGATTACACAAATGGCACCTCTTTACAAGAAAATTAAGAGAGGAAAATAAATGCTAAAGCACAAATCAAAATACAAAAGCCAATGTAAAAAAAAGAAAAAAAAGAACAAACAAAAAACCCCAAAACCCCCAAACCAAACAAAAAAACCCAACAAATAAAAAAAAAAAACCCAACAGTGACTGAAAATGAAAAGTGATGGTGGCACTTGTAGCTGTAACTAATAGAACAAATGCTGAGAGAAGCAGTACATACATAGTGTATAAAGAAAGGGAAAAAAAGCTCAAACCCACAATCATATGCCCAAATATATAAAGAACAAATCTCAGCAGAGAAATTTATTGCCTATTTTTAGCTGGAACTATTAGTGGATAAAGAGTTTCTGCTTGGATTTTAGTAAAACCTTTGCAACCCTGTTCTCTGAAGGAATTCAAATGCCTGTTGCTTAGCCAGGCTGCAATGGAGAGAAACTGAGGTGTGAAATATATTAACCATCTATGGAGACCTGCAGAGGCAGAATACTGCTCTGCCATACTTAAAGCAGCATGAATAGGAGAGCCTGGGTGGAAATATGGCAAAGATAACTCAGCTGAAGATCTTCCAGGCAGCAGGAAAAAGAGAGAAGTGGGAATCTAGTTCTTTTGGATAACTCCTACTAGAGTACCAGAAAGTCTACTGTATCTTCTCCAACCTTCAACTCTTCCTTCTCTTCAGCACAGCTTTCTGTTCCTAATCACTTTTTTAGCTTTTCCATTCTTAATGTGGAGTGATGTTTTCCTGGTTTAACTGAAGCAAATCCCATGAGCCAAGCCCTGCACTGCTTTGGAGCAGGAATCCTCCAGCTCTGCTCGTTGCACTGCTTCCCAATCAGACCACAAGGCTACAGAATGGGATGTTATGAACCTTTAGATTTCTCATGTTCATGTGTCTTTTGGTGAGCTGTCTCAGCTTATACCCGGCCGTCTTCAGAAAGAACATTTCTGTCTGAGCACATTGGCCTTGGGGAAGCGTGCTGGTGTAGCTGATGGATCTAGGGAATATGACATGCTGAAGAAGATGGATGGCTTCATTCAGCCAAGTGAGTCACAGCACCGTTTCCATTGACTTCACCAAAAATATTTCAATGGAAACTTTCCACATCTTGAGCAGGTGGAGACACTTATACCTTCCTTTTTTTTGATTTGTGATGTCTTACACTATGAGCTGGGTTGAGTCCTCCAGGTAATGGCCAAGGTCTGGGTCTCCCATGAGTCCTGTCTGTAGAAGTGTCTCAGACACCCCAGAGCTCATCAAATAGTACCATCTACTTATTTACCGTAACTTTACATGTGCAACTAAACCTAAAGTTTGTTAATTTCTCTCTAAATGCCTCAGTCCCCTTCAAAATATAACAGGGACCTGGACACCTCATGTGTAGGGAGCTGAATTTCAGTGTCACTACCTGTTAGGTGAATCTCACAGCTAGCACTGGGAAAGATGGATCTTCTTCTTACAGGACTTTTGATTCAGAGGTACCAGAATACACTCAAGTGCTGTAGCTCTCTGGACATGAGTATCTCCTCTGGGTGGTGTTCTCCATACCCAGCATCCAAGATCCCAGAAAAACTCGCAAGGACTTCTACCACTTGTGGACCATGGCTTTTTCCTCTGCTTCAAGCCAGTACTGGGTTTCTTTAGGTGCTTTTCCATGCCCCAGAGCAGTGGAGGGGGTGCAGCCCTTCACAGCTGCTCTGCCTGTCACTCCGGCAAGAAGCCATGATGGAGTGCCATGGGGCATACGGAAAGATTAAAAGCAGAGCCTCCAAGTCAGAGACGTTTTAAAAATGTGTGTGCTCAAGTAAAGGACTTTTTAATGTTTTAATAACAAATATTACAAGATATTTTTCTCCATGCCCAGTGCCTGCTGAGCCATCATGCTGAGCCTATATTTATGGCACTGTAAAGCACAATGAAGGCAACAGTGCTAGGAATACTAATAGCCTCAAGTTTATTACACTAAGGCTGAGTGCTTCATTTTAATTGCATGGAAACATTTAATTTGTTAGATGAGGTGTCATGCAGTTTTCCTCAGGCACCAGTAACTCATATCCACACTGGGACAATCTAACAATCTAGGGGAGGTTTTAAAACTAAATGGATTTCACTATGTCTTACCTCTTTGGTGCGTGTGGGTGGCCAGATTCTTAGGTCTTGTAGAGTTAAAGTGTTTCTGCCTCTTTGTTGTAAGATTTGATTGGGGAAAGCTATGTATTCACAGCTGTCCAAGGCAGCAAAGGCTCTGCAAGGCACCATCATAGGGTGTAAGGGGTCTAGCAGAAGGACCATGTGTTCTCACCTCTCCCATCTCACTGCATGGACCAAGGGTGGTCGCTGGCCACCCTCCATGGCTGAACCCATTAATGCCACCAGGCAGTGACCCTTTACTGGAGGAATGGAAACAACACTTTTTTGGAAGGAAGGGTGGGGGTTCAAAGGCACTGAAACACTTCTCCTCAGTGGCCCTCCCCATCATTTTTCTGATCATTTATAACAGCAATGTTTAAGGATTAAACTGATCAGTAATGGGTTTATGCTCTGGAGTGATGTCAGACCGGAACATGTCAGAAAAACAGCACTTTATGGGGAAAAAAAAAAAAATTAAGGGAAAAAAAAGGCAGATTGCCATTATGTCCCACATGACAAAAGGGATGGAGCAGAGGAAAATCAAGGCCATTTGGAGACAAGCTGTCAAAATAAGGATAACAGCTTCAGTTTCCTGCATAGTTCGCACGAGCTCAGACAGCGATGATGAACGTGGAATAAATGCCTGACTCAGCAAGATTTCATTTACCTCTGGTGTTAGGGGACCTGTAGCTCACATTAGATTTTTTGTCACCACATGCTGATCTAACATGTTTGGACACTGAAGTTAGAAAATTTCACACTGGAAATGAAAGGTGATTTACTTTTTTTTAACTGCACAGAGAAATAATATCTGCAAGAGATTTGCAAAACCAGTGGTAAATATCTTATCACTCCAGGTTTTAAAGCAAGATAGGACTTCATTCTTAGATATGCTGCAGTTCAGGTCTGACTTTATGGACTCAATGCTGTCATGTCTGTGCTATAGAAGAGTAATTCTCCCAGCAGGAATTACCAGGGAAGAGGAATATTATGCAGAAGAGGAGACTCTCTGGTGTCCTTAATATCCATATGATCTCCTTTGAGGCACAAACCAGCTACCATGGCAATAAACAAACAGCAATGCACGTGTGATGTGAAGCCATGTGTTAATGATGAACGTCCTGGCCAAGACCCACATCTTCTAGTTACCTTAAGCCCCCAGGAAGCCAAGACTCACACGTGGCAATAGGCACAGTCCCCACACACGGCTGGCTACAGCCAGCATGACCGGCTCTCAGGAGATCGTGGAGCCATGTGAGCAAGCGAGCACGAATGTCAGCACTCAAATATACCGTGGGCTTTTTACATCTTTTAAATGTCACTCTTCCCTCCATCCAACGGCAGCAGAGGCTTTTCCGTTAGAGGTTTGTAGAAGGCATCTGGTGGAAAGCACAGCGCAGGAGGCTAGTTATGTAAAAGCAGGGGACTGCAAGAAAGATTTTCATCCCATTGTCAGAATACCACGAAAGAAGGAATTCATGGGCTGGGAGGTAATCTCCTGAGGATGGATTTTTGCAAGTGCTACAGTAAAAGCCAAGAAGGGCCTTTTCATCAGTGTTTGCTGTAAATTTTAAATGAACCTCCTCAAACATGTCAGTGACTCTTTTTCGAGTGAGCATTTTCTGCAAATAGTCCTGGCACTGAGATTGTTGAGGCAACAGCTAAAGAAATTGGCTGCACTCAACCAGCTTTCAAGAATGGTCACAGGGATGGAGTTTTGAATTGATTTATGAGGCTAAAAGAGGACCTGTATGTAAATGGCTATTGGATTTCAGTCGCTTGCTCCCACACTGAGAGCAATAGCTCATATTTAGTTAGCACACAGTTTCTAGGAACTTGCATTCAAATTTTGAAATTGTCCCAGAAATCTGATGTTAAGTTTATCATCTGAGCAGCAGCACAACTTCTGTTACACCACTGCTCTGAATTAACATCTTGGAGTATTTGTACCTTGGCCCTGCAGTGACATTAGCACAGAAGCACCTTGCAGACATGAATAATTTCACCATTATCAATCAAGCAGTCCTTACCATGGAAGGGAAGTTTGAACTCAGATGTGGTACTGGTAGCCCAGAGGCATTAAGTGATGTGACGGTGGTCAGATGGAGATGCACTGTCCCACATAACTCTCTTGGAGGCCAGACCAACTCCTGAACCACAGACTTGTCCCTGTTTTCAGACTTTATCCTGCTCACAGGCTCCTTACAAGTAACAGAAAGGCCAAGAATATTCCCAAGGTCTTCAGTGAATAATTTTGAATAATCGGCAATCTGGGGAAAATCACAGGTCACTTGCAGAGAATCCATGAGCAGGAAGTGGCCAAAAAACAAAAAAAACTAAACAGTAATGCTTTCCCATATATATATATCACTGCTTTAGTTTTGTTAAAATGATCAGAAGGAAATCGTATGTTCAAACAATGAATTAATCTCCATAGACAGCACAGAAAAATCTCAGTACCCAAAAATTTTGAATATCAGAGACCTGTAGAAAGCCATGACTCCATGAGTAATCATACTGACTAAATGGTTTGCTGCTGCCAAAAAAATGTTGTCTTATTTCTTCTCCCTGCACTTGTTCATGGCCACATGGTCCTTCTGCTCTGACTGTGGTGCTCATGGACTCTTCTGTGATCTGATTTGGCAGAAAACTGATCTCAGGCAGGATGAGCGAGCTTGATTGGTTTTCAGATGTTATATTTTCATTGTTAAAAGGATGCTCCAGAACAAATATTGTGTCCTGTCACTGCTGCTGTCCCGGGTTGTTTTGGACAGCTCAGGATATTGACCTGCAGGGAATTCAATGTAGGGTACACTCCACCAAGCATCTTGGATAGGATGGCTTCCAACCTACAGAGTCCTCTAACACCATCCCTGAACACTCTGCAAGTAATGCCTCAGGTGCTATCAGCACGTGAAATGAAGTCAAGTCCACAGAAGCATGGTCCTTCTATTGTTCCAGGCACATGAAGCTGGAGAAGGTGCTGTTGGGGCAGTGGGGTCCCAACACAGTCGATGTTCATGATCATGGCTGTTCTGTTCAGAAGAGCTCTTAGCCCCTCCCAAAAATCTCAGGAATTTGGTTGAGCTCAGAATCACTCCCCTTTGGACCCAATTTGCAAGGTGAGTTGTGGTGAGGCTCTGAATGAACACATGGGCACTCTGGACATGACACTGGGTCCAGACATGAGTTGCATCATATGCCTACATGTTTAGACCCTGTTTTGGGACATTATCTGACCAGTTGGCTGTGTATTGAAGAATCTAACTATGGACATCTAATCCAATAACTCTTGACCTATGAGACCAAACTAATTTGTCATTGTTCCCTTATCTACTAATGAATTTATAACAGGACAATAACAGGCCTCTCCATGTATGCTCAGATGGGGGGCGGGGCAGACTCTTTTTTCCTTTTTAAGGAGAAAACAAAGGTACTTTGTGCCTGATTTCAATTTCAGACAAACATTTAACAGATCACTTTGCTTTCCCAAACGTACAGCGCAGCCTCTAAGAGCAAGCTAAATTGCTATAAATTAAAGTTAAATGTCAAAAAGGCAAAGATATGCAGGAATGCAGGAGACAATCTCTGTGCAATTGGGGTTCTTACTGAGCTGCTTTTATCCACTTTGCTTGCATATTGTTAAGTGCTCTTCCTGGAAAGGGGAACTTTTTTTTTCTTTCCATTTTTAAATAAGTCCCAACCCCCCATTCCACTGAAATAGTATGTTATAATTTCTTATTTCCAAATATCATCAGAGGAAGAGTTATGATTGTCCACTCATTGTGCTTATCATTTCATTAGGGTTTTGCAGTCTGCTCTTTGAGAAATACCATCCTTTTGATATAACCTGCTCAGTAAAAGGGAAATTAAGATGCCGTTTCTACCTGTGCTTAGCAGTTGGCCACTGTGGGAGGGAAGTAATGAAATCCCTGCTTCTTCTGTTACTTTAAAATAGAAAATATAAGGGGAAATGCAGTGTGAGCTATACATGACAGACAAAAATCCATGTATCAGTGTTACAGTAGCATAACCTCACCTGTAAAAAAATTACTTCTGTTCTTTACCTTGTGAGGTGAGTCAGCTCTTGCTCTTCCTACTTTTGCCAGGACCTCCATCCCCAACCCCACAGTGTCACTGCAGCATAAGCTGGAGGATTGGAAGATGCCTGAGCTGACTCTGCACAGACCAAGCAGGGCTGAGGGCTTTCTTACAAGCCTCATCTCCAGAGTTTACTCGATCTAAATACTCTGCCTCACCCTGCAAACCCTTGGATCTATAAAACACCAGTATCTATGCCTCCTAGGGATGCTTTTGAACTAGTTGTTTTCTTAATGGCACTGATATCCTCATGGGGAAGATTCCTGCTGTAGAGTGCAGTACATGTGTAGCACAGAAGAGTGATTGATATGCTAAATTAGCAATATTTGCCCCATTTGCCTTGGGGACCCTGCTTGTTGCCCTAACCTTGGGTGCAGTTTTGCCAGCAATGAGGCATCATCAGCGTCCAATAGGGTTAAGTGTCTCAATAAAACAGTGCTACCCCATGCCTTGCAGGCACTGCTCTTTTAGGATTCCTGCTCAACATGCTCTACACCACCACATCCCATGTTTTTTGGGAATGCAGTTTTGATACTCTTTGAGAACTCCACAATCTGATGAGAGCTGGCACAGCCTCTATGGATACTTGATAGGTTCTGACAACAACCTTTCGATGTGACTTCTTTCAAGCTGTGTCAAGAGCCCTTTGAATAAGAGTTTAAGACATACATATATTACAGGTTGCAAATGCAGTGGCCTTAGGCCATGACTTAGTAGAGCAGAGGTTTTCCATGAAACCTCCATGACTAGTGCTGTTTGATGTTATCCTTAGAGCAAGGATATACAGGTGGCTTGGGCAGGCTACACACATACAGATTTTCTCTAGAGCCCAGTTTGGATCGTAGCTGGAGGGGGTTAACCCTGAGACCAAGAATTATCCCTGGCTCACACATGGATCTCTGTTCAGTCCACTGAGAGGATTTCAACTATTAAGGGTTTTTTTTACCACCATACTTCTGGCAGATGTTCCTCCAGTGCTTGTGCCATGGGAAAATATTTAGAGCTGAAGGTAACAGCACTGTAGGTAGTTGGAAACTATTGCCACATTGCATGGCAAGACAAAGTATTGCTGATCTCATCTATAATTCGGGATAGCCCTGCTCCAGGTCAAAGGTTGTACTAGAGACTTTCAGACCCTGCTTTGAGCACTTCCATTATTCTGTGCATGTATGTACTTACCGCTCTCCTAGTCCTCCCTTTGGCCAGTCTGTTCTTTGTATCATTTTCCTGGTTCTGTCTGCTCCATGATCCATCCTTACAGAGCCCCAAAGTGGTCATAAAGCTTTTAGCTGCCAACCTCACCATAGTGGACATTCCTTTTGATTAAGTGACTACAGCATGGGGATCTACCTCCAATTTAGCTGTCAAATGCCACTGTAGTTAACAGATAACTAGTCAGTGCAAACAGGAGAGTGCAGGTCACGATTATTCTTATTTAACAGTTGTCAAGTGGAGGATCTGCCTTGTCCACTGACTGTACTGACTACACTGTACTAATCATCATTAGGTCCATGTGTGTTTCATGTTTGGATGCCTTGTACGCATTTAAAGTGTGATACAGGAAGACTGGAGCTCAATTCAGATGTCTGATCTTGTCATCTAGTGATATTCTAGATGTGCTGTTTGTGATAGTCTAAGTCAGTGATGTCAACCAACAGAGTCTGAAGTATGAGAGACACACTAACTCCATAGGTTCACCTAGAGTCTGGAGGAGATAGATCATCTCTAATGCCAATGGATCGCTATATTAACTCCCTCAACAAGTCCTAGATGAATTAAAAGGCCCTTCTGACTGGAAAATATAGAATTCAGCAACAATGAGTCCTGTTCTTAGCTAGTATTTTGTCTGTCTTCTTTTGTAATATAACAGAGACACCGAAAGGTGCAGTGCTGGGCATTCTTCTCTACCCACATACCAGCAAGGAGCAGGATTTCTCCTTGTTAGGCAATAAAGCATGTGAGGTAAGTAATTACCCTGTTTCTGATTGACATCACAGTTATGCTGTGCTAAAAGAATAAATGAATACTCGAGTAGCCACATGTCCTGTGAGCTTTCTAAGTCACATCACTTTCCAACCAGTCAAGAACCAGAAAGAATTGTCTGTTCAAGATTTCTGTGGGGAGTCCAGAGCATGCCTGGGTGCAAGGCTCCTTATTTCCTGGAGAACATGCACCAGCTCCATTTGAGGTCTTGTGTGGATACAGTCAAGGCAGAGGAAATGGGAGTGCTGTGTCAAAGTCACTTGCCATTGCTCATGAAGTTGCTGAGAGTCCTGAGCCTCACACTATGAGATTTAAAGCTATAACCTATGAAGTCACAGATAGGGCTTGTTGTTTTTGGCAGGTTGTTTGAAGCTCCAAGGAAGAACTGAAGCCCTGTGAGGTGTAAGGTGCCATCTTGGCTCTGGACCAGCACACATCTTGGATAGGATAAAAGCTTCCTGACAGAATCTAGGGTGAGATAAAATGGGTGTGAGGATTCTTCTCCAACAAGAGTCCTAGATGTGTGCATAGTTCAGATTCATATCTGATAGACCTGAATATATAAATGTACTGTGAAGGATACAATTACATTTTTAAGCTGGCTTTCTAAGTAAATGATCCCTTTATGTGACTGAAGTATCTGCTTGTCTGTTTTTGTCCTCCTTCCTAACACCAACAAATTTCTTCAGATTTTTCTGTCTCAAACATCTTAAGTGTCTACAAGCTCAGGAAGAAGTACATCTGACTTATATGCACTCTGGTTCTGTCATGGGGCACCACTAAACAGACCCTAGCTTTGTCCTCTTTGCACCCTCCTTCCATGTTTTTGTATACATTAATATGACACCCTGAGCCTTCTCCAGACAGAATAGCCCCAGCTCTCTGAGCCTTTCCTCGTAGCAGAGATGCTCCAGTCCCTCCAACATCTTTGTGGCCTTTGGCTTGACTGTCTCCAGCCTGATCATGTATTTCAATAGATAACCTCCAAACTCACCCTCTTCTGGGGCTCTGATGTTTGATATAAACTTATTCTCCTACCAAAAGAAAAGTAAGATACAAGCCCCAGAGCTCAATGTCCTCTCCCGAGGAAGCAGCTTCTGCTTCAGTTTTTCCATTTGGCTATGCATGCATATCCTTTTCCTCTGATGCAGTAATTTAAGTTAATCATTTGAATCAGTCAAGAAACCTCCTGCCTTTACAACCTTTACAAAACCCACCATCAAAAAAATAAATAATGCTCTTTTCCATTTTCTCACTCCTCCTTTAGTGCCTCTGTTCCCTCAAAGCATCTTTAATCACTACTCAGGATCTGCTCCAATCCAACCTGGAGATATGTTTAGTAATACTATCTCCAGGGTCTCTGTTTTGAGATGGAGGTGGAAGCATGGTGGTACTGTATTTTTCAGCTGAGTCACATGGACTGAGTACCTGCATCTGTCCTGGGTATTTAGGACCCATACACTAGCAGTAGCCAAAATCTGGATCTTCATAGACATCTGACCTTCCTGTATAGTAGCCAAACTGAAAACAATGCAGAGAAAATTTGCTCCTGTGCACCAGCAGAAGAGGGTTGATTTATGGCCCATTCATCCATAATCTGAAGACTCACAAATTTAGAAATCACTGGCTCAAGAGTTTTAGAGCCACGGGAGATGGTGACTGCATCCAAGTCACAAAAAAACAAAACAAAGACAACGGCCATGATAACTCTCTGAGCTACTTCACCTAGAGGTGTTCCTGCCAGGTTTATTCACGACAGCTGTTCTCTTCTCCTGACCTGAGTCTGGTGCTGCTTTCAGAACTTTGGGGTTTCATGTTTGTCATCACAATATTTTCATTTTTGGTTGTAACTGGTTCTTCCAGAAACAAGAATAAATACAATGCCTCCTATAAATACATATGCACATATATGTATATATACACACACATATACACACATACACACACACATATATATGTATACTCACACACATATATAAGTTACACTTCATAAAATTCCCAGAGAAGACACTGGCAGGATTGATTGAAACAGGCAATTTCGTAGCGAGCTGCAAAGTTCTTCCCTGAATCAGTGAGTCATGATGCCCTATAAAATACACAGTAAAACGTCATAATGACCTACCACTATTATTTCTTCCTTAAATCTTCACTGCGAGAAGAAAGGGAGTTTGCAGAGTGAGGGCTGACTGCAGCACAAGAGGCTCTCTGTTGCTGAACAGCACTGTGGATAGATGGTCAAGGAGAAGACAGAAGAGGTGTCTGTGGGATCAGAAATTCACAGTTCTATTGTTTGCATTCCTAGGAACAGAACAAGTTGGGCGCCAGCAGCATTAGACTTTCAAGCTGTAATTTAAACGGGTCAGAGAGAAGATATGAATGCAATTCATATTCAATGTCTCTTTCTGCATGCAACTCGATGATGGGTTTTCTCACACTCATCTTCACAAATTTGTGCAAAGAAGAATTTTTTTCTTTTTTCCTTTCCATTCTTCTAAGACCTGTCTCTTCTTCCTATCCTCCCACACTGCTGTTTCCTTTTTTAATGGATAATCATGACATAAAATGGAAGAAACCATGTAAACTTGAAGAAAAAGGGATTTCTGGGTGGATTGTTTATTTATTTGCTTCTGGAAAGAAATGATCCAAAACATTTTCCTGGAAAACAACGTGTCTTGCTTGAAAAGACCTTTCCTCTTTGAGAAACATTTTATCAGTGTTTCTGCAAGTTCTAGGGTTTTGCTGCCAAATGAATCCTGAAGTGCAAATGAACTTTGAACAAGCAATCTTAATATTTTTTTTTCTAGTGAGAACTTGGTGGAATAACAACCAAATTATCACCGATTTTCTCTGAAATTAAGAAAACTCAAGCTACACTGAAAAGCCTTGAGGACTATGACACAGAATAACCTGGAAATTCTGATGGTCTGTGAACCTGAGGTCCTAAACTGGCCATGATACCAATGGTAAAGGCAGCCTGAGAAAAGGTTGCAGAGCATTTCTGGCAACAGTGGTACCGAAGAGATAATCTCAAGAAGGATATAGGGAAGCAGCAGGATGTGATCCATCTCTTCCTCCTATATAACAGTTGTGCAAGTTTCTTCCTTCCGTACATGTCTTATGAAAGACAACCAACTGGCAATCAGAAATTTCAGCTTGTTTTGGACCACATTCTGGTCCAAAAACGGGAGCAATGCTTTTAAATTTAACTGTGAAGCCAAGGTCATAGAATAAAAAATATGCAGAGACACAACTGCAAATACAAAGAAAAAAAAGGTGCTTTGCACCTTCACCCCATGTGCTATGCCACATAAAGGACATTAAGGTTATAATATTTAGTGCTACAAAACTACTTTCCAGTGGGCTGCAGAGTGACCTGCACATAATCTAGATATACTCTGTGAGCGTATCATGAGTCTTACAGAACCACATCCCAGAGGAGACCCAGGCAAAGCATTAGGTTGTGTGGGCATCACCAGTGCTTTGGATGCTCTGGAGCTTTAGAAGCACAGCCTGCTGTACATGCGTGGCAGAGAACAGACACTGCATTTTTTGGATTTTGGACCAAAGATTGCTCCTTCTCCCCGTTTTTATATAGACATGTACCAGTGGATAATTTCTAATGCATACTTCCACCCACCTGCAGGTACAAAGGCTTTTCTGACCATGAATTAGTTGAAGGATGCAACGCTTACTGGGTCAGCATCATGTTTTTAGCCAACAGGGACTAGCATCTATTTTAAACTGCAATTAATTCCTTCCCCACAGTGCTGATCACCTTGCACAGACTAGAGAAAGAGCCTTGTTTGACAAGTTCAGTCTCCATTCCAAACTTTTTGAGGGCTGACTGGACATCAGAGGAATGATAAAGTAAGAAAGGCCCAACTGGGTCAAATCATATGCCCTGTACAATCTAGAAGTGTGGCTACAAGCAGATGCCAACTGAAGAGTTTAAGAACAAGCACCTGCATCTTCCAGTTTTCAATCAATCAAGGCTAAAGGACTTTAGGGACTGTATGTACTTTCTATAAGATTTCATCAGCTAGTTCTTTGTTGTCCACCGTCCCTTGAAGTAAGGAGTTCCTCTGCTCCTCTTCCCATCATGCAAAGAAAACACCTAATTTTGTGTTCATTTATTTTCTGAACCCATCTGTCATTAGCTTCCTTCAGTGGTCCCTCTTTGTTGTACTGGAAGAGACAGGAAGCCATTAACCCTATCCATAGTCTCTGTGGCACACATACTTTGACTTCCAGACTTCATTATCCCTTTTTACTTGTCTCTTTCCCAAAGATGAATCCTATCTCCAACATCTTATTTCACTACTGAGTTTCACCAGACTCATGTAGGTCATTGACTTGAGTGGTCATCTGAACCCAGCTATGGCAGTTATTCAGGAATAAGTAAAACACCTTTTTCTGGATTACTTTGTGATGCTTTACTGATGTAAATATCTTTATTGACTTTTACTGGATCAATTTTTTATGTCTATATAGTTTTTTTATGAACAAACACCAGAAAATTTAGCTGGGATTGACAGCCTAGATGTGTGGAGATATACAGTAGTGTAAATGTCATTGACATGAGACACAAGGGCACCATGGCAGAGGAAAACCTTATGATATGGAAGGTGAACAGCATTTTTTTAAAAACTTTTTTTTTGTACCCAGATACTGACATCTCAGCAGGAGAAGACTGACTGAAGTCCATGACGTAATTTGTGATGCTGCCAGTTAAATGCATTTATGAGCCTTTAAAGGACTGAAGGCTCAATTAACAAAAGGAACATAGGAATAAAAATACATTTTAAAAAATAACTTTCAACTCTTTTTTTTCTTTCCCCAAGTAAGAGGCTGTATTGTCTTATTTTTGCCCAAACTCAGGTTTTGTTGTCAGCATTGCTGAATGTCTCAAATTTTCTTTGATGAGATTGAAAAGCTATTTCTAAAAGAAAAAAAAAAGAATGAAAAAACTTTCCAATGTTTTTTTTTAATGTCTGACTTTATTACATAGTAAACAAAGCAGATTTATTTCTGTGCACACCTGTATTATTTCTGAAGTGCTCTTGAGCATCTGTGAAATGAACAGATTGGCTCTTTTTTTTTTAAATAAAAAAGCTCTGAATAAAACTCATAGAGCTCGAGGCTCCTCTGTGTCATCATCCACATTGCACCAAAGTGAGTGCAGCATCTCTGCTATTCAAATCCAATAGCTCTCCAAACCTCTTCTCCAGTGGTAGAAATGGCAACAGGAAATATGAGCCAGGGATGAATCTGTGTCTCAGGGCTTTTAATTATGTTAATAAGAAGTTCTGAGAACAGAGGAACTTATGAAGCTTGAGTAGACTCTCTAGTGTCTAATAGGATGTTGTAGATCACCCTATGAGCTTCAGTAACAAAAAAACTTTCTACTGCCCAGCTGTTTGTTTTCATTAAGTTAAGAGAGATGAAAGTATTTGAGGTTTAATATACTGAAGACAAACCATTGGGTTGAAACTACCCAAAGGACTGAAAAGTTACTGTCAAAGAAAGAGGGTAGATGTGCAAACCGACACCCAGACAAGTGAAGGCAGCACACCTGCCTGAGTTAAATGTGCTTAGGAAACCAGCCCCAAAACACAGAGATGCTGCTCCAGTGTGGGTGGACCTGAGCCCCACAGTCAGCTTCCAAACTTCAGAACAGAAAGAATGACTTCACTGGCACAATGCAACAAGCTACATGAGTTTTCTCCCCAAGGAGAAGGACTGCGGTGCTTGGTGGATGAGAAGTTCAAAATGACCCAGCAATGTGCACTGGCAGCCCTGAAAGCAAACCATGTCCTGGGCTGCACCCCCACCAACATGAATTAAGGAGGGGATTCTGCCCATCTGCTATGCTCTGGGGATACCCCTTTGCAGTGATGTGTCCAGTTTTGGGGATCCCCAGGACAAAAATGTTGCGGAAACAGGCTGAGAGAGTTGGGCTGGTTCAGCATGGAGAAGAGAAGGCTCCAGGGAGACCTTCAAGCACCTTCCAGTCCATCAAGGCACTCCAGGAAAGCTGGAAAGGGGCTGGTGACTAGGGCAGGGAGGGACAGGCCAAGGGGAATGGCCTTCATCTGCAGGAGGGCAGATGGAGAGGAGATGGGAGGCAGAAACCCTTCCTGGGGAGGGTGGGGAGGCCCTGGCACAGGCTGCCCAGAGAAGCTGTAGCCTCCTCCATGTCCCTGGCAGGGTTCAAGGCCAGGTTGGATGGGGCTTTGGGCACCATGGGCTAGTGGAGGGTGTCCCTGCCTGTGGCAGGTGGCAGGTGCTGGGCAGGCTTTGAGGTCCCTTCCCACCCAGACCAGTCTGGGATTCTATGTTTCTATGATTCTACATCAGCTTTCACATCTTATGATGTAATCCTTTCCAGTCCCTCAATTAAGGCTCTCAACAAATACAAGCAACAATATATTTTGTCCAGCTGGTGATGAAGCTCATCATGCCAGGGATCTACAGCATACAAGCAATTTAGGGGCAATGAATTTGCCTGTCACTACTTTGGGTCAAGCTGTACAGCCTTTTTCTCTCCCTCTGTCTATCTCCATCAGAGCTGCTGATTATGTTAGGAAAGTGCTTCATTTGGACCCTTCCCAGGTCAGTCTATGCCTCTGCAAAGGCATATTAGTGGCTGCTAGAATGATGAGCCAGCAATCCAGCAAAGAGTTAAAGGACATGAAAGCCCTTCCAGAAGCAGCTTAGTGCACACAGGCAAAGCAATTGGGAAACAGGCACATTATTGCCGATGAATGAGTGACCCATAACGTCATGATGACACATCACAATTGTTCCCTTGTAGAATATTTCCTTCGGGAGCAAAATGGGTGAGAAATGAGTTCCCAAATGATTGCTATCAGAAAAAAAAAAAAAAAAGAAAAAGGGGAAAAAAAAAGGAGGGGGAATAAAAGTGGGGAGGGGGAAGAGAAAGGCTTCATAGGCTAAAAGCAAATTACTCTGCAATTCAGAGAGTGATTTCATGGACATGCTGCAGGGATAATGTATTCTGAGTGGCTAGAATTTCATTTAATTCCACTTCATTGTTGAGCATCTTTTCCAGTGGCTTTATGACTGAACACTGTGTGCCCATTTACCTTGTTCTTAATCTGGCTGTTTGACAGTCACTCTGGATAGGCAATGTTCATGTTTATTTGCATGATGCCTATTTACAGTGTATGTCCTGAGACAGAAGCAGTAAAAGGAAAATGCTCACAAATGAACGCTAATTTCACTACAACTGCATTTAGGCTAGTGACTTGAGGTTTTTGTCTCTGCCACATACCCAGGGTCACCCAAACTGTCAGTCACTCATGGTTCAATGACTTGATCAATCGATCTATTTTGCTATCTTGGGGAAATCCCTGGAATTAATGCAATGACTGAGAGAGGCAAAAAGCTCTGTCAACTTCCCCCTAATCACACACACACCTTGGTGCAGAAGCAACTCTGGGACAGTCCTGGCTGGAATCAGGAAGATCTCTCAGTTTGCTATAGTTTCCTCACAAAGCCACATGAACCCTCAAGCACTTTGAACAGATTAATAGGGAGATCAGATGTTCATTTGAACCCTGAAAATGAGAATTAAATTCTGGCAGCACCAACCAAACACAAACTATGACCAGAGGGAAGACACAAGTTCTGCCCACGGAGAGCTCTTCCTCAGCAGAGCTTTCCAAAAAAGCAAAGCAAGTAGAAAACACAAATGACTTCTTTTTTTCTACCCAGACAAAGTTCAAAACTCCCATCTGAGGGGCATCGGGGAGAAAAAACCTTACTACTGTGACTTAAACCTCCTTCTTGAAACGTCTGCTCTAAATATATGTTCTTCTGAGCTCAGGAAGCTCAGCCTTGCACAGAAGGAGAATATTATATTGATAAAAAACATTTTTCAGGGAGTTTTAGGTGCCAGAAGCTACCTCATCTCGGACCCAGAAATGTATGAAAAGATATCGGATGTCCCAAAACCGGTTTGTGCACAGGCTTTCCTAAAAGCTCTGAACTAGCAGCTGTGTAACAAAGCCTATACAAATTACTGCTCCAGCTTTATTTCTCACATGGTTTCAGTTCCTTTATAACAAAAGAAAAAAGTGTCTTGCCTCCCGCCTTTTCTTGAAGGCAAGATAATTGGGTAGACAGACCTCTGGTCCCCCCATTCCTCCTACTTGTTATTCAATGACCATGATACACTTTTATCCATGAGCTTTTAATCAGTTGCAGTTTTCCATATAACTGCCTGGACCAGTTCTGGACCATTTATATTGGCCATAGTGCCACCAGCTGGAAACATGAAATTACTCAATTTTTGTACCCTTTCTGGTTGTTCAGGTTGGTTTTTTTTCTCTTCTCTTCCTGTGGTGCAACTTGGCTTGCTTGGCACTAGCAATGTGATAGAAAAATTGTCCCAAGCCATTTGTCTCTCGGATACGTTACGTCCTTGGAAGGTCTTTTTATTACAGCAGAGGACAGGGAAACCTCCTGGAAAATGTTCATTCCTATTCAGGCAGAAAAAAAATAGTATAAAAAATAAAATCATCTTTGGGAATTAAAGTAACCCTCTACCTTCACCTGTGAGCTCTTCCTAAGTGAAGTGTGGTGGGTGGAGGGAAACGGTGACATCACCAGTATTGGATCTTGCTGTTGCTCCACGGGTAAATGATTGCAGAGAAGATGATTTGACCATGAAGATGGTCAGATTTGTCTGTGTGAGAGGTTTTTGCAGCTAGGTGCAAGGGGGAATATTTTCCTGAGTGTTTTCTTGTGCAGCCCCATCTGCTTCTATCCATGTCTCTCTCTTGCTTTATAATTAGCGCTAGCACTGTCTCAAGGACTGATTTGTCATTCTATCTTTATACAATTTCCAGCACAATGGAGCATTGATACAGTCACACATAGATGCAAAATCACTATTTGCAGATCAGGAAAAAGGACAGCACGGCCTAAAATCTCATTTTGGGCCAGCGGTGAAACACGAAGGCAACAATTAGAAATAAAAAGATGATAGAGGAACTAGGAAGATGTTAATTAGCAAAAATGAGATGCTATGAAATTGATGGAGTTGGTTAGGAAAGCTAAAGACATTAGGGAAAGTCCCAAGCTTGAAGAACTGTAGGGCATAGCGAAAACACGTGGGATCTCAGCAATGATATTTAGCTCATTACCAGTTGAGGAGAAGAAAGTAATAACCTGCTCTCAGTCCTTCAAGATATTCACACCTTCTTCTTCCATTTTTAAATTAATATGAAGGAATTATTTCTATTTCATGAATATGATTAGTAATAATTATCAAGGAAGATATTAAGAAACTACCAGGAATGCATTTATTTGAAAAATACTGGGTCATTATAATGCACTTAAAACACTGGCGTCAGAGAAATCTGCACAAGCATGTAGAAAGCCCTGCACTGCTTAACATGAGCTTTTTCTCAGAGTAAATATATTATCGTCCATGACATGGATAGGAAGGATTTTAAACAGACAATTGTGAAGTTATCCATAGAGATTTAAGGAATGCAGACCATGTTAGGGAATAGGGTTAAAGGGTCTTGGAAAGCAAGCAACTCACCAGAAATTCCCACCATAGTACCTTAGCAAAGAGATGAACAGAGACCCTGGAGAAAACAAGGGAGTTGTAATTAGGAAAGGAGAAATGTTTTCCGCTGCTATGCGAGACACCGGCAAGACTGAGATGTGTAGTCCAGCTAGTTGTGTGCTGTCAGTTTTGAGAAGGAGCTTGGGGAAAGGTCTGAAGAGAGGGAAAAAAATATTGTAAGAAAAATTACTTGAGAGCTGGAGAAAGTGCCATGCACTGAGACTTTCTGCAATCCAATCTGCTTAGTTTATCAAAAAAAGAAGATGGAGAGGTGACTGATTTGATTAAGGTGTGTAAGTACTTTCATAGGGAAAAAATTGTGGTTAGCAAAGCAATCTTTAATCTTGTGGAGAAAGGTATATTTATGACTGGAAGTGGAATCCTGACATATTCAAATAGAAATAATTTTTAACAGAGTAATGGACCATCTGAACAAAGTGCCACGGAAAGCACTGCATCTCTGCCGCTGAAACCTTTCAAATCAAGACTGAGTTTCTTTCTCAAAGAGGAAGTCACATTTGACTTAAAGCTCCCCATATGCTGCTAGCCAACTAAATTCAGTAACAAATGAAAGGTCAATTTAAGTGGTCAGTGATGTCTTCTGGCCTTGAAGTTGCTACATCACCAGTGCAGTACTCCAGAGTTTTGCAGTTTCACAGGCTATTTAGATTATTTGGACTAGGTACAGATGATCCCCAGTCACCACCCCTCCCTACCATCCCCTCTGACCTCTTGGTGCCACATTAAATGGCTTGGGCAGAGCATTGGACATCTCAACTACTGCTTCTGAACTCAGTGTCAGCTCCCTGAGAGATAACCTATGTCATCTCTAATCAATCTCATGTTCCAGACTTTCTTTTAATACCATTTTTTCCCTTCTGTTTATCATTTCTGGTTCTTTGTAGAGGGATCACTGTAAAAATCAACCTCTCACAGAGCACAAGAAAGATGGTGTACCTCATCCAACATGGTTTTCATCAATCCTATGATTTAGGAAGGAACCTGTGAGTGTTTTTACTAGATTAAATGGCTTTGCTGGAAGTGCACTGAAGTGGCACATTTCCCAAGACATATATTCTTAGTCTGTATGAGCACAACATCTACCACCGCCTAGCTGTAGCCTCAAAGTCCTGCCACAACACAAACCAGAATGGATATATGAAGGTCATAAAGGGGAAACGCAGAAGAACGAAACTCTTCCTGCCCAAATGACAAAGTTTTGAGGATACTGCTAAGCAAGTGGCAATTAAAAGAAAATATGTTGTGTGCCTCCCTGCATTCCAGAGAGAGGTCTGCAGAGCATCCTGCCTTGCATGACATGGCAGCCTGGGCTGACTCTTCCCTTGCCGCTTCACAATCTGCTTTTGGCAGTCTGCCTGGTACCAGGCTCCAGCAGCATCTCTGAGTGCTGATCTTCTGTCCCTTTGGAAAATGTTAAGGAGGCCTCTGGGGAGCATCACCCCAACTGAACACCAAGGAAGCTTAATTGCAATACCAATGGTTAGCTGAGCCACCAGCTGGGACTCGGAGCATGTTGTATTCACAATATGAAAGTCATGTCACTGAAGCAGAAAATAGGAATGTGTTGAGCCATCACGTGGCCTTCTATAAAGATAGAAGTGCTATCAGGGCTTTCTAAGCTATTTGTGTGCATCCCCTCATTTCCTAATTATTATTTTTCCCCCAGCCCTTTTAGCAATAAATAAATAAATAAATGCTTACATACATACGTACATAAGCATTCCCATCCCCACGATTATAGCTAGAGCATCTATTTAGCCCAAAGCCCTTCACTGGTATTCATAAGTCTCAGGCTGGCACTGGTGACTATGATTTGAATGAGAAGGATGTAGCAGGGAATTTAAAATCAATGGGCCAGATCATTAGCTGGTGTGAGTCAGTGTGGACCAGCTAAAGCCAACAAAACTGAAATTATTTAGATTAAGCAGGGATATCTCATTGTATGCATAGGAAACCCTGTCCAACTTGTCCTTACTTATACCTCCAAGCTCTTGCTATTTGCTATCCTCGGCAGAAAAAGAGGTTAATTATCATCATCTGGAAGCACTGAAGTGAAAGTAAGTACAGGAGGATTTAGGAGGTATGTCAGGAAGCATTTCCTTGCTGAGCGCTCTGTTAGCATAGTATATTCTCACAAGGAAGGTGAGGGGTGTCTAATCATTTGCAACACTGAAACTTAGGGTGTTCAAAGTGCTGGGAAAGATGCTATAAGGACCAGCACCTCTCCATCCCAGGAATGGGATCTGAGATCTAACCAAGGGTATCTGGTGATTTGATCCCCTGTTTCAGAGTGATCACGCTTCCCAATGAAAGTGCTAAGCAGGGCACAGGCTATCTGAATTATTATCCAAGCAAACACTCTCATTCTCAAAATCTGGGAAGTTTTCCAGCTTAATTAACATTAACATTTGTTTTCACTAAGCCGTCTGTCAATGTGCCACCAGAAGCACTAAATATGAGCTCTGAGTACACACACGGGTAGGTAGCAATTCAGGTGGAGCATGCAGTTTTATTTCCAAGCTTTGTTCCTTACAAGGTTCGTTATTTCTCAGGTCTGTAAATCATCCCCTCTTCAAACTGCAGAACCCTTTCCCTTGAAACATGGTCTCATTGAAAGCTAATGACCAAACATCATGTAACGTCCTCGGTTCATCTATACCCAGACATGAAGCATGATTGCCTTTTGCTGGTACTAATGCTGGTTGTAAGGGGAAGACTAAAAAAAAAATCATTTTAGAACGGCATTGTGTCCCTGTTCCCCTCCACAGCTCCATTTAGATGCAGCATCGTGCAAACACACAGGCATTAATTCTTCATCTTCTTATGCTCTCTTTCCCCTTGGTCAGCTTGAGAATGGTCTGGTCACAGAGACTATGTGAGAGAGAGGCATGATCCACTGCAGAAGGCTGATCGTAGAATCCCAGACTGGTCTGGGTGGGAAGGGACCTCAAAGCCTGCCCAGCCCCTGCCACCTGCCACAGGCAGGGACACCCTCCACTAGCCCACGGTGCCCAAAGCCCCATCCAACCTGGCCTTGAACCCTGCCAGGGACATGGAGGAGGCTACAGCTTCTCTGGGCAGCCTGTGCCAGGGCCTCCCCACCCTCCCCAGGAAGGGTTTCTGCCTCCCATCTCCTCTCCATCTGCCCTCCTGCAGATGAAGGCCATTCCCCTTGGCCTGTCCCTCCCTGCCCTAGTCACCAGCCCCTCTCCAGCTTTCCTGGAGTGCCTTGATGGACTGGAAGGTGCTTGAAGGTCTCCCTGGAGCCTTCTCTTCTCCATGCTGAACCAGCCCAACTCTCTCAGCCTGTTTCCATAGCAGAGATACTCCAGCCCTTGGATCATTTCATGGCCTCCTCTGGACTCACTTCAACAGTTCCGCATCATTTTTGTCCTGGGTACCCCCTGAGCTGGAGTCAGTTTTCCAGGGGATATCTCAGATGGGCAGAATAGATAGCAGGTTGGGAAAACAGGATGCAGAATGAGACAGGTTACAGTCAGGGAGGGTGGTACCCAGGATTTCCCACCTGAGCTGTACAGCACTGACACAAGCACATCCACCACCCATGTATTCCAATTGCTGACATCAGCTAAAACTTCTGGGCAATTTTTTTGCATCACCACTGCAAGTATCTTTAAGCATGCATGACTGACACATAACACTGGTCTAATTGTTCTAGAAAGTTGTGCAAATGCCATGTTCCTCCACTGGATGAACTTCTCTCAGGGAAGCTGTATCAAAGAGATTCTTCCTCATCTCTCAGCTTGTTGCATCTCCTGTTCTGCTCTGTTTAAAATGAAGATGTATTTCTTCTGTCACCAGCAGCAAATAGGAATTTCCTCCTACCTGGGTGCAAGGACAGATACTTTGGAGCAGTCCCTGCTCCACAAGAATAGACAGAGTTTTGGTACATGATTTCAAGAGCAGAGCTCTTCTGGCTCCTCAGAATCAACATTTTTATCCTGCTCAAACCTCCTATCTGGAAAAGGCCACAGTAACTTGGTCCCATCCATGCATATGCCAGAAAAGACAAGAGCAAGTTAATCTACAAAAACCAGGTACATCTGACCAGGGTTAACTGTGAGTAGACGCACCTAGGACAGAGTTCAGTCAGAGACATTGTACAGATTGGGAAGTCTGAGTTTGCTGCTGTATTTCTGTGTGGAGGAGATGGCTCCTCTTGGGATCTTGTGCCTGGTACTGAATTGGAAGTGGAGCTGTCACTCCATCCTCTGCTTGGCAACAGAAGAAAAGGTTGGCATGGCAACCCTCTGCCAACATGTAAAAGGTTGTTATAAAAGGGACACAGATCAACTGTTGTCATGTCCACTGAGAGAAGGACAAGGACGGCAGCTTAATTTGAATTTTTCTTTTTTTTAAAGGGATGGTGGGGAAAACCATTTAACCACCCAGTAGCACAATGTAGCACCTGGCTTGTTGGGGAGGCCATGGCAGCCCCCTCACAGTAAGGTTTGGTGAAAGCTGTCAAGGATGGTCTAGACGCACTTAACTGTCTCCAGTGCAGAGCCTTGTATGGGGAGATTTCTTGAAGCCATTTCAGCTGCAGTCTTCAAGGACTCCTCAGATGCTTGAGCTCATCTTGGCTGTTCTCCATTTCCCATGAACAGGCAAGAAGGTCTTTGTTTTCCAGTTTCTCCCTGCCTCTGATGTTGTGCTGTCAGGTGCCATCAAGTCTCAGTATCCATGCATATTGCATCCTGCTATAATACCATGCCTGGTTTTGTAACTCTGTTTCTAACTTTTTTTTTCATATTCATGATGAACAACTAAATTTCTCCCAATTTTCCTAGTTGAATTCACCTCATTTTCCAACTTCTAAGCTGATTCAGGTCTTGTATCAAACCCTGTCCCTCCATCTTTCTCCTCCCCTGCGACTATTGATCCCAACCAGAGCCTGTGACTGGCTGCTTCTGAAACTTGCAATATTTCCACTTCATAGTGCCTGGTTTCTGAAAGAGAAGTTCAGCTAGATGTGAGGACTTAGATATGGCAACATGAGAGAAGAAAGCTGAAGAATCCAAGCATAAATCAATGCACACTTATGGAATGGGAAACAGTGAAAAATCATTATCAATCTAATTGAGATCTCCTGAACCATCTTGGCCTCTGTCTTCTATGCAAAATATCTGGACTTGACAACAATTATGCAGAAAAAGAAGAGATTCTTTTGCTGTGGCTGCAGAGTATCCTTGGTGGTGAATACATTCCAGATGTCCATGAAGAAATGTGGAGAAACAGTGCAGGGACACTCCAGTAACCAACTTCAACCCAGCATATGCATTTCTCTGTCCTGTTCTGTGACTCAGTCACAGAACCACAGAACCACAGAACAATAGGAGTTGGAAGAGAGCTCAACAGATCATCGAGTCCAACCCCCCATGCCTGAGCAGGATCACCTAGATTAGATCACACAGGAACGCATCCAGATGTGTTTTGAATGTGTCCAGATAAGGAGACTCAACAACCTCTCTGGACAGCCTGTTCCAGCACTCCAACTGGAACTTCTCAAACTGCATGAAACACAATCAAACCCTTAATTTGACCCACATACCCTTAAATCAGGGTTTTCTGGACAGTAAGTTTAGAGTCCATAACACCTGTTCTCAGCCCATTCTATATCTTTTGTTAGTCCATTATTATACCCATCCTTTATCTTTTCCTGGTTAAAAAGAAAAGACAAACAAAGCCCACAAAACCCCAAGAGAGAATCTCAGTCTTGCTACAAAATAAATAATAAAACCTCAAGCCTCTCTGGTCCCAGCACAGAATCTCAGCCTGCTATAAAAACTGCTGGATTTAAATATCAAGTATATTCAACGCATCAACAACAACAAAATATAATCCATGTTATTTCATATGACAATGCACAGAGTACAAAAATAGAAAGGCCCGCACCATTAAGCTTGCATCTCAAACTGCACTGAAATTATAATCAACAGCTTCTTCAGGGCAAAGAAAGAGAAAACAAAGAAAGGCAGAAGGAAAAAAAATACACAGAAGCTTTTTCCATAGCACTCAGATGAACCCAGTTCCAGCTTTTTCCAGGCTCTCTGGACAAATGCTCCAGTGTGGTCACTGACACCAGGTTTGGCTAAAATCTGGAGTGTTTGCCAAATCATTCTCCTTTTCCAACACTGCCCTTTGAGCTACAAGGTAGGATCAATCACAAGGTCAGCAGAGCTCCCACTGCTCCACAGCTCTTCTTCCCCATCCTGCATAAGCTTCCTTGCAGTTAAGACAAGCCCCAAGGAAAGCCAAGACTGAATCCTAACTGAGGCCATCAGTGGATCAGAAAGGTTTAGTGTGAAAGGTATTTGGGCATGCTTTGTGTGGAGGAGCCTGACCCTGAGTCCAGGTTCCTTGCTTATTGCCCTTTCAACTCTCTCCTCTCTTGTTCTGAGGTCATAGTAAGATGACATCAGTCCCCATGTTTGATACTTTCCAGTCAGATTTTTCAATATACACTGGAGCATCATGCAGAATATTTCCTTTCTTTATATGTATATTGTGGTGGTTTTTTTACTAGCCAGAACTGGTTGAGGTCACCATTTTAAAGGTCGAAATTATGTGGAATGTCAACCAATGTACCAACAAGTATAGTATTAAAAATGCCATTTTTCCTGGCATGACCTCTACCTGGGATGTAGAAACAGGAGCTTACTTCTCTGAGCAGGGAAAACAAGAAAAGTTTAGAAAAATCAGGCTCTCCGGTGCTCCTCTCTTAGGGCCATGTCTATAATCACCAGGCTCCTTCAGGTTCCTCAGGTTCCCTGCAGCTACAGAATCTGATTTCTGTTATTACATGGTTTTCATCATTGATTTATGCAAATTAAATAGTAAGAAATACCAGCACTCCAGCCAAAAGGAGAAATGCTGGTTTTACAGGCTCAATATTTCACACAGATTATTCATTCTTCCTTATGAGCAACTTCTTTTTTTTCCTCTCACATTATATTTTTACTGATAGCATTAAATGCTGGATGTAGGCAATATCTTTGATATATGGACAATTTGCAACACACACAGAGAACCTTGACAGGATTCTTTTTCCCTTCTTTATCATCTTGTTCATAAATCACAGCTGTTCCAAAAAGGGGGCTCAGCAATGAGAAATCAGGGCCGTGTTTGAGGGGTGAAAGCATGGTCTATCTGTAACATATGACCAGTCAAGCTACCTTTAATGCATATATCTCCTGAATGCACTAAGGCAGTTTGCTTATAGCCTGAGAGTTGTAAATAGTCTTGTAGGGCAGTTAATTATTTTATTTTTCAGTGCCCTCCTGAGTGCTTTCTTTCTTCAGGACAGCTTGGGAAGGGACAAGAGGGAGGAAAGCTGAAAGGATGGATTGATACAAGAGCCATACCAGCACAGACCAAAGGTTTGTCTAGCACAAATGCAGCTACAGAGTTACATAGCCCAGTGATGGCCAGCAGTTGCCACCCAAAGAGACCTCAGAAAGGTTGTATCAGGCTTGGTGTACTTTGTCAGCCTCCAGTGATGTGTCTCACAAATTGTTGGTCTTTTTGCCATTGTTCTGGGAAGGTTGCAATCCATTACAGGCCCACATCTTGCATGTTCTGCCCAATTTTTCCCCTTTATGCCAGCACAGGGATGGTGTCAGGGATGTTCTTCCATATACCTGCTGCAGGAAGGACCACAGACAACAGCTTTCCACTGCACAGCAAGTGTTGAGGGGCTCCCTTGGCTTCCATGCAAGGAGATGGGTTTCAGTTCTTGAGTAGCTGTTATGACTCTTGTGCAAGGAAGGAGACGACTATTCTCCATCATTGCTGACAGTACTCACACCAGCCAGATGCAATTTTGAGTCAGGGTCTGGGATTTCTTTATTTTTTGCCCTTGAGAGTTGTCTCTGTGGAGTTCCCTTGCCATCTTTCCCCCAACTCCTTTCAAGTTCAAGACAGATGTCACCACTATATTGAGAATGTTGTTCACTGCTGTTACATCTCAGCAAAACCATCCAGGGCTTCCCAACTTCTGGCTGCTCCAGATACTTGGAGGAAGGCACCATCTAATCACACAGGAGTCCTGGACAAAGAAAACACAACTTCTTTGACCTGCTAACCCTGGGTTGCAGCTTTAGGTCACATGCTGTTTATAGAGGACCCTTTCAGAAGACAGTACTATTTATGTTAGTGGTAAATTGTGTGGGAGCTGCATTAATCTTTACTCTTCATGCATCTGTAGTCATTTTCTGCTGGTTGTAAGCAGCATTTCTCTGCGTAATTGTTTACTACTCCCTGGGGTCTGTTACAAAGAGAACTTGTGTTTAAAATAGAGTTGTTAATCTGATTCCCTTTTTTGTTTTTCAAGATATAGGTCAATGCACACCTGTTTTAAAACATCTGTATGTAATGTTACAGCAGCTACCTTCATGTTATGTGGAGTCATGGTTCCTGCTTGGCTACTAGTTCCTGGATCATGACTGTGAAGCTGTTATTGAGCTGTCTCTGAGCTGGGCCCAGAGACCTCCTTTGGAGATCAGATCTTCAGGAAGACAGAGACTCCACAGATTTGCTTGTAAATGAAGATGCATTGGTTTCACCCAGCTAAGAGTTATGGTACTTAAACTAAATCCTAGAGCTGAATGAAGTAAAGGAAATTTCTTCTTTTGTTCCCAACCCCTTGTCCAATCTGCTGGGTCTGCTGCAATTCTTTTTGCTGCCTTCTGCAGGATAGCCCAGAGTCTATCAACTTCTTTCCAATCTGAGTCTGGAGAAGGGCCATCTTCTCTGAGAACTTCACTCTCTCTCAACAGATTGTGCTAATGAAATATACTGTTTTTGTCTACAAACTTGGTCAAGGTTTTCTGTCATGACCATAAAGATGATCTGGCTCTCTTATTGCCTATTCCTGAGGCACGATTGAATTTCACTGGACATTTCTTCTTTACCTGTCCTTACCACAAGCCACATGAAAGCATTTTTCAGTTTGTAGAATAATGATCTGCCAGTCCTCCTGGATTGGCCACATCTTGATGAATTGCCCATAGTTCTGCAGGTGGACACAGCACAGCATAGCTAGTCCCTCCAGTGATGTGAACATTTTACAGTACCATTATCAAATTATTCCATGGTTATCTTATTCCTGTCAGGAATCACAGGTTGTGAGCAAAGTGAGGAAGATATAGTCTGTCTACACAGAGATACTTGTAGATATTTTCTGCTTATGACCCTTCCACAGATTGGTCTTGCTTTCTTACAAATCAAAGAATCAATTATTTAGGATGTAAAGAACCTCTTGAGATCATCTTGTCCACTTGTCCTGTTCAAACAGAGTCACCAGCTTGTCCAGTCATGTTTTGAGTATCTCCACAGAGACTCAACTCAACAGAACATCTTTGGGCAAGCTATTCCAGTGTTTCACCGCTCTTAGAGTGAAAAAAAATAAATCTTTTCTTGCATTTTATGTTTTCAGCAGTCACCCATTTCCTCTTGGCTTGTCACTGGATGTCTTCACCAGCTACCATCAGGTATTTATACACATTGCTGCATCATTCCATTTATACACCATTTATGCACAAATGCCTCTGTCATTCATAATTCACAGTACATGAGTAGCACACTTCACAAGAGATATGAAGGAAGACACTGCCCCAGACAACAGAGTTGGCAGCAGTTGGATGAGATTTTCAAATCTGCTCAGAGATGGACAAACACATAAGCCCCATAAGCAACATCAGAAACATTGCCACCATTGTGCCCATTTAATCCAACTACACACATTTGAGGTGAGGTACACTTGAGCCAAGGATTCCAACACTACCAATGGTGATTTATGGAAGAAGACTTACTGAAATCCAGGACCTGGACTTAAGATACCAGAGATCTAGACAGGGTCAAGTCAAAGTAGTCATCATCTCAGCTTTACAAACCATGTTCCCCTCTACTGTTGCACTTTTTTTACCTTCATGGTCATCCTCAGGTTTGTTTTCCCAGCTGTAACCCATAAGTGATCCTGCTAGATAAGAGACCCTGGGACACATTTAGCTTATTTCTCTGGGATCATAGTGGGCCAAGTTGCTTCATCACCTGCTATCCTCAAATGGGTTTTCATGAGTCTGAGTTCCCTAAATCCACTGTGTTAAAGAAAACAGGCTTAACATGGACCTTGTATGTGTAACTTATCCATGTGATGTATTCCATGACAAAGACCCATTTTAACATTTCATTTACAGATAATATATCCTTTAACACACATTTCCCCTGAGCTGTAGACTGCAGTTGAAGTTCAATTTCTCCTGGAAAAATATAACAACAAAAGAACAACAACAAGGCTTGATACCAATAAAAATGTTGCCTAATTCTTTGATCCATCTCACAGTCCCATCAGATTCTTCCATTGCCCCTTTCTCCTGCAGAGCTAATTCTTCAGCAGTATCTAGAGCCATAATTCATTTAAAAGGAAAAGACCTTAATTTCATTAGTGCTAAATCCCTGGTAGAAGCAAGCCCAGTAGTCAAAAGAGGAGTTGAGAATTGAGAAGCTGGAGATCAGCCGTTGTGGTGACTCATGGGACTCATGACAACCCATCAGCACTCCATAAAATGTCACACCATGAAAAATCCTCATTGTCTGGCCATAAATCCTTTTCCCAGCTGGGCCATCTCCTTGGCTTCTGCTCTGCTAAAGGCCACAGAGCTGTTCAGACTCACTTGTAGAGGTCCCTGGACAACATGGATTCCAGGAAGGGAGCTGAGAAGCAGAGTATTATCCAGCTGCAGAGGCAGAGCTGATGCCTGACTACATGATATAACAGTGAGGAGAAGACAAGTGTGGTCTGTAGTCACTGTCCCAGTGACATTCCTCACTCTTTCTCTGTTCCATGACAAAGTGGAGTAGCTGCATTGTCAGCAACAGGGAGCTCCTGTAGTGTTGGATTATCTCTTACCATGCTGTTGGAGCACTCATGGGGGGCAAGAAGACTCCTGTCATTGCAGGCAAAGGAGATAGGCATCACTTACTGATCACTTGCCGTAGATGCTGTAGGCACCAACCTAGATTCAGTAGGAAAGAAGGTGCCTCTCCACTGATTTAGCTGTGATCTCTGCAAGGCCTGAGTTGGATCGTGTGATCCCATGCTGAAACATGCAAAGCTCTGCCTATTTTGGGGGTTCCACTGGGTCATTAGGAGTGGCTGGTGCTTAGGACTTGAGCCACTCTGGATGTGCCTAGGAGCAGACATACATAGAAGATATGGTGTCAATCATCTCCCCTAACTTTGGGTCCTCTGTCTAATACAAGAATAGCAAGTTCCTCCTGAGGTTTTAGTTATCCCACTTGATCTATACCCAATGGTCAAAGAGAGAGTGCAAACATCTGCTTTGGAATGAGCACATGGCTTTTATAAAACCAAAGGTAAGGGAGATTAATCCTACCATGTGAAGTAGTTCTAGAAAGCAAGCAGTCTACAAAATCAGCTGAGTCAAGCAGACCATGGTGTGGTGGGTCATGAGTGTGGGTAGTTAGAGATGGAAGTAGAACATAAGCATTTCTTCTTATCTTAAATTTAGCTGTACCAAATGACAAAATGTGTCTCTCAGGAAAACTTCCACAAGGCATCTTGCCTTCACAGATGCCCACAATGATGGGGTGCATGCATCTGAAATGCCTTGTGCTGACAGAGGACATGAGAGCAAGTAAAGCTTGGGTCCAACAGACCCTACATATGCCCTAGGATAAACTTTCCATATGGGTCAACGTTTTTGTTGCCTCTGTCAGTTCAAGAAGGAGAACAGCCTTGTGCAGCCCATGTTAAGTCAAAATATAAAAGACAATTTGGGAGTTCAGTTTCCATGCCAAAATAAAACGAGGGAATTAGTCAGCAATGTGGTGATAACCTGGCCATTCTCCTCTTTAGGAGAAGAGCAGGGCAAGCAGTGAAAGGGACACTGTCACCTGGCAAGAGCTGAAATATAACTCCCACACTAGAAGCAACCTAGGTCTGCTCCCTGTCTGGTAAAGCAATATTTTAGACCATCATGGGTCTCTTTGAAATAATGTTATTGGCTCACCTGTTGTCTCCCTGGGCATGTAAAACACTCTCCTCCCTGCAAGGATGTGCATTCAGACTGGAGAGGTGTCCCCAAGCTGTGCATTCATACTGGACAGATGGACAACCACGTCCAGCCATACAGAGAAGCTGTTCTTGGCTTTGGTAGGCAACACTCCACAGGATGTGATAAACCACTTGTCAGGTTGACAGAAAACCAGTTCTCTTTTTCATCCTGGACATTATCAGTGCGTTTGCCATGTGCAAAGGGAACTGTGTATGAGGTGTAAGTTTGGTAAGGGTCACTACGGCCAGGCAGCTGCAGTTAACATGTTTTCTTCTTCTCCCATTGAAATCACTAGAAGATTTTTCATTGACATTGTAGAAAACAATACAAGGCCTTTTTATTTTTTTTTCCCCTTTGAATGATTTAAGCCTAACGAAAACCTGTTTTTTTTTTCCATCCCATAGCTATGGAATGGACCTCAGTTACACAACTGGGGTCCTGGAGAAGGTTGCACTTCCATTTTAAGGAGATGCAAACCTGAAATAGTTCAGGGAACAGCTGGAGAATGGGGAGTTCCCATCTCACCCCAGATGTTTCCCATAATCAGCCCTTTCTCTGGCTGACAGGTTGCATTCAGCTTCCCAGAAGTAGCGTGTTTGGATGAAGATTGCATTGTCCATCTGAATTCTTGGTAGCCAGAAATTTCAGACATGCATCACTGAACAGTGTGTTAGGATGACCTTCCCCTGGTTCAGTCTCCTGTTCTTGTCTCTAGTAAGGGCAAATGTGGTCTACCTAACTGTCTTAAAACTGGGCTCCTAGAAATACCCACAGATAGATCCAGAGCTCAGACCTAAACAGAGCTGCTGCTTCTTTTTTATTCCATAGAGCAAATAAAATTTATTTCTTTTTAAGAGATAGTGGAAAAGTCACCACAGTCTATATAGAGTGGATCGTTCTTGAAACTGGCTGTGGATCTTTCAGTCAAACAGGTTTCCAGGAGGACTTTTTCACGCCATTCAAATTCGGTGTTCGAAAACTTTCAATTTATATGACACAGTAATGAAATGTCTCATTTTGTGTCTGACCTTGATTATAATTTTGATATGAAGTAATGACTTCATTGTGATTTTGGTCTCAAGTGACATTTTTTCTTTCCTGTGGACATTACATTAGCAAAGCGGGACCTCTGGACTTTAAGCTGAATTCTGAGCTGACTCTGATGAAGAATTTCACCTCTCATAATGCAAAAGGCATCTTGTCACTGCCTAAGCTGCACGATGCACTGTGAGAATCAATGGCTGATCATGGTATGGGAGGTATAGTTCAGAAAGGAATAAGACAAATAACACAAAGATGGCAGTGGGCAAAATGACATTACAGGGAATGTGTCAAAATGAGAAAACGTTGATTAACAAAGGACATGACTGCCAGCAGAATACCGGGAACATGGTAATGACCTAAAGATAAGGTGTATTGATTTGGGAATTTATTTAAGTGCCCTTAGGGTTAAAATTCCTGAAGCAAAAGAGTCAGGCATATCTGGAACTCTTGGAAGTAATTACTAGGCTGCAGAAAATCTTGCTTTGTCAATGTTTTCAAGAAAAAGCCAATGTTGGTATTTTCATGGGGAGGGAGACAAATTCTCCATTCTGCCCTGCTTAAATCAGCATTGCCATTTGAGAATGAGTGCAGGATCCCTCTGTTAAGGAAAGAGGGATCACAGGAGGTGGAGTGCTGGAGCATCTGTTGCTAGCAGTTGCCCTTCCTCCACCCACTCCTTTTGTTATACCTCTGTCTCAGAAAATACACCACCACCTCACTCCAGCTCTCAGCCGGCGGATCTTGTTATCCTTTTGTGATACAAACTGAAGAGCTCTCTCATTTCAAATTACTGTTCCCAAGCAGGTACTTACAGACAATGATAAATTACCCCTTAACCTTTTCTTGGTAAGACCAGGCAGCATATGCCTCCCATCCTTAGACATTTGTCCTCCTCCTGCCGTCCCAGTCCCCAAACCTTCAGTTTCTCCTAAGATTCTTCCCCAAACTTTCTCCAATTAAACAGCACCCTTCTGCAGTAGAGGCAAAGTGAACCCAAAGAGGGGGTGCAGGGTGCCCAGATAAATGCAATGCCCCTGTCTCCACCTGGGTGTTGCTGAGCTGATGCATGCTCTGCTCCTTTTTGGCAGCAGAGTTGCAAGTTGCTCTTGTTCATCGTGATTTCAATGCAGTTTGGCATAAGACCCTCCACAATTCCTCTCCAAACCACACTAATCACTCCTTTACAAAATACCTAAAAATAATATCCCCCGCCCTACTACCTACCCCCTACCCCTCGTCCCGCTCCCCCTCATCTTCGTGAGGCTTGTCTTCAAGTGAGATATTAACCAAAATGACCCAAGGGTGAGGCGAGGGGGTGCACAACACTGGGTTGGGCGTAGTTGACTCTACTTCATGGCAAGAGAGATGAAGATCCTTAATTTCCAAGATACCCTGAGATTTCAACCCTCAGACACTATATAAATGTAAGGGAGCTCTGTAAAGAGGTAGAGGTGTCCCCCACCCCCATCATTATGGACGCTGCAAAAACTTCAACAGGTTTCATCCCTGCCTGATATAGAATGGAGTTATTTATAGTATCCTGCTCTGCTAGTATGCCCTCTGTCTTTTGTGTTGTCCAGGTAAACACAGAAATGAGCCTATGACAATCTTTCCAGCTGTTCTTCTGGCACACCTGCTACTCACCTGCCGCTACCAGGTACATGCAAGCAACATCCACTGGCACCTCATCAATCACCTCCAAATGACGCACTGTAACATGTAGGAAGCTTAAATCAGTGGTTGCCAGAGAGCAGTGTACTGTTGGGGTAGATGAGGCTGTTTTACTTTTCTATTACATCTGACAGCTGGACTGGTGCCACAGCGTGGTTTCATGATGTGTCTCTAAATTACAGTTGGACTGTGACATACTCCATCAGTGTTAATTCTATCCACAAGATATTCAGAGTGAGGAGAAAGGTCTCTTTCAGCCAGCGAGTGTATTGATCCGAGTGCACGGGACCCTTGGTGAGAATGAAAAAAAGTGCTGGCATTTATGAAAGGGAAAGGGGCTGCATTGTAGTTGGTGGCTGGGAGAAGAAGAAAAGGCTGCTTGTCAAATTCAATGAGTGGTTTCGTATGTAGGGAACTGTTTATGGCCCTTTCTAATTGCTGTAATATTCCTGCTGCAGCCACAACTCTTTTTTTCTAGCTGCTTCACTTGCTCTGACAAATCAGCTGCCAGGAGAAAAGAAAACAGTAAAGTAAATAATTTAAACAATGAAAGGAAGGGTGACCAATCCTGCTGATTTCTTGATCTCTGTTCATTGCTTGCAGGAAGGTGTCTAAATGACATGCAAGGAACTAGCCATGCCCTGTGAAGTATTGCCCTATTGACCTCTAGATGTGGCCAATCTGCTACATACACCTTGAGGGAAAGGCTGCCTCCTTCCGTAAAATGCATAACATAAATTGTGCTCTCTCATCCATAGGAGCTGGCAGCAGATGCCCTCTTGAGTCCAGCTCATTGCTGAAGCATGAGGGGCAGGTTGCCCTTGGTTAAACTTCAGAGCAGGAGACATACTTTGGGGCACAAAGCTCAGCATCACCTTGAAAACCATGCGCAATCTCAGAGGCGATGTCCTGATCCAGCGCCTCTCTTTCAGAGCAGGTTTCACTGGAAATCCTGTTTTGTGGTTGGTTAGCAAAGGACCCGTGCACCTCACCTACAGTCAGACGGAGAGGTCTTCCAGCTGCACACTTTCCCTGCTGTGCTCTTGCACAGAGACCCAAAATGTGGTTCCAGGGGAAAAAAACATTCATTGCCAAATTCTCATTCATAATCTCTAAGTGTTCACAAAAACATTTTCTAAAAGCCTAGGAGATCATTTGAAGTGCCTAAGGCTAGTTTTTGTTAGTTTGGAAATCGAGATTTGACTAAGATATACTTACTTAGTGGGACTCATTCCCTTGGGCCAGTAGCATACAAGGCATGGATGGATGTCTACAACAAATATATACGGATAGGGGTGATTGCTGAGCATGAATCTTTTCTTGGGACACCACACAGCCCTGGATGTTTGGCCTCCAGCAAACCATCTTCAAACAGTGGAGCAGATGTCCTCCAGCACTGGTTTGGCAATTACATCAGGTCACAACACCACAAAGTACCATTTTCTCTCCCTAGTTAGACAGTTGGAAGGGGCGGGGGAGGGGGGGGGAGATCTCTTTACTTGCATATGCTTTACTTCTCCCCAACATCTGGAGACTGTTGGATGCCCAAGTATATTACCACTTTTATGAGGAAAGAAACTCAGCACTTGTGTCTTAGAAGAAAAACTGCAAACCTATTTATTTTTATACAGAAGTGCACAAAAGATTTGTTATATCGGTGCTTTGAAGGAGAAGAACTCTCAAGAAGCACACACAGCACTTCCATAATACTGAGCAGACTGACTGGAGTGCCTAGGTGGGAGTACAAATGCCTTTGAACTTGACTGTCTGCTAATGACATATGTTTGGCCTATTGTGCCTAACTAGGGTATTGTCTGCAAATTGCTGCTAGTGGTCTTTTGTCATAGGCAGAAAAGACAACCTGCCTTTCCTGCAGAAAAATAGAAGTGTTGACACAATCTGATGTCTCTGCAGTATGAATCACGAGGGTTTGGCTGAACACATCCTTGCACTGCAGAATGGAAGGAGTGGGAATAATTTCAGTATACTCTAAGCATCCATTGAATTCCGGTATGGTGATCAATAGCTGCTCCCTTCTTTCTCCTCCTCCCCTTTCTGATGCTGAGGAGAGCCGAGTTAAGAAGTGACTAAGACTTTTGGGCAATCCCACCCGCAGAGCAGGGGAAACAGATGCTTCGTTCTATAAAGATTGAGGTGTTCATGTCCCTATATTGGGGTTTTATTTCCAAAGACCTGAGTATTACATTGCATCTGCATTGTCCAGTAGGTGAATTCTTTGCTGCTTGGTCCCTTGATGTTCCACAGGGTACATATATTAGTCCATTCTCAGCTCCCTTATGGAGTAAAAAAATCGTGCACTAAATTTGAGCACTCTTATGGGCATATTTAACCCCAGAGAGAATTTTTTTAGGATTTTTTTTAGGTTCTTTTGATTTGAGGTGTTCAAAAATAATTGTGTGTTGGCTACGGGGGCCTAGAGAAGAGGAACTTCTCCAGGGGCTTAGCCTCAGAAGTGTGGACTTGAAGTGCTGGGCACCAGGTGGTTAGGAGGACAGAGATTTCTCCCTGGTCAGACCATTTCAACACTTCTTGCTTATCTGTATTCTCTGGAGCAGCTTTCCAGCAGCACCTAGGAATCTGAAGAGAGATACCTATGGAGATTCTCTAGAACAGGCATTTTGGCAAATCCCAGGAGGCATCTCTGCATCTTTAGGCACCTGAGGGCCTTCAGAAATCTGTGCTTCAGCATCACCAGTGGAAAAGGTGTTCTAGCACCTCCAGACTGCACAAAGTTGTGGGGATGATACATACAAATTCTTCATACAATAGTTGCTCAACTATTATGAGATTCTTGCAGCTTATTCAGAGTTGAAGACAAAAGCTGTGCCCTTAGAGGAGTTCAGTTACTTTAATCTTTGTCCTTTCCCTCAAGCTGTCACTGAGAAGTCACTTGGTATCCTCCAGCCTCTTACTGTAGGACATTAGAAACTGCTAGATTTTCACAGAATCACAGAATGACCAGGTTGGAAAAGGTATTTAAGATCATTGAGTTCAACCGTCCCTGTCCTCTCCTAAACCATATCCCTCAGCAACTCATCTACCTATCTTTTAAATAACTTTTCATCTCTGTTTGGATGTGAGGAGGGACTAGAGGCTGTGGATCCCCTGTTACAAGACTTAAGACTGCTAGTGATCCTTCCTGCCCATGTATATGGAGGTCTAATTTGAGTTATGGGCCACCCAGAAAACCGGGTTGGTCTGATTCCCTTTCATGGAAAAGGTCCAAATGAAGGAGGAGAGTGGTCCTTCTCCCCACTCTTCATGCAGCAGCATGTGAAATTGATTAGCAAACACATACTGAGAAGAAAATAGGAAGATTAAGAAATGGAATCACCATTTCACAATAGAATGCTTGGGTTGATGAGGAGGAAAAGAAACATTAAAAATTGGAGTCCTTCAGCAGCATGCTGTCTCCAGTGAAGTATCAGAAGAGGGCTGAAAAACTAGGAGAAAAACTGAGATTTAATGTTGTTCTCTCCAATGTGCAAAGTAGCAAGGACAAGTGTGTCGCAATTTTCTCTGCAAATTCCAGGTTTTAGGGGAGCTATGGCAGGACAACACAGAGGACATGTCTCCATGCCCCGAAACTGGGCAGAGATGTCTTCCTCTCCAGGTCAGATGAGATATTAGGACTGAATTCTTGCCTGTAACTTGTATTTATAGTCTTTTCAGGAAGCTGAACTCCTCTTCAGCCTTGTGGGGAGTAGGGTTCATCTTCCCCAACCTGGACATGCAGACTGCAAACGCAACCTCCTGAGTTGATCACTTTTGGATCACCTGGAAGTCAGCAGCAAGAAATCTGCACTGCTGGCAGGTGATCAGTTTCGGCTAATTTTGGTGGCATGAATCATGCCACAGTAGTGCCATTGACTATAAAGAGAGCTGAGGATGAATATCACTAATGGTGATGTTGCTGTGAGTACTACGCTGTGTAAGGTCAAGAGAGAAGCAATCAGCATAAAGCATCTATTCTGCAAATGCTGGCTCCTTATTTCTCTAAGGATAGAAATAACCTCTGGCATCTATTGGGATGTGATCATACATGCTATAGCCATCTCTCTCCCTTGCAGAGAGGCCAGGTCTAGCAGTGCTTTGGAATAGGTGACATGAATTGCTCCTTACAGCCATAACTGAGTTAGGCACCAGAGCAGCATGTGGATCTGGAACCCTTCAGAGCATCTGCTCTTATGGGGTACAGTTCCTTTATTGCTGTCCGAATGCAACAGAGTTTTAAGAATAATACAGATAAATTGTTACTGTGTGCCTGCTACTCTCACCCATGGGGATGTCCCTCTTGGAATTTTCCAACATTCAAGGACAAGCAAAGGCAAATCCCAGGGTGCCTGTGGTCTCTGCTGGAGGGACAGTGGGGCAGAAAGAGTTGATTCCGTTGTGCCTTTGACGTTGGTCTGGATGTGAATCCCACCCTCTATTCTGTAGTGAAATCTCTTTGACTACATAAGTAGGGTGTGTGTCAGAAGAAAAAATAAAAAATAAAATAAATAAATAAAAAGATTGAAAACATAATGATCAGATGCAAGGAAGTTAATGCTCCCTGTCTTTCCGAAAATACCACTTGACTGGAAAATGAAGGGAAGGATTGTTTGGGACCTCACAAACCAAAGCACTGGATGGAGTGTGGCACAAACAATCCTTTTAATATCAGACATGCCCTGGCCTGCTCACCCCTCTCTCCCAGTGCAGGGCTTGACATTTCAGGCCAGCCATGTGACATGCTGCATGAGATCACTCTGCATTTGACCCAGGGTGCTTGGTTAGAGAAACACTCACTCATCTGTGCCCAGATCATTAATTTTGTAAGGCATCAATTGCAACAAATTAGGTGCCAGTCACAGAAGGAAATACTCCTGCTAATGAAAACTTTCCATTTAGTGGTGCAAAACTCATCATTAATGTTTTTATAAAATTATTTTTAATTTATTGATGTGAAGGTCTGAGGTCAGGATGAGGATTCAGTTGTTTGACTTTACAAAATACAGTTGTGAGCAATAAACCCTGCCTAGACAAGCTTGCATCCTTCATCTGCTCTGCCCCAAGTTTCAAAGAGGATAGGACCAGATTGAGAAAATAAACACAGAGCCCTTTTCCCCCTTTTTCTCTTTTCCTTACTCTTTGTGGCAATTCTTTTTTTCAGCCACGTGCTTGCATCTGCAGTGAGAGATGGGAACTGCTCTGGCTGTAGCCCAGCTATCTCTGCAATGACCACCTCCAGACTCAAGCTGGCCACAGGCTGTTGCCCAGAGTAGGAACAAAACTCAAGAGAACTGAGTAATTTGGTTTATTGTTTGTGGAAATCGCACCCATAGCCAACCAGAGCCAACAGGGCTGAGGCCCTGAAGGGCTGCAGCAACTCCAACAGAGTTGAAACCTCTTGTGCTAACGCCTAACACCTGATGTTCAGTCTGCCCACTGCCTCCCTCCCACTTTCAGCCTTTCTCAGAAGTGAACAATTCACAGCACACATGGCTAGCCAATGTGGAGGAGAGTCTGTTGAATGATAATGAGCTTATTCTGAGGGTTGGGTACTAAAATGATGTCTTCTATGGCACACCTGTGTCTTCCCAGTTCAAGGGGATGAAACCTTCTACTTGATTCAGGAAAGAGGCATTACAATTTTAAGAAAGAATAAACAAAGAACACAATAGATTAAAAAAGAAACCCTAATTACATGTCAGGGTGTCACTTGAGGAGAGACACAAGCCATAATTTCAATAAGCAAAGGATGACAACTAAAAACACAAGAACCTTTCCAAGTGAGTTTTATATACATTGCATTAATTCTCCGTATCAGACGGCGAAGGTATAAACAATATTTACACCCTCACATCATTACCAGCCAACAATGATGGCTCATGGTAGCCCCAAATCAAACAAAGCCTCCCAGTGCTGACATCTGTGGTGGCTGAAGAGCATTGTTGCATTTGGTGGGGTGGAAAAAGGACTGAGAACTGGTGGCTAATGCAGCTTATCAATAGGTTGGCTCAGGTGAGAGAGTAGGAGGAAAATGTTCTGACAACGTGTTCTTCACCCCAAGGATGATGTAGTTATTAAGGACCTAGTTGGAAATTGCCCCTTGAAGGTTCATCCATTCTGCAGTGGAACATCTTGTGGGAGAGAATAGGATACAATAAAGCGGTGGAAAAAAAATGGAATTTCTGTCCTGGTATAAGTTCCGGTGTTCCCCATGTGCTGCTGTTCTTAGTCAAGATGCAAACCTGAAGTACTAAAAAAAAAAAAGTAAACAAATCTCTTAATTACTTTTTTTCACCCCAGAAATGATGAAATATTTCACCTCAGCATCTCCAGTGAAGTGAAAAGAAGCGGCATGCCAGAATTGAAACTCTGTATTTATTTGTTGAAATTATCCCAGACATCATTTGATACATACACCAGTCATGGTTTCAAGACTGGGTTTATTGGCCAAATTGGGTTTTTTAGGTCTACCTGTGATTAAGTTCATATTACCTATATGAATCAGTGGCTCGGATTTGCATGTGTGTGTGTTTATATGGAGGAGTGCAGGGAACACGGCTCTTGTTCTGTCCCCTGGTGTATTTCACATATATGTACCTTTTTCCATCAGTTTTCAGATTTGTATCATATCAAATCCAGGGCTTCCTTTGATTGTATCCCAGGCAAACTCTTGTTGAAACAAAGGGGAATTTTGCAAGCTAAAATCACTTTACAAAAAACTAGTGGGTTTGACTTCATTTCCTTTCCAGCTGTCCTGTCTGGCACTAAAGTGCTGCCAGCTCTGGCTGACACCACATCAGCCTGAAACATCCAAAATATCAGAAGTTGCTAAGAATTTGAGTCCTTTTGTGTCCTTTTCTAAAAGGGATGCTACTACAGATGGAGAAATAAGGTAGACAATAGGAAGACTGAAATGCCCTTTGGAAAGTAAATGAGGTATGTTGGCTTGTCCCTGTCTCTGATCACTTGTTGGACTATTAATGATCTTTCTTCCTCCAGGGAATTTACACACTACAGCAATTTGCTGGCAGTTCTCTTATTCACCACACTTGTTTTTTTAATTTAGACTGAACTATAAATATTTACCTCCTTTTTTATTCTATATGAGGAACTTCCAGCTCTCTGGTTGAAGATGTGGCTGTGTATTCATAGCAGCACAGTACAAACAGGGCAGTCTCAGCTCACAAAATCCAGTTCCTGGTTGGCCTTCAGATTAAAGTTGGCTCAATTATCCCCTTGCCCCCATCCCTGTCAATGTTCTTGGCTGTATACAACATTCTTTGTCTTCCTAATGCACCAACATCTTCTGCTTAGAAGAGTTTCAGCCTTGCTCCATCTTGGTGTCTGCTGCCCTATTCAAAATCTTCCTCCAGCCTGGCCTGTTCACCTGGCCTAGGCTACCCCAGAGAGCAGTGACATGACTATCGATGGTCCTGAGTGTATCTTTGGAAGTTCTGTGAGTCCTTTTTGTCATCACCAGAAGTTTTTGAGATGCCCAGGAACACAGGTGAGACTGTGTAGGTCCGAATGGTAGTGGGTGAGAGCAAGGTTGGCTGAGCTTTTTCTCAAGTATCTTCATTCCCACATATTAAAACCCTGGTAGTGGTAGTTCTGTCAATGCATGGCTGTGTATGGGGTGGATGGAGAGGGAAGCGGGGTAGTGCTGCAGTATTAAGTCACCAAGGCAAGACCAGGAGATGTTTGTAAACCACCACAGGACAGTATACAGCAGACCATAACTCACTGCTGAAAACTGATGACCCTGGAGCCTGGTGCAACAAGGACAGGAGCTCAGCACACACTGATACTCAGCACCTCCAGGAACTGTTCAGATGTTTGCCACAGCATCACCTGAGTTCAGGAGCCCACTTATTCTGGGTCTCATGGACATATAAATTTGAGAAGGACGGAGGAGAAGTCGACAGTTGGAGGACCACCCAAGCATGCCTTTCCAAATGTCTCTGTTGTAACACAGTGGTGTGAAGCAGCCTGTCTGCCTGGAGAGGCTGTAGGAGTTTACAGGGAGGAGAAAGGGAAGAGGGTAATGAAAGCAGCAGCGTTTGGTGAGGCAGCACATGTGCGAATTTCAAATGTCTCCTTGTGCCTGCAGGGCTGGTATGTTGCTCATTGAACCAGGCTGCTAATTTCCAAATTGATACTTACTCTAATCCTGTCCCTGAAGGCGCCATTATGGTGCATTCAGTAATGGGCTATTATTTGGGCTTGTTGCAGGGGGGCAGGAGAAGGAAAGGAGGAGGGAGAGGTTTTTTGGAGCAGCAGGCTGATGTTGGAACAAATCAGCATCGAGATGCTCCTTCCCCAATTTGCAAAGTGATTAGACTGCTTTAGAGCTATTCACTCTCCTTTGGTTTGTCTACAGCCTTGTTCTGGGGAGGAATTTTATGGAATTTTACTGCCTCATATAACACTTATCCCCAGCAATCAATATTGATTTTAACATAACATTTTGTTTTAAGACTCCTTTTGTTGCTTTGCATTCACATGGCATGTTAATAAGGTTTATAAAATCCATGATATTTTCTCGTTTCATGAAATCTTATTGGGATAATTACCTTGCTCTGTTGACAGATAGTTGTGCCTGAATTATATAAAGAACACTGCTGTTATCAGCTTCTCTTCTGTCTCTTGAAGAATGCTTTCCTACTTTGACATACTTTGGGTGTACAAATAGAGTAAATACAGACAAATATTTATTGTATCCAGTGTAACCTTAGTTACTTTTGTACCTCATGGACAAGAAACCCCCCAAATACCACCCAATGCTTTCAGGTAGAGTGACCTTTACAGTAAATAGGAAACCAAAGAAATGAGAAAGAATAATGGCTTAGCCTTCAGGACAGAGCATGCACTGCATGTCTGCCTTTTCTACTCATCTACACCCAACAGCGTGCAGAAACAACTGACCATCTGTGGAGGTGCCAAGGGAAGAACGCTCCTAAGAAAACCCCTCCCAAAGAAAGCATTTTCACAAAACTAGTTCTATGAGTTTAGTCCTTCTGCTTTCAGGACAGGCCTGATAAACAGGGCATTTTGATCCTGTCTTTTCATACTTAGACACCAACTTGGCTATAGCTACAGTGATGTCTGCTGTTAATTTTGGTATCACATCACCCAAGTTCAGGTGAGGTGCCCCATCCCTACAATGTATTGCTACATTTTTTCCAGTGTGTGACACCAAGATGTTTCCCAGGCTCCTTTTTGGTGCCTTCTGGGAGTTGGACATGAAGTCTCATGTCACCTTCAACACAGTTGTAAGGTTGTTGAAGCAAGGAACTGGGGTCCTAAGCTGTGTCTCTGAGATCTGCATGTAAAGATACCCTTCACCCCGAGAGCAGGAAAAGGAGAAGCTGGAAGATGTGCATGGTGCATAGAGATGAGACTTCCACAGGAGCTAAACAGTTGCAAAATGAGATGGAAAACCAAAAGGAAGACTGTGTCTGAGAGCCTTAAGGCTGACCCTAATTAACATTGTAGAAAGAGAGCTATCTGCAGACTGGAGCTCTAGGAGCACCAATCTTACTGCACACTGTGACACGATGCATTAGTCAAAATCATAATTACTTTGTGTTTCCCTCCTTTCTCGGGGTTGATGCCTCCAGACAGTCATCTCCTTATGAGTCAGACTACCAAAGACACTGTTCATGGGAATGTCTCCTGCAAATGTAGCGCACAGTAAAGGGGAGAGCTTCCTTTTCATCTTCGTCCTTGCATCCCCTGCAAATTATCACTGCTATCTGTCACTGAGTACATTGAACCTACAGACAGCCTGGCTTGTGGAGCCACACAGTGAGGTAGAAACGTAACAGAGAAAACCATCCTGCTTGTGGACATTGCCCAGTGAACAGTACTTTCCTTAATCCCTCGCAGGATGCTTTATTGTATATCTGTGCTTTATTTGGCCATTCCCAGGCATTTGCTTCTCAGTTATTAAAAACAGATCACTGTTTGAGTGGATGGCCTCTGCACAAAAACCAGCCAGTGTGAGACCAGGAGTGAATACCACACAGTCCAAAGGTTTCCAGATGTTACAAGGAAGGTTTGAGCACTCCTCTGGGACTAGTCTGGAGACCTGGTGTCCCCTTGCTAAAGCTCTGATCTGACCCTTGGTGCAGGGTGCTACTGGCTACAATCAAGCAGACAGGATGCAAGTGCTGTATGTGTTGCATGAACTTTTCAAGAGACTTGTGCTGAAAAAAAACCCTCAGGAAAGAGAGCAAGGAGAATGGCTGTGTGAATTTGTCTTCCTTTAAAGAAAATACCTGTCCTAACAGATTCCAATGTCTGAGCTGCGGAGGACTTAGAGATGAGCAGGCACACAGCCATGGTGAATCAAACAAACCAGCAATGGCCACGCTTCTCCAGGACAGTCACCAGGCTAGGAGTTCAAAGTTTCTCATCGACATCAAGACTGAATTTTCTAACAGGGAAACAGCAATGTCCAAGAGGGAATAAGCACTGAATTGTTGTTCCAGGTGGGCACACAAGAAGTGAGAACGAGTATCTCCTCCCCCCGACCCTTGAAGGAATGATGGGTTCTGTTGCATTGTCTCAGGTCTCAGACAGGCAGCAGCCACATGGGATTCAGTTTGCGTAGACACAAGACACCAGACACACAAAGATGGTCTAGGAACAGGGAGAGAACAACTCAAGATGTCTCAAAGCATCTCAGGTAGTGTTAACCAGCTGAGAATCCAGTATCCAGTCCATCTGTCTGGGTCCCCTTGGTAATCAATGAGGACTGATCAGTGTGCAGATGACTTCAGCTTTTGAGTTTGTGTTGCTATTAGCACATAAAATGGACAGAACCCATTCTCTGGTCCTAGGGAACAGTGGCATGACATGGCTCAGGACCATATGGCCAGACTCTACCTCCCTCCCTCCTTCAAAAACTTGTGGCTGTGACAATTTGCCTTCTAGGAAGACCTCCAGGCCTATAGTGCCCCATACCTGTCCCTTGTTGAGGCTCTGCACTAGCTTGTGAGATCACTGAGTGAATCTGACCGTGTTTGGTTTGGTGTGTAGGTCTGGCTCACTTCCTGCAGACCCTCAGTAGCTTGGACTGGACTCCTGCATTTCAAGAGTGAGCAGTAGACACACTGAAACTTCTCTTCTTCTCACTAATTGGGTCAGTTTGGATATTTAGCCAGAAGGTAAAATACCATATTTAAATACTGACTTCCATCTTTCTGAGTCATAACAGGATCCTGGCACATCAGAGGTGCCCTCTGTCTCACTTGGTATCATTCGAAACTTCAAAAGAACAACAGACTCCATACATTTTTAATTTTTTGATGGCTTTGTAGGGGTTGGCTGGACATTTGTGATCCCTGAATCATGAACCCTGGGGTTGTGGGGGTCAAGACTCCATAGGTGGCCTTTTCCATCCATGTGTCTTAGTACTCCTAAGTGAAGCATTGCAGAGCTCTTTTTGTTATGCCCAGTCAGATGGAAAGAGACATCGGATGCAACAAAGTTGTGACAAGCACTTTAGGAGCTGAGCGATTTCTAACCACCTGGTCTTTTATTCATGGTGGACTGCAACCAGAACTAGAAATAACTCAAAGCTACACAGCTGAATGGAGGATTGTGTCCATCAGAGCCCAACACCACTCTCTTCTACAAAGCCAGGGCTGGGAAACTTAGCAGGCCTTGTGCAAAGGGCTTGACACGCCCAAGTGACTAGGAGCCACAGACCCAGACAATGTGCAACCCCACATTACCACTGGATTTGTTACCTTTTCCCACAGCTGGGACCTCTGGAGAGGAGTTTCTTTTAGCTGCATTTAAACAGATGCAGATGGCAAAGCCAGCTGCTTGTTCTTTTGTTCTCGTTGGCATTACAGCAGTGGCTCTCAGTCAATTAACAGTTATTGCTGTATGGATCCTGGTTTTCTCAGGCTGGCAGACCCCACACCCCACACCATAAAGCAGCCATGCCTGAGTTAAAGTACCAGAGACCAGATGAGAGCTGGCTCTTGGAGGGAAAATCCTTCAGAGTGCTCTGGGCATTGGCCAGCAGGTGGCTTCCATTGTTGATGTTTTCCTCAGCAAAGAGAAGTGCAAAGTCCTACACCTGGGGCAGAACAACCTCAAGCACCAATATGTGCTGGGGGCCACACAGACGAAAGTAGCTTTGCAGAAAAAGGACCTGGAGATTCTCTTGGACACCAGCAATGGGCCCTTACTGCACAGAAGGTGAGTGGTATTCTGGCTTGCATTAGATGAAGTCTTGACAGCAAGTTAAGAGAGGTGATACTTCCCCTATGCTCAGTACTGGTGTGGCTACATTTGGAGTACTGTGTCCAGTTCTGGACTTCCCAGTACAAGAGTCAAAAGGACATACTGAAGGGAGTTCAACAAAGCTTGTAAAGATGATGAAAGGACTGGAGCATCTTACATATGAGGAAAGGTTGAGAGAGCCAAGACTGGTCAGCCTGGAGAAGAGGATGCTCAGTCTAATCTTATTAGCATAACCTGAAGCGAGGGTGCAAAAGGGATGGAGTCAGGCCCTTTCCAGTAATGCCCGGTAACAGGACCAGAGGCACAAAGTGAAGTACAGGAAGTTCCTTCTGAATATCAGGAAATACTTTTTTACTGTGAGAACAGGCTCAGATTTTATACAGAGGATGTGAACTCCTCATTCTTGAAGATATTTAATAAACATCTACTTGGGTAAGTGACTCTAGGTAGGCCTGCTTGAGCAGGAGTTTGGACCAGATGACCTCCAGAGGTCCTCAACAATTCTGTGATTCAGTGAATTCATAGCAACCACCTTGTATAGCCAAGACTAGGTTCTGTATCTGTCATCAAGCATATCTGACTGGTGGACCTGGGAAGTTCTGGTTCATCTCTTACTGCCACATGGCGTTCTTTGAGAAATTACCTTTTTTTTTTTTGGTAACTCTGTAGAGTCAGGAGAGAGAGATGGCCATGGACACTCATACTGCGTTATGAATCAGCACTGAGGTCTTTCAATCCTAAATACATGGTCAATAGTTTGGTTTGGTGTGTTTCAGAGATTCAAGAGCTCTGGGAGCCATAAGAAAAGCTTCCATAATATTTTCTTAATATTAATATCTATATTCTATAATATTTACTATTCTTATTACAATTGTCCACAAAGGAGGGGGGCTACAGAGGAGTTCATTTACCAGGGTGCAATATGGTCTGGTACCACAGTGGTCCTTAGAGAAGGTGATGGATTAGACCTTCCACAGAGAAGACAATACGGGTGTCTCATGCATAAATTTCATTAACTCCTCCTCCTGGTCTTATTTTCTTTGTCACACCCAAAAAGCAAACTTAAAATTTTCCTTGAAAGCACAAGCTATTTTGTGTGGGGGTTTTGTGTGGAATTTATGACTGTCTTGTGGAACAAGCGCTGGGAGTAAAAAAGTAACTCAACTTGATGAAAAAGGCTTAGTTGGTCAATACAAATTTTGCTGGTATCTAGTGGCAATGCCTAATATGCTGGAAGCTCCTTAGCCCAGTGATGTATCGCTGTAGCATGGAGGCACCTCCTGAACTCTGTGGAGAAGTCACCAAGCAAAGGTCAAAGACAACTCCAAAACATCCTCCACTAAATGTCACTGCATTCCTGCATGATGGCATTTTAATGAGCACCAACTGTTTGCTTTTTTGTCAAGATTTCCAAATAAGTGAGGACAATATGACACTGGAAGGAAAAGAATCATATTTAGGCCATTTCATAATGTCTATAAATCTTCCTCCCTCTAAAAGTTAATAACTGCAATTAAGAGGAAAAGGAGACAGTTGAGTTCCAATAGCTGTCAGAAAAGTATGCTGTAAACTTCCAGTGAATTTAAGGAGGTCTTTAAGTCACCAGTAACAGACACTCTGATAAGGGAAGGGTTAACAGAAAGCCACAGACACTGTTTTTAATGTCCTATGTATTTATTTTTCCTTGTGCTCTGGAGGACTTCCCATAATCACAGACACTGGATTGAAAACCTTCTTGCTGAAGCCTGCCTGTCAGTAGATAGACAAGGAAAGCCCTTGGGAAGATTCAACGGTGGCTTGAGGGCTGAGCCAGAAGTCTCCTTGGCTTAAAGGAACAGCCCAGCTAGCTGACCTTTGGCAATGTCTTGTCCATAACTTGAAGGTCACCTCCCACTCCCAACCTATACAGAGCTGTGAAACAATCTGCACTTACGAAGTCAGAAACTTCTTTCTCAGGTTTTAACACCCTGATGATTGAGTTTACCATTTTAGCAACTTCCCATAGCATTTCTCAGAGGATAATTCCAGTGCTGTGGCATAGGATGATGGCTTCATGCCCTTGGTATGCTTGGTCATCTCCATCCAAGGCAGTAGTTGCATCAAAGCATCATGCATCCCTTGGCAATACTGGCCCAGCACTGTTCACAGTGTGCCTGCTGGGAAGACATCACTCACAAAGATCCCCATGATACCTGTGGCATCAGAAGAGAGGCACATGATACCCAGGGATGGAGCAGGTCTACATGCCCTTTTTTCCAATGTTCCTTATCACCTCTCTTCTGCATCTCAGTTATGGTTTTTGTTGAGGGTTTCTTGACAGCAGCATCAGTTATGGCTGCTTCTTCATCTGAAAGGGAAAGTCATCATTTGACCAAGGTTTGCCTGTTCATGGTAAGAGTACAGATCCCAGATGGTCGCTGAAAATCTGGTCTGGCTGTCGCTGCAACCAGTAAAATAGTGAGGACAGCAGCAAATGCTGCTGTAGAAAAAGCTACTTTCTATCCACATCAGTAGTTACAATCTCACCCACACCCACAGACCACCCCCAGTGGAGTCCAGCTTTGCACACTTGGGCAATATCCAATAAGATTTTGGTATCCTGACTTCTTGTGTGCACCTCTACTGTGTTGTACCCCCACAAAGACAAAGCAAACTCATAGGCACTGGAGTTGTCATTGTAAAATCCTTCCTCCTTCAACTGTGAAAGCTTCTCTGAAATCACAGAGAGTTTGGAAGGACTTGCACACAGCACTATGATTGTAACTTCACCCATTTTAGGGCAGTAGAGCACACACAGACTACAGAAATATATACCCATAGCAATTTGTGACATCCATCAAAGAGGCAAAGTCCTTTGCTCCATGATGGAACAACTTCTCCATGCACCACAAGACATCTGGATTTGATTTTTTCCTATAATTTTGTGTGTGAGAGAGGAAAGGTTCACAGAGCAGTTGAGTGGCTTGCTGAAGCTCATGGTGTTCAAACACTTAGCAGGGTCTTTTACCTGGAATCTAATTCCAGGTCCTGTACATTGGCCTCTTGAAGAACAGACAGGATGTAAAAAATGTCCAAGGTAAGAGGAGAAATCTAGGCAATGCATTTCTAGAAATTAAATGTAGCCCTAAGTGATTATTTAGCTACCTTGAAGGTGCTGTGTATTGTGAGGGACCCCACTGTACGTGATCATTTGAAGGATTACTTCCATATAGAGGTGGAGGAAAGCGGGTTTGTTTGCTGAAATGACAGCAGCCCAAGAGCAGATACTAGCCCAGCACCCACATCTAACCCAAATATAAGGCTCCATCACAGTGAAAGTCTGTTCTACAGCCAGGAACTGTACCATATCCTCTCCCCTTAGAAGCAACGTAAACCAAAACACACACACACGCAAAAAAAAAAAAAAAAAAGATAAAAGAAAAACCGCCTCCCACTTCTTGCAGTTGAAAATCTGCCAGTTTGTAAGTGCTAACTATTATTTCAATTTCTCTCTTCAGTGGATAGAAAGTGCTAATATTTTTGGCTCTATCCCAGCTGACCTGACCTCTCTGACATCCTACATCACATNTGGAGAAGGAAGGGAAAGGAATGATTAAACAAAGCAATAGCCAGGCACCCACATAAAAATCTATCTAGGTGATGAAGCTGCAATAAATGTTGCACATCAGAGCTTTCATANACATTCCAACCCCCACCAAAAGAAAAAAAAATAGATGTCTGAAGCATGGCATGTTATTGATTTTTTATAAGTCAGGGCCAAATTTATTGGAGAGAAAGGTTCATTATTTAGTAATCCCAAAGCACAATCTGCTCTGCTGGCCATTAACCCTACACAGTTCCCATGATAAACTCCCTGTGAACTCTCTCCATGTGTTGCCTCAATGAACTGCAGATGAATTTTGCTCAGTGCTCATTCAGCCTCCTCTGGATATTCATTATGCTTTTTGCTGACGCAGAGCTCAACTCCTCTGGGTACTGTAGTGGTGTCCATACTCACCTTGGCTCCTGCACAACGCCACTTCCAAGTCATCACTTTCCAAGCCCTCATCATTCATTTATCAACCCTCTGTGGGTCTCATCCATGCTGACTAACAGCAGAAGAATATAAAGACTGAGCAACCGCATGCATATGCATTAAATGCACAGACACCCTTAATTCTCCCACAATTCTTAATTGAGTTGATATCAGCAATTCACAAAGAATAAATATGTGGGAAAAGGAGCTCTCTCACAAGCTTCATGGCATCACTTGTGGATGATGGTCATGTGTGAGTGCGTGTGCAAGGTAAAACACAACCACACACAACTCTGCTTTGGTACTAGTTACTCTGAACATACACATCAATGTGAAGCTCCATGATGTGGTGATGTTGCAGCCCAGTGCAAGGACCTCAACATTTTCCTGACCCAAATCTATGTATCAGGTAACATGGGAAAAGCTGTGCCACAGGAGTCAAGATGAAATAGTGGTAAATGCTACTTTTCTCATTCAGTAGCACAGGTGGAAAGCTCTGCTCTTGGTGAAGGTTTGCTGGGAATAAGTCAGTAAGCAGAATTATAAAAACTATCTTGTGAAATTATGAGGGGAGGCAAATATATTTGCCTTGTATGTGAAATCTATCTTGGTAACTCATTTGATAGAGTAGATGAATTGCTCATCCGAGGCAGGTTGAAATACAGAGTGTGAAGGAAAGAAATAATTGAAACCAGCCATTGAAAACATTCAGGGTAGGGGAAATCATGCATTCAGGAAAAGTCCTAATCATCTAGTGACCATGAGACAGGTTACAAAACACAGGGCAGTGTCATGGAAAAGGAGCTATTGCTTCACTTACCACTTCACTCCAACTCTCGTAAATCAGTGCTCTTTCAGCATTCCCACTTCTCAGAGGCACCTGATCCTTCCTGTGCTGATGTGATGCATTGCCTCGATGGAGAACATCTTGAGGTTCTTCGTCCCAGAGATGAGAAATGTAGCACCAGTGAGGAGAACAAACACAGGTGGACAGTCAGATTATCATTAATCATGAAGTTATAGCTAATCAGCTGGTTACATTAGGACAAGAGCATGTACCAGCCAGTTATGGTGTCTCTGCTGATTGGTGGTAATTTATTAACTTATGCTGATGGATTTTGGTGGGATGCTTTTCAGTAGTGCCCCTAAGCAAAAGGAGCTGCACTCAACCAACACTAAGGTGCAGAACGATTACTGCACGAACACGAGCCCCAATTTGAGAGTGGTACAGGAAATACTTTTTAGGGAAAGCTGGCCAGTGTGTAACGCCTTACTCTGCCAATGCAGCAAGCAATTGTTCCATGGGCTTAATGTATGCAGACTTTATATTGGAAAAGGCTTTTCCTTCCTGCAGGCATCAGCTAACTAAGAGTTCCCCAATCACATCCTGAAGAAGTGAGAAAAACCAAGGCATGCTCATGTCCCACATCCCACTGGTTCTCCAGGATGCCAGGGAGCAGACATTCTTGGACCAGTCCAGGCTGTGAATGCCTTTTTCCCTTGTATCAGGGGATTCTGTTCATCTGCTAGTGGAAGGAGGGTGGGAGGAGTCCTCTAACCTCCCCACAAAGAAGGTGTTGATCTGCTTAGCAGAAACTCAAAGGCTCTTCTTTCTCCAATGCCTTGTGACTTGTCCTACAGCCAGTCTTGATGACAGTGTGGTACAACAGGGCATTTTCTAAGTTGAGCCTGTCTCTGAACTGAGAAGATAGCCTTGCCAAGCAACAGCACTCATTTCCACGCAGAGCACCTGTGCTAGGGTTGCAGTCACAGTCACCTCAACCAAAGCTGCCTCTGCTTTTCATAGGGCAGTACTGGGCTGTGAGTAGTCCTGGCATCGGTCAATGACATGTGCTTGTTGGTAGGTGCAAGCCAGGTGGGATAAGGGAAGCTTATTACATGTGTTACTGAGCTTGTGCTTTGTTAGGCACTACCAGATCACCCAAAGGTTCATTGAATGGAGTTATTCCCCACTCCACCCATCTCCATGGACCTATAAGATCAGCCACATGGAAGAAGTAACAACCTGATCATACTATTTGCAGAAAAAAAATCTACAGTGAGAAGCAACATCATACAGTTCAGATGGCCAACCATAATCAAAGAGCAATCAATTCAGTTTTGCAAAGAATCTGTGTCTTAAAAATGCATTATGTCCACCATCTCTGGAGTCCTAGATGGTTTTAAAGTCACCTTTACAAGGTGTTTCAGTTGTTTCCTCCCTGAACTAAACAAGTACAGGTTTGGGGCAGAAAGAGCAACAAAATCCCATTGATGGGGAATCATCCAGTCCGGGGACATGCATGTCACAATGGGAAGACCTGCTAGATCTGGCCAGCTGAATAGATTGAGAGGGTTTACAGGCCTCTTCTATCACCCTTATCTTTCCTGTCCCATGGCTGGTGTGGAGGTGAAGAGATCAAAACACAGCCAGAGGGAAACACCACAACCAAATAGCCTCTGTCCTTTAATAAAGCATCACGTCCTGTGTGAAAACAAATCACTCTTCCCCAGGGCAATGAACTCACTTCCTAAGCACCTGCCAGGAGGTTGCTCAGGTTTAAAAAATAGCAGAGCTTTGCTCTTTGGATGTTATTTATTTATGGGTTGGTTAATGCCGAGTCCTGTACTCATACGAGAAAAGCCTCCAGGAAAAACTGAGTAAGAGCAGGTATTTCAGCAGTTCTCTGAGACAAGCTGGTGCTTTATGCAGCCAACATGCACATGGAGGCAAAGCTTCCTGGCAGAAATCAGCTAACAAACATCATACCACCTTCAGGCGGCTGCAAAACAAGGGGCAGGAGTGTCCAAGGGAGGAGGACACATGGGACTGGGGCCCTTCCTGTCCCAGTCCATCTAAGCAGCCATTTCCAATCTCCTGAGCTGGGAGCAGGGATAATTGTAGGAACTGGTGCCTATATGGGACTCTTCATGTCTGTAGAAATAATGAGTTCTGAGCTATAGCTGCTGGTTCAGATAAATCCAAGAAAGAAGTAGGTATAACAAGTGAAGTTTAATCTAGTTATAAAAATGAATAGCGCTGGGGCTGGGATTTCCTGAAAGTAGCATTTATTGTTGGCAAGGCTGTTGCTTATGCCTCAGCCTTGCTAAAGACATTTGGTCTTTTCCTCCCTGCTCAAGGAACAGATACAGGCTTCTTCTCCAAAGCCTTGGATGCAGCCTTGGATCCAGGAGGTAACTCAGCATCTTAGCTGCGGTGGCTACTGAAAAAAACCTTTGACATCAGCAAGGCTGGCACTCGGGCTGGGCCAGGGCCCCACTTCATATGCCTTGGCTTGACAAGTTAACAGAGCTTTGTGAATCTGCAGAGACACTCCAGACTTCCAGGACCACGCATGGCTTTATCCAGGTCATTTGCTTTTTAGGCCTGCCAGGGGCCAACACAGCTTTTGCTTTGCCTGCAAGTGCTGGTTGTGTTTGCAGCCACCTCCCAGAAGTTATGCAAAAAGTTTTAAATCCTCTTTCTGCTTCCTGGATCAGGGCGGTGAAAAGAAGTTCTGAAAAGTACCCAGAAATTAGGAAAGGGTAGATAAGCTTGGTTTACGGGGGTAGGAGGACTCTGGCTGATGAGGTTTTCAAATTAGAAAGGCCCCTGTTTGCTTTTTGGACTTTTGAACCATGGCATCTGATATCTGTGAGTGGATCCTGGTCCTGATTTAAAGAGGACTAAAACACATTTTTACCTACAGGAGATACTTGGTCAATGACCAAAATTATTGAGTACTGTCTTCATATTTATAGAGCAAGATGTGTCTTCTTTGGTTAAGTCAGTCCAATGGCCAGTCTGATCCCCAAAGGAGATTTCTTTGGTTTGCAGGTGTTCAGCCCCAAATCACACGTGTTAGTCAACATGCTTGGTGAAAGCTACTTTCCCCCTTTCTTAGACACAATGTTGTGCTTGTAGAAGCCTACCAGCCCTTCAACTTGGGTCAAATTTAAAGAATGAGCAAATCAACACACCCTTGTCTCATAGGAGCAGACTAGCAGCCTTTAAATCTTCTTCAACAGCAGCTAGGGAACTGAGATTAAATGGCATGAAAAGCCAAGATTTGTGCCGCTTGCTACATCAGTAATTTATGGTCCACAGACACAGAGAAAGACTCTTTTCCATCCCACTGCTTATTAAGCTCTTCTGTTGAGAGCTAGTTGCATTTTGTCTGGGAATTGTTCAGAATAAACATTTAAATCTCCAACAGAATATTGAATAACATCTTTCCAAGAAGTATAAATAAAACAGATCCATGTCTTCAGCCATCTGCATGCAATCACAGACTGTTTGTGTTTCAAGCTCTGGTCCAGTGAACTTCAAGAGTAAATGTTTTGGAGATGTGCATCAAACAGAAGTTTCTCCACAACCCAGTAGCACTGATGTGAACTGGAAATGATAATACTGTCCTGTGGTTGATGCAAAATCCATCACACCTTCAGGAGAAGAAAAGATGTGTCTGGAAGGCAAGTAGTTTATAGTTACTTGTCTGGGCATGGAGGAAGCTGTTTATTCATGGAAAACACAGAGCATTGGTCCCCAGAGCCTTTCTAGAGATCTTGGTATTTCACTGCATCTTCCACTCCAAAGAAGAATATTTTCCCATTTTTTACTTTCAACTTATATTCCCATGGCACCTATATGCTCCTGTCCCAACAGGGAAGCCCTTGACAGAGTTTCCAGCAGGACATGTCAGAGCACAGTCATGGCTTCCAAGGACCAAGCATGAAGGCCCCCATGGTTGCCTCAGGTGTGTTGGGCAGGACATCCTCAGAGCACAAGCATCTTAAAAACAAAAATCCTTCTCTGTCCTTTTCAGTAGCTTGTGTCTTCTGTTTTAACTACTTTTAACTCATCCTATGCTACAGTTTGCTGTCTGTGGCCTGCAGATCTCTGAGGGCACCAGACATTACTTCAAAAGGCAACCATAAATGTCATTTTATTGTCAGGAGTCTTTTACCTGTACTCACACACCTTGGTAGGTTTTCTTCAGCAGCAGCAAGGGATGAATCAAAGGTTTGTGAAGAAATTAGGGAATGACTATATCATGTATTATGATGGAGCACCTTTTCAAGATGCATTCCATAAATTGTGTTTGGTGTCCAAAGCATCATTGTGAGGGTTTTGGGTTTGGTTGGGGTTTTTTTTTCATAATTGTCTACACAGAAAAAAGATCTTAGTGATTTACTCCATGTCACACAGGTTAAAATGCATCTCAGAGCTGATCCTGATTTCCATCCCGGTAAACAGCCATCAAAACACAGCCTCTTTCCAGCCCATCTTGTGGGTATCAGGCTACTCTACAGCCTAACACCCACCAACTGACTAATGCTTGTGCAGATGACTCAAACATTTTTCTTCACCTCTTTCTTAGTCAGGAACTGAGAGCTATAATAGATGTATGAGAAGAGCTTGGCAGGATAGGCTTGCAGCCCTCTCACCTAGATGATGAAGAGGAAAACAGAAGGTTCAAGCCTCTTAATGGTGCTGTTACTAGGACTTTCAGTTCCTTGGAGAGAAGGAAGCTTTCCTATGGTGTGTGAGACTGACATGCTGCAAAATGGGGCAGCTGTTCTCCAAACTAGCATGCTACTTCTGCAAAAACAAATGGTTAAAAAAAAAAAGAAAAAACAAAACAAAAAACAAAACAACAAAGACACAACTTGAGAGAAAAATATAGTATATTGAATACACTTACATTGGAAATGCTCAGATGTACACTGTGTGGCATAGTATTTGCATCCACAGCTTTGGACCAAACTGACATTGGCTCACAAAGTGACTCAGAATTCCATAAAGTGTCTTAAAATCCTGTGTCGTGGCTGTCAGGCAGATGAAGAGACTTTCCCTTCTCCACCCAGCAAAGCTGTGCTGGGCAGTAACAAGCACAGCAAATTTGGGCTGCTCCAATGTGGGAGCACATCACACCACTTCTCACGCAGGCGAGTCTGCTAATTACTGTGGGGACTAAAATGACTTGGACATTGGTTGATTTGGCTGCTTGGAGATGGCTTGAAAATAATTTACAGATATATTTGTATATTTTTCAGGATCAAGTGGACAATCTAGAAGGTTCTGTGACAAAATTTCCATTTTTGATCATAGGTTTTCTGTTGTCAACAGGCTGACTGTGTGTGGGTGTGTGCTACAGAAGGAGAAAGGACAAAAAATGCTGTGCTTTCAGCAGTTTTTCCAAGTTTGTGATTTTCCATGGTTTATTTTTCTTTTGTTTTGAGAAATCAATCCTAAGCTTTGGAAAATTTACAGAAAAATAACTACTACACCTTTCCACCTGACTTTTTTGGCTGAGAGTAGACTTGCAGTGCTGGAGTTGATCTGGACTGTGATTGACTGGATTGCATGAAGAATGGAGAGATGAAAGTTCACACACTGCAGGAAGTATCCTATACCTTATAACTTGCTACTGTCTTGTTATCTGAGGATGAGTTCAAATAAACTTATTGATTAAATTTTATGGCATGCAGGCCCTTTGAGAACTCTTTTGCACTAGCAACCTTGTGAGTATATTGACTTTGCAGGAACTGACAGGACCCCACTAGTGCCTCTCTAAGAAAGTCCTTTGGAAAATTGTTCCAGGTCCCTGTTGACTTCCACATGACGGTTTCCGTATCACTATCTCTATGGTTCAGGAAGGCAGTGAAGGAAGGGAATAATCTGCATTTGCAATCACAGTTTATTATAGATATTGGTCTGGTCTGATCTCCAGCTCCCAGAGATGGATTCCACGCACACACTTGTTCTCTAAGAATTTTGTTTCAGCCCTCTACTTTGTCTACTCTAAAGCTCCCAAATTAGTGTTTGTTTAAATACTTTGCCAAGAATGTTTCATGATTCTGTAATATCTGGCTCCAATTTAGTCAGAAATATGATGTGAATAGCTTTTCTGATGATGTTATACTGTAGGCTTTACTCCTCTTGTTGGACTGAATGAAGAAGCAACAAGGAAATGCAAACTGGGGAAGAAAATGAAAGCAATGGAATATCTCCAAAGCTCAAACCAAATAAAAATGTTTGGGTTTGAGTTCTGGGCTACATTCAGGATGGCTCTGATTTTATTTAGATGGGGTGGCCCATTTCTATGTTTATTAGGATCACTACACTAATGAAGGCTTAAAGAGAAATGCTGCAAGAGCAAACGTTAGGAAAGTCTTTTATGCATCTAATGACACTTAATTTCCATCGTAAATGCCTAATGTTTAACGAGTATTTTATTCTTTCCCAATTTACATATTTATAGTTAACTTTTGTAGCTGTTCACGAGTAATTAGCCGTCTGTTTAGAAGGAGCCTATGAACTATACAACCACATGCTCATGGACTGAAAAAAAATACCCAAAGACAACAAAACAAACCTTGGGCCCTTTCTTTAGAGAAATATCTGATTACAGGTAGTTGAAAGAAAGCCAGGGAAGGGAAAAAAAAAAAAAAAGGAAGGTATTACATAATAGGTAAAACACAACAAGGGAGAAAAAGAAGGAACAGAAAGATACGCAGTCTGAATCTGAGGGGACTTTCACCACTTACAGGAGTATTTGCAAAAACTGAGAAATCTGCAATAACTCTGGGCTCATGTGCCAGGCTCATCACCTGTCCCATTGGTATGAGGCTTGTGGCCACCATTGAAACCTCACAAGGGAACTCCAAATTTTGGAGGAAAAAAGCATTCTTCTGACACAGAAAGGACAAGTTAAGGAGGTAGAGGAGGAGTCATGTTGCTGAGGGGAAAGGTCCCAAACTGGCCAAACCACTTCAAGACACCAGACTGAGTGATGTGTTGGCTTTCATTCAACTACGTTCATGCAGCTTTGTTCAGAAACAAAATGGGGAGAAATGCTGGAATTCAAGGTGCATCTTTGCTCATCAATGACAACTCACAGATGTGACATAATTGACAGCAAAACAATGATATAAAGAAATCGCCTAAATTCAGAGATTAAGAGGGTTCTCTGTCACTGGCCATAAAACCTTGCAGTAAATCATAAAATTTAGCCTTTCTATTTGTAATCACCATGACACAATGAGAATAAAAATTGAGTTAAAAACAAGTGCAAAGAAGATGCTTTGCAAAAATATCTGTGGAAATACACCTTTCAAGGAAAGGCCAAGTCTGTGTCTAGGAACAGAATTGAGTTTCCAGGCAGATATTAACAAAATCATTTATTGTGTGAGCCCATAGCCTTGCTTCCAAACACAATAATTGTGTGTTTAACCTTTATCTTGATAGCATAAACTAGTCATGCTCTTCTTTTTCTCAAGCATTGCCTATGGCTGAAGTCTCTGGAAAATGACAAATACAATTTATATATATGCATATAAAGTCTGGATGTTCATCTAGGCCAGGTATCCGTCATTCAGCATAAGACCAATGAATCAGATTCCTCTTAACTCCCACTTATCATCACTGATATCAGATTATAATAACCGAGTTTGGCGCATGAGCTCATGTTCCCCGGTAGGTTAATTGAGTGTTGGTTTGTGTGTTAAGCCTCCCATCTGGATTAGTGTCTTTGCAGCTCTTATGGAACAAACAGCTCTGAGAGATTGCACACTACCGTCCTTCAGAGGTCAATTCTGACCTTCCAGGAGCTGTACGGACATTGTGTTGTGCGGGTGGAGGGCATCACTTACAAGTGGTTCTGATGGATGGGAGGGAGTCAAACAGGTCTCCATTCTTCCTCAAGCCCTTCTTCTTGTCTCAAGTTCTCAAGAAATTCTCAAGAAATGTAAATGCATTGTGCTACATTTTCAATCCCTCCTCTACTGCACCACATTAGGGCAGTTGAGATTGTGAAACCTCTGACCTTGCAGATCTATAACCTCTTGTGTCTAACTTCAGGTTGTTGGAATTCACAGCAAAAAAAACATTCCAAATTCATCTAGCATTTGACCTGAATTCATCTAGTGGGGAGATTCGGCAGGCCTTCTTCCAATGGCCTGCGGCATGTTATATTTTTTTCTATTTCTATTAGGCTGATGCTTCCACACAGTGACTAGATTTTCAAATTAGACACATGGAAAAGTCCTGGTTAGCCAAAGCAGTAGGACACAGAGACAGGAGCACAGGGATAGGTGTAGTAGAGAGAGCTCATGAGAAAAGGTGAGTGGAAGCAGACAGAAAGCCCAACAGTATCCAGAATAATCAAGGGCAACATCTAGTGACTTCCTGTCACAGCTGATCCTCCCTCCGTGTGGGTATTGGCCACACTAAGACATCACCAGAATCCATTCTGCTTAGATGAAGGCCATTCAAGACAATCCTTTCAGCACATCAAGAAGGGTCATGGTTGAGCAAATAGGGTCACAAAGAAGACCAAGCCATTTTTCCAATGGACCTCCAGATTATAACACACCTTAGAGAAAGAAAAGGAACATTTGCATCTGTAAAGCAGAAGAGCTCTTGAAAGTGACAGCATGCCAGTCACATTTCTCAAACTTTTTAGTTTTCTGCATTCTGGGCTCTTTACTGGAGGCATTAAGTTGGTGACTTTATAAACATCTGAAAAGGAGAAGTTGAGGAAAGTACAAATGAGTTTCACCTCGGTTTTAATGACTATAATTTTCTCTTGTAGCGGTAATTTCAGTAATTAATGGCTGCATTCTTCCATTGTTGCAGTATTTGGAGATGACACAAAATGAGCAAGTGTTTTTGTTTCAGTGACAAAAGGAGAAGATTAGCTGCTTGAATGCTGATAGGAAATGTTTGGTGGGAGGAATAAGCAAGGAAAGACTGATAACAAGTTTAGTGGTATTGTTTCCTTGCTGTATTATCTCTATTTTACTGGAAGGGAATTGCAGCAAGTGCAATGATCTGATGGGATGCTGAAAATCTCTTTCTCCTCCAAGGGCTCAGTGGCTTGAGTACCTGGATGGACACCTTAGGACAGCTACCCCCATCACACAATACACAAGAAGTGCTTTCTCAATTGAGAATGTATCATAGGGTTCATTTAACAAATTTAGTTCATATTTGAGCTCTTCCCAGATTTTACAACTAGTTGTTCCACCCCCTCCCTGGGCACGATCCAATTAATGAAGAATCTCTTCCTTCATGCTTCTGAGGAAGATCCCCAGAAGGGCTTTTGGTGTCCCTATGGTTTGAAGCAAAACTTGGCCAATAGGAATCTCAGCATGTGTTTTTGTAGTTTGTTGTGGGTTTGATTTTTTATTTCAAATTAAATCTTCAATACACTTTGATAGTAGTAATACAACTTCTTGTATTCCTACCCAGTGATGCAGGAGCTATACACCCAATGGCAGCTATCACTTCCCACATCTGTGTCAGGAATAGTGTCCAGCAGGAGTAGGGAAGTGATTGTTCCATTGTACTCAGCTTTGGTGAGGTGGCTGGTGCAGCCTCAAAACTGCTGGGTGAAATTTTGGGCCCCTCACTACAGGAAGGATGTTGAGATGCTGGAATGTGTCCAGAGAAGGATGATGGAGCTGGGGAAGGTTCTGGAGCACAAGTCCTACAAGGAGTGGCTGAGGGAACTGGGGCTTTTTAGTGTGGAGAAAAGGAGGCTGAGTGGAGACCTTATCACTCTTAACAACTATCTGCAAGGAGGGTGCGGAGAAGTGGGGGCTGGTCTCTTGTGATAGGATGAGAGGAAATGGTTTCAAATTACACTATCTGAAATGAGTTTCTGATATCAAACCATAACTGAACCAGGAAGGTGTCCCCTGTGCAGATGGCCTGGCTAGCACTGCTCACATGAGGATCAACTTCCTCTCTTACCCATAGAGGTCTGTAGTTACAAAGTCTTAATGAGCAATTGGACCTTGCTGTCACCCCTTCTTCACAGGGTTATTTAGGTGAACAGCCAACTTGACAAGAGTTGCCTTCTGCATTCATCTGGCTAGAGACATGCTAGATGTTTCCAATACAAATTAACTTGTCCCCAAAGATTATCTCATGACTTTGATTCTGAGGCTAGAGGGAAGGGGGATAATGAAATCCAGACTTCACCTGCAACCTTCCAAGAAAGAAACAATGATTTCATACATACCTGGTCCCAGAATGGGACCATCATGTCATAGGGTTCCCTCTGGAAACACAATGAGATTTTTTGCATTTAATATATTCACCATCACATTTCACAAGGGGAGGTTGAGTTTCACCCGGTGACAGTGATTATTTCTTTTTTGCCTCTTTCCCTGGCAACTGATTTCTGTTTGTTCATCTCCCTCCATTCGCACTTTGCCAACAAGGGAGGATGTTTTTGACTGTGTGTCATTGTGGTTCCCATTCTGGGAGTAGGGACTTGACTCAGTGCTTTCTGTGCTTTCCATTGATGCCACTTAAAACCAACTCCACTAGCTTGCACTGCCAAACTGCACCTGTCAGAAAGGTTACAGAAGCCTATCCAGATGTACGTGCCGTGGTTTTGGCTAACTCTCCCCATCTTTTACTGCCATATGTTGGTTAGCTGCAGAACTGGGAAGGAGAGGCGTTTGAGTGTTGCTTTAGCATCAGAGCTTTTTTCCCAGGGCTCAGAGGCAAGGCTCAGTCAGTCACTAAGAAATCAACCCTGAGGTTTTCCCTACCTTAAAAATAGGCCTTTTGGTTTGCTTTTTTAAAGTTTAAAACACAAAGAAAAAAGAAGTTTCCTTAAAGTGGAGGCAAATCTATTCTTTGCCTTCTACTAAGTTCTCCTTTCCTATGCATGGTAGTCCCCATGCTGCAGCAGCTGGAATGGAAACTTGTGAATGCTTCTAGCATGTAAAGTCAACCTTTTTAATGCAAACTGGCACTAGAGGTGGTTTGAGCAGGCAGGCAGGAACCATGCACACGCTGTTGGTGCCCAGCTTCCTCCCTCTGAATCACAGTGCTCAGCCATTAAGCAGAGGGATTCACCAAGCTAAGTCTTTCTCTCACTGTAGAGAAAAGGATGCTTTTGTGCCAGCCAACTGCTTCTCAGCTTGTTGGCCAATTGAGCCAGGGACCTTTGTCAACCATGTTGTTGCAGCATGGAGATGGGGGGGCACAAGAACTGTGTGGAATCCTAACTGTAGCAAATGGCATGAAGATGGGTTTGTGTTAGCTGATGAGAGATCTTCCTGGTATTGGACACTCTCCATTTCTGACTGGGCAGCTCATCCTGGCTCCCAACAGTCATCTGCCAGGGCCACCTCTTTCCATATCCACAGATGGCTACTGTCACAGTGGGAGAAAGCCCTCCAGTCCCATTTCACTCAGTTCCACCTTGTTTGCTGTAGTCACAGGCACTACTCTTCCTCTTCCAAGACAGCAAATAAGCTGTACTCTTCCAGAAACATAAAGCAGCTGCACAGCTGAAACCGTTCTGAGAGTGCCAGTTCCCTACCTCCTAGAAGAGCTGTGCTCCTGACTACGGTGGGCTGTTTGCCCTTCCATGACCCTTGGTCCCAATTTGTTGTTTTGAGATAGATCAGATGGAAATGAGTCATTAAATGTTGTTTCTTTTGCTGACAATGGGAGTTACATGAATCCAGGAAGAGGATATTGGTTTACACCAAGGGGAGAATTTGAAGTGAGAGGAGCGGACTGCACATGTTCACTACTGATTTATCTCAAGTCCTTTCTGAACTACATGAAATTCTTTCTGTTTTCCTGAGGTTGTTCTCCTCAGACTGATGATTTGGAAGTCTAAGCCAGAAGGAGATCATATTGAAACCACTTATATATACCTGCCCTCTGGCTTTCCGCTTCTGTTGTGTTTGCTCCATCCCTGTCAGAGATGAATCTGGGGCCTTTGGTGATATCTCACCCCACAGAGATGAGGTTGTAGGCATTTCACAAAGGGATTTATGAGAGTCCACCTCATGCAGTGTTTTAACACAGCCAGATCTAAGCAAGTGTTTGTCAGCACCAGGGCATCAGGAAAGGACAGCAGGGAAGAAGGTGCCACATGTCTGTTTGTTAACAGTAGTGCTGGCTTACTTCTTTGCTTTCTGACCTAGTTACTCCATCCTTCTCTGCATCATCCTATAAAAATATTTTGGAAGGTGCCTCATGTCAATCTGCCAAGTAAAGATCTGGCTCAGAGCATTGCCTTGGAGTCTGATAAGTGGGTAGAAGAAGGAGTGGAGTGGCTAAGTGGGAATAAGCTGGGAGCTTTGCAGAGAAGAAAGAGAAGGCAAGAATCCCCTAATCCATCATTCCTCCATGTCAACAACGGCTACTGTCAAGAACCACCTGAGGAAGGTGCAAACATGATAGTGTTACTAGTGTATGATTTGGGTAAAAGGATCCTGCCATTAACCCACTGTGCAGGACCTGGTTTTACTGGAAGCTGACAGAACATATTGCCAGACTGATGTGGGAAATGATCTGGTTTAAATAACATCTTATTTTCCTTTTTCAAGACTATATATACACATGAAATCATATTACAGATCCATCTTAGAGCACAGGGCCCTAAGAGTTCAGCCAGTGCACCTGGGGTATAGACACAGAATGGGAAAAGATGGGTAGTGGTGGCAGGGTGGAGAAGAGCTGGAGACAAGTTTCAAGCCATTTCTATCCTCACAATGTGACTGCAACTGTGTCCCCCAGTGTCAGGCATGCCAGGAAAAAAAAACCAACCCTGTGGTTTAGATTAAGCTTTTAAAGACAAAATATGAAAAAAAAAAAAAAAATGATAAAGAAGAAAAAGCACATTAAATTGTGGGTTGAACCAAACCTGGAATAAACCCTTTGTTTCCCTGTTTCAGCTTTTTCTAAAAATAAAGGCTAATGGAGGTCAATTTTGAAACATCACTTCAAACCTCCAAAAAGGAAGTATTTTGTGCTGAAATTGGCAATCAAAAACCATTGCATATCCTCCAAAAAAAAAAAAATCCCAAACTCTTTGTTATGTGCTTTTAACCAAAATGTTTTGCTAAGTCCAGCCAGAATGAACAAGAATTTCTGGTCAGCCTGAATAGATTTTTTTTTCCCTGGGAGATAAAATAGTCTACCAAATGTATGCATTTATTTATTATGCGTTTTGGCTGTAAATACAAATAGTGCTTTATGCCCACAAAATGCACAAGCTATCATTTAAAAAAAATGTTTATATTAAGACTGGAAGTTGGGCGTACTGCCTAGCAGAGAAAATAATGTCAATTACCCTCACAAATAGCTTTCCAAATCTCTCAGTGCCTGCTTTCTGCATGAGCAGTTAGATTCATAGAAATTAGAGATGGGAAAAGATCTTATTAGCGTATCTCATCTACCTCACTGCTAGCAAAGGTTTGTCCCCCACTGTGTCTTTTCTAGTTAGGTTTGCCCAGCCTAGATTTGAAATGATGGGGGTCTCTAGGGTGACCTAGCTTTTTAGATATATATATATCTTCATTAGCAAGCAGAAATATTGAAAATCTGCTGTGGAAAACAGTGACTTGGAGCCTGGTATCTGTATAAAAGTCTCTCATCTGTAGTCAACACACAAGAACTGAGAGCAAGCACTCCCCTGGACTCTGCTTTGCAGAGGAAATGGACCCTTGAGATGATGTTTTCATAACCCCTTGCTGGCCTGGCAGCACTGTGATGGACAGGGATGGAAGCTTGGTTAGTCAGGGTTGCTCCCCTTCCTCCATCTTCTGTTCCCTCTGGACCGCTCCGGTACTGACAAATCGTTTTCCCCATGAGAGCCTGCAGAACAGTTACTATCCATGGGCCTCAGGCCATGTCCCTTCCCAACCATTCTCTTGCAGCCCAGGTGGTTTTGTGGGCAGATGGGTGCTCTCTGTCAGACACTGCTTTGGCATGGGCTGGATACCGTGATCTGCTGAATTCCCCATCTGAGCTGTTCCCATGGTACATTTGCTTCCATGGGCATTCTATCCATATGGAAAGCAAAAATTTCCAGAACAGGGCATGCAACCTCCACCAGCACATAGGCCATCTTCAGCACGAGAGAAGCATGCAGTTCCCTGGGGTCAGCTGAGATCTGCACTACCCATAGGTCTCTGAGCTCCTCTGCATTGGAAGGCAGTGGCTAACATGGGTGAGAACAGCTCAAGGAGACTGCAAAGCTCTGGGAAGTCCCAGGTCAATCTCTTGAGCTACTTGTGTAGTTATTCAGCAAAAGGGGACAGTGCACCCTGAGGCCGTTCCATGGCAACTTTCATCTGCTCCATGGGTTAGTTTCTGGTGTAAGTCCCCACCTGGCACTCAGCCTAGAGTAGGGAGTTTTATGCATATGGAAGAATTGTCAATGCTGAGAAGGAAGGTCCCAAATTGCAATGTGGATACAGTAGCTGCGGACGGCTGCTCCACGCTGCATTTGACACTAATTCTGTACACACAGATGGACACAGGCCTCTGCCTCTAGCAGCCCCATTCCTTTTCCACCATTGAGTCTTCCACCCTGCCATCCCTGCAAGCAAGACACTGCAAGTTGCAACACCTGAGAGGAAAGAAAACCAACTACAGCAGGCAATGGTGCAGCCGCCCAGGACTTTCTTGTCCAACACCAGCTCAGTGGGTGCCAAGTGGAGGAGGGGAAGTGTGCTAAAGCTTTGTTTACCCGCCAGCTCTCTCCAGATCTCAGAAATCAGCTTTTGAATTTGATAGCAAGTGCATGCCTGTGGCTTGCATCCAGCCAAAACAACTTTGACAGTGAAACCCTGTCATATTCTTTTTAAAGGTCACCATAAGTGAGCTGGGCTCTTCTATCCACTTATCAGTTCTTTACTTTAACCAGCTTAAAGAGAAACTTCCCATGGTGATTTATAGTTTAACAGCATGTTACTCTCTGATAAGCACAATTCATGGGACCTGAGACACTCTCTACTCCAGAAATTGCTGATTAGCAGCACGTCTCTTTGGTGAGGCATGACATTATCTGCCATAATCATAATGCACCTTCTCCTCCATCTAGACACTGGGTACAGAGGTAACTGCTGGGGCAAACAAAATTTCCTGGGCAGGATTTCGAGTTTTAGCCAAAATATTTGCTAATTTCTTGACACTTTTAGGCAGCACATTTAGCAATACCTGTGTATTCTTCAAAGTGCATTTTGTTATCTCAGCCCTGATGATGCTCTGATGTGTCCATGTGTACCCTGCTCTGTATCCTCTAAGTTCAGCATCAACGCATGTCATGTACGGGCCATGTCTGCTGCCCCACAGATGACGTGTGGGTCAGTTCAACTATTAGCAGCACTAAAACCCCACTAGAACTGAACTCTCCTGAAAGCTGTTCCTTCCAAGCTCCTGCTTTCACTGGTTGCAGACATTGCCAAACTTGCACAGCTCAGCCTGAAATTTTTTGGCATAGAGGGTATCCAGCCCAGGCTGCGTGGTCTTGGAAAGCTTTAAGTGATATATGGCAGATATCTCTGATTAGAGAACATTCGTGTTGTTAAAAACAGTATAAAACAAGAGTGATCCTTCCCACACGGTGTGGGCAGGGATTCCCAGTGCACTTCTTCTGGGAAGCAGGAAGCTGGGCTCTACCAGTACCAAGGATGAAAATGCTTTGAAAACTTGTAGGCTATGCTTTGCTGCCGGCTCTCAGCGCAATGGAAACAGCTGGCTTCAGACAGAGATGGATCTGCTACTCAGAAAGTGAACTATCTCCCACCCTTCCCTCCCACTCCTGTCCCCAGGGCATCTCAGCACCAGCCAGAAATGTCAGAATAGATTTCCAAGACACAGAAAACCCCAAAAAGCGCATCACTAATGTAAGCAGGATGGTGACTTCCACCCACCTTGGAAAAGAGGGCTGACCCATCAACCCCTGAGGAAAAACAACCCTCCCTCTCCATCTCTCTCTGCCTTTCTCTGCTACTAAATCTAAGTCCCCACCAGTGGCACCCTCATAAGAGGGTAGAAATCGGTAAAACTGCTTCTGATATCATTTATGCTAGATGGACCACACCTACATGGTGGTTGGGAGGGCAATGGAATGGTGCCTCCTCCTTATTGCATTGCTGGAAATCCTCTAGGATACAACCATGCCCACACCCTATGGTTCAAGTGAAGAGTTTTGTCCTCTCTCCTCCTTGTTCAGACAAGAGGCAGTTTGTGCCTTTAGGTGTACAAAGGCATCCTGGGGGCCCTCTTCATGCCAGGAAGAGTTTTGTCCTAGAGACATAAGAACAGAGCAGTTTTCCCCAGCTCAGTTTTAGGACCACTGTGTGCTGGGTTTGGTGTCAGTCTGAGACCCTCCAGTTACAAGGTTTGTGCAGTTGAAAATCGTACCTCATCACAGAGATGCCTTCTGCTCTAGGTTGAACCTCAAAAGCAAGGTATGGGAGCAGTGGCATGTCCCATGGAGAGTGAGATCTTTTTCCACTCTGGTAAGCCTGAATCCAATCACAAAAAAGGTACAATAACATGATTCCAGGGAGGCAATAATTTCTCATGTCCCTCAGAACTTCACATCAAGCTTGCTGCTTCCCCTACCTTTTTGCAAGTGCGCATCCAAAAAGCATTCTGTGATCTCACACTATCAGTGTTAGTTTGGGATAATGCTCATGGTCCTAATAACATCACATAAAGTTTGAATTCAGCACAAGCAGGTCCAGTATGTCCTGCCTTCCCGACTTCTATGGGAGGGCAGGAAATTCACCCTGGCAACGATGCTCCTCAGCCTCTCTGAAACCATCTCATCAACACTCACAAGATGACAAGTCGTCTACACAAAGACTGTCGTGCAGTGTCACTGGGTAATTCTCTGTTAAAAATATGCAGATTTCCATCATGGTCCAGTCACTTCAGATATTTGTGGATGCTGGTCCTCATCTGATCACACTCAGTCCATAGCAGGCACTGGCTATTAGAGGTGTCACTTGGCTTCTTCCACATCACACATCACATCACCCTTCACACTTCTACAGACTGATGCTTGTAGTCCATGCACGATGCTGCAGAAGTTCATAACTGACCTTCACCACAGAGAACATTATAACTCCTGTCAAATGAGTCATCTGTTCTTAAAGCTTTTGTTACCAAAATACTATACAGGAAGGACTGACAGAGATCTGGAGTCCTTCCCTGGCCCCTTAACATGTGCTTCATCTCCTACCATCAGGAAGCATCTCTGGGGCCCAAGGACTGTCAGTCTCTAGGAGCATTTATTTCTTAACCTTGTGTAAGAGTCGGTCTGAGATCACAGCAAAACAAACCATCCTGCATCCACCTGGAATGGACCATGACATTTTGCTGTAGGCACAGAGCCATAAGGCTTTAATTGTTCCATCAGCAGGAGGGTGTTGGATCACCGGGGAGACAAACCTGTGTAAATCCGGTAACTGGGATGTTTAAAATAAAAAACAAACCAAACTGGCTCAGTTCCCTGAAGCTCCAGCTCCCCTTCCCTGATCCTAAGTCCTTGTAGCACCATCAGTGCCCACTCAGCAAAGGCAACATGTGTCCCTTCCTCTCCATCACAGTCTTGGCTTAACCATGATCCAGGTCTTCTCATAAGCATTAAAAGCCTGAACAGCCCCTGTACTCCAGAGCCAGAAATAAATACAGCATATCTAATCCTAGGGCCTATTCCAGGCTCCCTTTGTCACTTCTCTACTGCAAAACCTTGGGGAAATCAGTCCTTTCCTCTTCTCCCCTCAGCATCTACTCTGAGACAGACAAACCTTGGTTAAGGTTTTGGGGCTCTTCCATAGGCAAATGGTGAGGCCCAGATCCCTCAAAAATGCTGATGAATTTAACATGACCCTGAGGAATTAATCATATAGAGATTTTTCTCAGTGATGGAGCCGATGTTGCAACCAGCTGCAAGGTTACCTTTGCCTTTCTGAATGTCTCTGAATGCTCCATGTCCCTTTGACAACTTGGAAAGGCTGGAGAAGCAAGCACGTCCTTTCCCACCTCCTGATCATCTGTTCCTAATGCCTCACTTATTTGCCATTGTTTATATTCCTCTCCAAGTGATTCTGTTGCACACTTGGTTTCATTTTTTAATTCTTTTCTTTGTAATAACTTATAGTCTTACTACAGCAACAGTAACTGATTAAGGAATTCATGGATAGGAGGGTGGTTTTTTAATAATTCATTTTATTACCACTCTTTGTTTCCTATGGTCTAGCTGTACTGCCTCTCTGATGTAACACAGGAGTGGATATTCTCATTTCCAATCCCTTGCTTGCAGCCAAATTTCATAAGTCTGAGAAAATAATAATAATAATAATAATAATAATAATAATAATAATAATAACAACAACAACAACAACTTCTTGTTGATTAAAGATGCAACTGGAGCAGCCTGGAGGCAGATAAGTGATCATTAACACTAGCTAGCACTGAGAGCTATGTCATGACATGGACTGATCCAGAGGCTCATAAACATGAACATGCTCCATTGTACTCTGAAGGAGTCATTATTGAAGCCTCCAAATCTTAGGCACCTGAGCTTTTCTGCATAGTTAAATCCCCCAAGACCTGATGGGAGAGACTGGGACCAGTGTCCAAGCATCTGCTTCAAAAATTAGGTGAGTGGTTGTCCTATGAGTTTGCCATTAAGCTTCACACAGAGGGGAACTGATGACTCCCAAACACCCAGTACTTTCCAATGCATCACCCTCCTTCAAAATGTCTTCTAAATGTCTACACTGACCTACAAGTCAAGGGACAAACTTACAGCATGAAGATGTTTGCCATCAACCCAAAAATGGAGTGAGACCCAGACCCAGGAGGCTTCTCCCATCTGACCAAAATGCAGAGCAAACCTGTCCACATCTCCTTCCTATAGAGCCTATAAACACCTTTCTGCAGCTTGTTAGACATCCTTTTCCCTGCTTCTTCCTGCGAGAGCTGCTAACAGGGTTAATGCCTGCGTGGAAAGGAGCCTGGAAACATTTCTGAGAATATCACAGGTACCTCTGTTTTTTATGACTTCTATTATTATGCCCATTATTCTGCTCAAATATGGTTATTGGCTCATTAGTATTTAAATCAGCTGATAATACGTGGAGAGATATTCCTTCTGACACAGGCTTTACAGCTGGTCTCTGTAGTGTGGAGGTTATAATGGTACCAGTTGATGCCATTTATGTCAAACAAGCTTTGATTTTTAGCCTGCAGTAGTGATAGAGCAGGGCCATGCAATTTGGTAAGATTAGCATTTTGCCATCCACAAAGGGAGGATTACAGAGCTTATTGTGGACTGCGAAAATGAGTTGTGAGGGAGCAACACCCGGCGGTTTGCTTTCTTTATGGACAATATAGCCCTGTGGTAGTGTCGAGGGAGGAGCAGAGGGGATGTGTTTTAAGCAGCTTTGATGGCTGCAGCATCCCGATTGCTGCCACTATGTTGGCTGAATAATGAGCCAAATCTCTCAACTCACACGGCAAAATAAAAAAAAATTAATAATGGAGAAAAAGTCAGGATGGGGAGGGGAGAACAGAAAGTGGGGAGATGGGGTTGTTTAGCAAGGGAAAGATGAGAGCTGGGGCAGACAGAGAAGGGGGTTGTCCTCTCCTTCCCCCCCCCCCCCCCCACTATGTACCCCCTATTTAGACCCTTGCTTTGGTCCCTTGCAAGGAGAAAAGAAAATAGTGCAATTACAGACTTACATGTCCTTGGAGATCCTGCTTGTGATTTTGTCACCTTTTGTGTGGACTTGGGAACTTTCTGGCCTTTGCTTTGGAAATTAAAGACAAGCCCAGTTTTCTCTGCCTTGCAGGTAGTTGCAGCCCCAGGTTCCTTCTTATATAAGCGATGAATGCACACAGTTATATTGGAGGTATGCAAATTTACAGATAAGATGTCTGCCTCTGCAAGTCTGTCAAATGCATGGTTTAGAGCAAGGATTCTCCTGGGGAAGATGAGGACTCTGTTGACTATGCCAGGGGACATCTGTTGTTGAGTACCACAACTCCAAATCCCTTATTCATGGTACACTAAGGAGGGGAAGTGGGTGTGTGTCTATATTGATCCTTATCTATCCTTCCCCAAGCAATCAAAGGAACGTGGGAATATACCTGGTTTCCAGATGGACATTTGACTGAGGAGCCCCAAACATCCAGAGATTGGATGACACAAAATTTTTGGAACTTACCCAGAACTGGATGTCCCTATGGGTCCTCACTGAGAAGAAAACCTCAGAGGTTTCTGACACACAGCAGAGTTGTTCCCACACATCAGTACAGCCACTGGGACTAATCTGACTTGCATTGATTTAGGGATCAAGAAATGCCTTCAGCAGCATTGGTGTACCTCATGAAGGCCACTCAGATGATGAAATGCTTGTGCACAGAAGCTTGAGTATGTTCCTCTTAATTTTACCACTGTAAGTGGGAGAGAATCAGTAAATGAGAGTCCTAAACAGAGCTCTAATTTCACCCAGCCACTATGCAAAATCACCAGCACACATTTCCTCTCCCACACTAGGAAGGTAAAGCCTCTCTTCCTCGAGATGAAACTCCACACCCCTGTGTTGGAGGAAGGTTTCCTCTCCCTCCAGTGTCATTCCCCGCAGGGTATATGATCATGGAGGTGCTTGTGTGCAAGCAAACATCTCTGGGAAGCAGCCAGAACCCCATATGTGGAAGCTGTTGAACTGCCTCTACAGCTAGAGAATCTACCTCGTTATTTATGTCACATCCCAGCCATTAACTGTAAGCACTTTAGCAGGAGTTCACACCTTCTCAGATTCCTCCTCTCTCAGCTGGGGAGAAGCGATGGGAGGTGGGAACAGTAAAAGTGCTGTGTTTTTTCTCCAGTGGTGTGGCTCCACGAGGGAAAGAAGAAAACCAGCAATAACTGAAACATCACCTCTCAAAAAAATCCCACTCAAACCCTCTGTGCAGTTCTTCATTTCAAAATACAAGCTCATTGTTTTCTTGTGCATCTCTTGCTGTGATAACAACATTCCTCTCAGCTATGCCAGGACAGTGAGGAGCAGCAGTCCGAATGAGCTATCTAGTAAAAAAACCAAACCCAACCAAACAAAAAAACCCCACAAAACGAAAAACCACCTTTAATAAAATTAGTATTAAGGACAGTGGACTATTTTGTGGCTGCCACCAGAGCCTGAAGGCATCATGCTTTTCCAGGCCTTGACAGCAGAGTACTGCTGTGGTCACAGAGCCACTCACACATCTTCATTTATTCTTGCAAGGAAAGCAGTTGACACAACTAATTATAGCTGTGGTGGAGAAGGTGTTCTCCAGCCACTGAAAGCACTTCTGAAAAGAGTTTCCATACCAGGAAGGATGATCAGGTGTCTGGGCATCTACCGAAGGATTCAAGAGACAGATTTCCATGTCCCAGACTCCCTACAGCTTTCTTGGGCATCCTTGGCCAAACCAGGTGCAGCCTGACAGTGGTGCTGAGCAAGGTGATTCCTCTTCACAGCCTGGTCTGTGCTCCCTCCACACCTTACTTACCTGTTTGTGAAATGGAGACAGTGGTCCTCTGGTCTCCCAGGGTAGGAGATTTACCATTTATTGCCAAAGACACTTCCCACCCATCCCCTACCTCTCTGCTGTTTGGTGGCCCTGCCCAGGGGATGTAAAAGCACAGTGAGGATCACAGTGGAGAAAGCCAGACAAAAGGGATGATCAATCTCTTCTCTTGCACCCAAAGCCTGCCCAAAGCAGCAGTGGCACAGGGTTGAGTCTTCACCTCTCTTGATACTTGAGAGGGAGACAAGCACAGCCTTTTCCGAGCACCCTCCCCACTCCAAACAGTGGAGCAAATGTATCCTAACCCTGGAGCAGCAGAAGGATGGTACCAACCTTGCACATTCAGCAGCTGTTTTTCCCAAGGCTGGAAGGCAGCTATCAGTCAAAATTAACACTGCATGAATGCCTGCAGTGAGGGTTTTTCACTGCTGAACAGCAGCAGGGCAGGAAAGGAGAAAAGTTAGCTGGAGAGTGAATAGCCTTTTGTGGGGGATGAGGGCAAAGGGGATTTTCACCTCCTTTTTGAGTTGGGCTTTGGGAATGTCTGTGTTTAAAGCTCTGCCCTGCTGTAGGTTTACTGCATCGGTGTGGACCAGAGTATTACAGCTACATTGAGGTCTCATAGATTTTGTTCCAGAGCATGAATCCCACTTGCTATGCCAGGGGATGTGGGGCATTTGTCCATCTGTTGCCAAAATCAGGTATAAAACCTCTGAACACCACTGGAGGATTAAGCAGCAGCCATCCTTTATTGCAGAGCCGGATGCCCAGGCAATCGCTCGACCTATCACCATTTCTTGTGTAGTATTTATACAAAAAGTTGTAAGATGGATTGGTTAATAACTTACATATAATTATAATAGATGCTGATTCTTGCCTGGGTGGCGGTCCTCACCCAGGCAGGGGTCTTTTTGACCTGTGGGCAAGTGTTTTAGTATTATAATGAAGTCAGTTCAACTAAGAACCCTTAACTTTCTACTTCTGGTGCTAAGTCCTTGATGCATGGAGGGCAATTTAACTGAATCCATTATTCCAGGATATACCTCCTGGTAGTTCAGGTCTCCGTGTCCTAAGGATATTAAATGTATAGATTTGTTTCAAGACTGTTTCTCTTTGATCCAGTTCTTGATGGCTACTCACATAGTTTTACAGTTATTGTCTGGATTTGTTATTAACATACAATCTTCGGGTTACATGTTCCTTATAAATTTAAGAATATGACTACACACCCATGTTACAGAGACCACTGCAAGCAGATCTTGCAGAGAGGTCTTCTGAGCATGGGTGCACCCATGGCACTTCTCTCCTGCTACCTGACTGCCAGGTGCCTCATTCCAGGTCAGTTGGAGTTTGCCCTGCACACTGAGGTGGGGCCACCATCTGCCCTCTCCAACATAAGTGCACATTGCTCCCTGTCTGCCCCATCATGTGACCAGTGTGAGCACATGGCAGTTTTCACCTCTTGCTCCTCCTTAGGACCAGCACATTTAAAAGCCCCTTGGTGACCTCCCCTGTGGGCAGCCACCCTGTGCCAACCTGAGATTGCAGACAAGGTGCTCTGCCAGGCAAGGGGAGGAGGCGAAACTCTATTTCCCTCATGAGAGAGTTAAATCTCAGTCACAATTCATGGTCCTGCACTATTGGTTTTTTTTTTAAAGGGACAGTGTTTCCACCATAAACAGACCCTATTCTTCTTTTGCACGGCAGGTCTGGTGCCATGCTCTCTTTCCTGAGGCACTGCAAGGGTCACATCACTCAGAGTCTGTCTGACTCAGGATTCATCAAGAGTGACCCTAGAGTAAGAAAATGGAGGTCTTACAGGGTGACCAGTGTGAGAAGAGTTGGCTAGCTTCACTGCTCTTCCCTGCAGAGATGGTCCTCACCTCCTTGCTGTCTCCAGACTAATGCTGTGATGAGGGCACGTCTTCCCCAAGGTGCCATGAATCCTGTGTGAGCCCATGAAGAGGCTGCAGGGCTGTTCTCATGGGATCTATGCTGCTCTGCTATAACAAGGAGGGGACAGAGATGTACCTGATGCTTTGGGCTGCACAGAAAATCAGAGTAAGAGTTTCTCTCTGTTCTGTTCTTCAGACTAATGCATGAGTCTGAATCTCTTTTTTTTTTTTTCATTTTCATTTTAATCTAGTGATTTTTTCCCCCTTCTGAACACAGCAGAACATGCTCCCTGCTTCGCTTCACTGCAGGATCTCAGCCCAACATTTCAAAGCTCTTTCCTCTCTCTGGACAGAGCCTTAGCAAACAATATTGATGATCTAAGTTCCTCTCCAAAACGAAAGAGGAATATGCTCCCTGGTGCTCTTGTGTATGATGTGAAAGCGATACCCACAGAGAACAGTTTGCAAATGAAAAGTGACAGTCACTTCTCACAATGGCATCGCTTCCCTAATCGCCTTTGGCGGCGCTGGCAGCACCCTCCCTTCTGTTTCCCTTGATTATTCTGTTAGGACACATGTGGCCCCACAGTCTTCCCATATCAAGGGCTGGAGGAGACCAGTAGCATTTTGGGGTCTGAGACAGTATTTTGTGGAAAGCACCTTTTCCCCAGTAAAACCCGAGCCCACGGATGCTCCGCTTGGATCTCTGCACAGTAAGGGGGAACCCCTCATCTTGAAAGGGAGTCACTGCTGGGTGATGCCCTCCACCATCCCCACTCCTCCCATCTTCTCCCATAGGGATCTCTAGTCAAACCATGCTGTGCTCAGTGTCAAAGGCACATATCAAACACAGCAACAGAGATATGGATGAGTAAACCAAATGGCTTACAAGGTGCTTCACATCTCACCATGAGACTGGATGTGCCTCCATCACTAGGCAGCAGAGATCTTCCTTCTGTCATGGATGGTGGCAGTTCTGGGCACAGAAAGAGTAGAGACCATAGCCCATGGCACATCCCCCTAAGGAGCCCTGTAGGTGAATCACACTCTCCCTGTAGAGCAAAACATCACTCCATCAGTCAAAATGAGGAAAAAGCCTCAAAAAAAAAAACCAAAACCCAAACCCACCAAAAAACCAAACACTGCACAAAGCAGATCAGCAATCAGCTTTCAGGCAGGAAGCCTATGCATTTTCATAAGAAAGGCTCCTGCTCCTCCTAATTCCTATTGATTCTATTTGCGGCTTTTTCTATGCCGTGGGAAATAAGCTGTTCCATTTTAATTGGGAGAATTGCAGCAATAATTTGTTTAAATGCATTTTGGGCCCGCCCAGAATAAAACCCAAAGAACAGAACAAAATTCAAAATGCAGCATTTCCCCTGCTCCTCCCTTCAAATCAGAGGGGGAAAAAAAATCATTTCCAGATGCACAACGATAGGGTATTATTTTTTTTTTCCTATCTCAAAGGAAAGATTTCAGTTTGTTGCTCCCACACACAGACCATTTTACTTGTAGAGTAATCACTGCATTTTGCTAACTTTTGAAATGGGGCAGCACTGGAAAATGAAAAATCAAAACATTCCATGTGACAAAAATTATTAAAATTCAACTGCTGTAACTGTTCTACGGCAGGACAATTTTAAAAAACAACAGACAGAGCAGCCCACCGCAACCCGT
>VXBZ01009251.1:113211-130020 GCA_013399135.1 Heliornis fulica
ACCAAATGAGTGGAAAATTAGTTCACTCAGAGTTTCACTCAAGCTAAATTTGCATTTTCCAGCATAATAAACTATTTGACCAAACATCATTTTATGTGCTAGAGTGGCCTCTCTGCTACACATCAATACAAGGCTGTAGGAAGGACTGTGCCCAGCTGGATGTGCTGTTAATGGGTCAATTTGCTGCTCATTTTTCATTATCATATGGTATGGGAGACAAGCTTCTCCGTGTTAACTGGTAACCCTGCAGGGACAATGGGTTTCGATGGGTTTTATGCCCCCCACCATCCCTGAGCTTGCCTTCGCCTCCCGTTGTTCTGAGAAACCTGTCTGAGCTCACATGCATGTGCTAATGTCCTCACAGGAGTTTGTGGTGGAGAGGGTTTGTGCATCAGGTCTGGAGGTCTGTAACCTCACTTAACCTTGCAACCAGCCCATTCACAACCCACCACGCTGCAGCATCCAAGACCTTCCATGCAGTTGACTCATTCCTTCTACCCCACATTTAGATCTCCTGAACATCCCATCTATGACCATAGGGATTTTTTTCTCATGGAAAAGGTCCAAGGAGCACGCTGAGGGCTTGATGAACCCGGAGGAGATGAGATGCTGGCCCAGGGGTGGGATGGTGGAGTGGAGATGCAGAGTGGGATAGGGACTTTCTCTTCAAGGAGGTACAAGCAGCTGTTGCCTCCAGCCTCCCACCCAGAGCAGTGGGGGTGGTTGAGATGCAGTAAACAAGCTCATTTGCCAACAAGCCAGAGCTTTTGATTGCCCGCATTCGTACAGAAAGATAAAGTGAATAAAGTAATGGGTACTTACTCTTCTCCGCCTGTGTACACAACAGAATTGTGTTTCTTTTAATAGGAGCTCTAATCTAATTGCAGTCATTACCAAAGTGAGACTTTAAACTCAACACCATCTTTCTATTACCTCTGTGTGGGATGTGCTGCATTTCTGGTCTGCTCTCTTAATATCCCCCTCTTTTGCCATGATCTGAGCCACAGTCCAGATAACCCTCCTATAAACTTTTTTTTTTTTTTTGGCATCCCCTCTGAAGTCTCCCCAGAGCCAGACATTTTTGCAGCTCCACAGGATCCAAAAGATCCTGGTGACATTTCATTAATGGAGCTCGTCTACCCGCAGCTCCAATTGTGTCTGCTCATCAATGCAGTCGGCATGTCGTGTGAACAGCATATGCCACGGCAGATGGCACGGACTCAACTCCAGTGAACAGCACTGGAGTGAAATCACTCATCTGCTCTCCCCTGCTTTGGATAGACCAGGGGTGCTGCTGGGAGAGAGGTCTCAGGTGAAACGGGAGAAGGAGCAATGATGGAGAATGAGCTGGGTCTGCATCTCCATTGCCTGGATCCTACAAAGGACCCACAGCCGAGTAGCCCCTGATTCTGGTCTGCAGCAGGTCACCAGCTGCTGCATTGCTCCGAGTAGTCAGCAGCAACACCTTTTCTACTGGCCAGCCTTACAGAAGAGGACCTTGAGGAGCACATGTTTAAACCCCAGCACTGGGCACATGTTATTGTGAACATCTTGAGAAGCATTTGTGTTGCACCTTGTAACCTACAGTGTTACCTTCCTTACTTGCTAATCTCTGCCCCTGCCTGCCTGTGCTGTGTTTTCTAGATGCTCCTTGGTACTTGGGTTGTGCTTTCTCCATACTCTGCCTATGTTACACTTCCTGTAGAATTAAAGACTCCCTGGACCTTGAGTCCTGACTAAGAGTGGATGTTTCTAAAGATATCCCAGCTTCTCTCCTTACTCTGCTTGCTGACTGGGTACCTGTGGTGTAGCTTGGGCTTATTGCAGAGCTCCGACAGCAGTCATGTGCCCTTGTGAGTCAGCAGGTAGCAGGTTCCAGAGATGAACTTTGAAAACAAACCAATCATCAGAATGGACTAGGCCACTGAATTCTCTAAGTGTTCTCCTTGGGTGAGAGGCTAGGTCCAAACACCCCCTACTATCCAAAGTCATTGTCTGCATAAAAGCGGTGTCTGGCATATGTAATACCTCTTTGGTGTAGCCATTGACGACCTGCCTCTGAGCACCTCAGAGCTTCCTCAGCCTTCACATTTAGCAGTGCTTTGCGTCCAGTGTTGAAGAGTCAAGCTGGTTTGGACTGCATACCTACATATTGTCATGCTGGGCTTTCTGCTTTCCCAACTGGATGGTCTTCATTTGAAATGTAGTACCTGAGCAAAGTTTTCCCGTGAACTTTCTCCAGTCATCCACTGGTTAAAGAGCTGGGCCACAGCACCTACCCAGTCCTTCAAGTGTTTCCCAAGCTAGAGGGCTCCATCCAGCCCTAGCAGGTGTAGTCACTGCCACATGAAGCACAAGTTCATCCCTGCATCCCATTTTCCACACATGGCTGGTTTGTCTTCATGTAATTCAACGGTAGGAATGATCATCTCAACTCCTAAGAACATTCAAGCAGAACAGCAGAGCATTCAGTCCTATCCCTTCCTGCATAATCATTGCATCGATTAATATGAAGCATTTCTGTTCTCCTGGTTTGAGCCTGTGTCCCAGTGACATCCATACCTCTGCACTCTGCAAAAAGCAAAGACAAGCCTGGTTTTGCATGTGGTTTTCTCTAACTCCGGTTGTCCCTTCTTCACTGACATACCACAGGAGATTGCACCACCTCTTATGCCCCAAGTTGGTACTTCCATGCGAGGCTGAGGGAGGAGTAAGGATCTTGCTCCTAGTGCAAAGACTACAGCAAAGCAAAACACAGTTCTGAAGTGAGGTCCATAGACAAACTTTTATCTTGTTCCTGGGGTTTGAAGAGCAGATCATTAACATTCTCTACCATCCTGGTCAAAGATTTGGATGGTGATCAGACAATAGTTCAATGCAATCAATTTACAATGCAATTACATTTTAATAAGTTGTGACCCTTGAGGCAGGACCTGCCACCTGTCAGCTGAGATCCAGCAGCTGACCTAATCTCAACCATGGATGGATGTGCTGCAGCTGAGTAGGTGGCAGTGTAGTAAAACATAATCTGTGATAACTGTCCAGCCAGACCCTTGCTGTCTGACCTTGGCAAGTAGTGAGAACCAGATGCCTCAATTTCCCTTTTGGTATAATAGAGGTCTTATTCCTGGCCTTGTGAAGATGCTGCAGAGCCTTGGGAAGTCCTTTGGCTCCCCTCCCACCAGCCTGACAGGGAAGTAAGGCTCTTTGGGGCAAGGAGAAAGGGAGCAAAAGTAAAACATCGCGTAACCTCCTCTCTCATCGGAGAGCAGCCCCAAGCAAGCTTCCCCCAGCTCTGACTGCAACAAAAAGGCTGCCTCTGGCTGCAAACACTAAAAAAAATAAAAATCATCCATAATCCCAGATGAAAAATTCCAGAGAGGGTCAAATTCCTTTATGAGGCTGAGATGAGAGCTTTTATGATCACACAGCCTTATTATAAGCAGCTCCCTGCAGTGTCATAGGCATCCTAAGAACCAATTTACTATGTATCTCCCTCTCTCTCTAGCAACATTAGGAACAAAACAACTTCTAAATATCCTTCCACAGCCATAGCTCTTGTTTTTTCAGTAAACATTTGCTTAGCGGTATTCAGGGACCCAATCCTTGCAGAAGGGACAAAGCATGCAGGCATCGCTGAAGAGATAAGTGGGGTTTTGTGGTCATGCCCTGGGAATGAAGGCTCTTTTTTTTTTTTTGTGATAGAGAAGGTTACAGAGTCTCCTGATCATGCTGGCTACAGCAAGCATTAGATGAGGTTTTGACTATCTCAAGTGACTTCCATCAGCAGAAGTGAAGAGTCTGGCTGAAAGGGAAAGGTCCAGTCAGAGGGTAACGAGGGGACTGCCACCTGGAGACAACCCTCCCAGGCCTTTTCCTCTAGAATGCGGGGGTTTGGGGTATTTAGGCTTGTTGGGTTTTTTTAAACATGCACAGTGCATTATCCGTGGAGACAGGAGAGTTAATGTCACCTGGAAGAACACAGGCTCGACTTAGACACTGCCCTTTGATCGCTGCTGCAGTTGCAGTGGCAGAGCAGCCTCTGCATTCACTGCTAGATGCCTCAAGGTCTTTGAAAGTGGCAGCAGCATCCAGACAATCCCTGTGACAGCTGGATCCATGCTGCTTAAGCACTGCACCCAAGGTAATAAGCCCCTGAAGACAAGGCTAATCAGCATGAGTACAGCAGCCTGCAAATGGGGGTGTGGGGTGTGGGGGGTGTGCTCTGCCTTGTTACAGAGCTCATGGCACCACTCCACACCTTCATCTTGGTGCTTTCCAAGGGAGTTGGGCATTGCCAGTCAGTGGAAGGTCTGTCCCTGAAGATCCCAATAGTCTGAGCTTAGGGGAGAGCTTTAAGAAGAGGGTGGGTGTGGAATGGTACCTTTTTGCATAAAACCCCTTTTCCATTTAGGGACTTTTTGAGGCAGATTTTATTGGCTGAGGCTGCTTTTCTTTGCTTCTGCACATTATTCTTCCCTGGATGTCTTCAGCCTATAGGAAGCTGCACTGCTAAGTTGTTTAGACACTGGAAAGTGCTATGTCAGAACATCTTTGAAGTAACCCCTGACTATGGATGTGTAGGGGATTGTTACTACAGGCTCCAGGGGACTGTATGGTAGAAGGTAACGAGGAGGTTTTTTCTTTCCAGGCCCTTAAGAAGAAGATAGGTGACCTGGAGTCAAACATGACTGTCCCAAAGCACTTCAGTGCAGCAAATTCAGTTCATCTGTGAACCAGCCACAAAGTCAATGCTGGGAAAGGAAGGGAGCACTAGCAAAAGCAAGAGCCAGGTGCAAGAGCACTGGAGTGCCTTCATCCCAGAGACCTTTATTTCAATCAAAGCCTGTCATGCTTTCACCCCAGCCGGTGACTGAACACGACACAGGCAGTCGCTCAGTCTGCTATGGTGGGACTGGGGAGACACAATCAGGAGGGTGAAAGTGAGGGAACTCCTGGGTTGAGATAAAAATGGTTTAATAGCAAGATAAAAAGCCACACAAGCAAAACAAACCCGGGAGTTCATTCCCCACACCCCATGGCAGGCAGATTTCAGCCATCCCCAGGCCAGCAGGGCTCCACCCTCCTAACAGGGCTTGGGAAGACAAACACCATCACTCTAAATGTTCCTCCCCTTCCTCCTTGCCCCTGGTTTTATTGCTGAGTGTGACACCATGTGCGATGTCCCATTGGTCCTGGCTGTGTTCCCCCAAACCCCTTGTGCACCCCCAGCTCACTCACTGGTGGGGTGTGAGGAGCAGACCAGCCCTTGACTCTGTGTAAGAACAGCTCAGCAGGAAGGAAACCATCTCTGTGTTACCAGCACAAATCCAGAACAGCCCCGTACCAGCCACTGCACAGAGAACTGACTCTATCCCAGCCAAAGCATCCCCACACTTGGAACTTGTCAGCTAATTTTCCTTGAAAGGGGAACAAACAATACATAGGGAGATTCTTCCTGGGATTTCTTTTGCCAGGAGGGAGCTTCAAGCATTAAACTCTGAGCTCTTAAACCAGGCTGGTTACATTTCACTTGCCTTCTGTGTTCCCTTGGCTTTATGTCTTTGTTTTGTCTTTCTCTTTCTTTCCATGTAGTGCTCTCGGTCTCATCTTCCGTTTCTTCCTTCTTTTCTAATTCATGCTCCTTGGCAGAAAGAAAGGGGAGAGAGAAGACAACTCCATGGAAACTTTCCTCTTCCTTATTTTCAATCTTGTTCAGAAAAAAAGAAAAATGGGTGGAGGAGAGAGAAAAAACACAGTGTTAAAAACCCTGGAAATATGCTCCTGCTGCTTTTCTGAATGTCAGGGGAGCGTTATCTGGCCTTGCATGCAAGGAAGGAGAACTTGCGCCTTGTGAAGTGTAATAAGGAACACAGAGCCTAATGGAAAAATCATTTGCTTGTGGCATTTAATTAAATATGTAAATTTATGAACGTCCCTGAAATCATCAAATGAAAAGACAGAGCTGTCATGAATTTTGATTTGATTTCCTCCACGGGCTTTCCCTCCATCATCCCCCATTCCCTTTCCCTTTAATCAAAGAGGTGGCACGCAGGGATGGCTGGGTTGCTGCCAGGCCTGTCCTCAGGGTTTCCCCAGGAGTGACGCACACACAAGGTGGTTTTATTCTCTGCACATCAGCCTCTGGTCCAAGGAGATGGCAGATGGGTACGTGCTTCTTTTGCTGCAGGAGATCCAGTGTGTAGAGAATGGAGACACAAGTGGTTCTCAACATCAGCCAAAACTGGATAGGGCAGAGAGCGGTGAGAAGGTTACAGGCATCACAGGTATGGCAGCCAAAATTAGTATTGCGCTTCAGAGGAAAAATAACCTAGAAAAGGAAAAAAACAGGGTAAAAGATGGTGGAGTTTGGGTTGAAAAGGCCATTACAGGAAGTTCGTATGAGCCAGCAGTAGGATCGAAGCTACCTCCATGATACGGCCACAGCTTTCTCCATCACAGCAAACCTTGCAGAGGACACAGAGGTGTGAGTCTTTCTGTAAGTTTAGCTGAATGAAGAGGAGGATGTGTCTGTAAGGTGGCCTCATTCCCCAGACACCCCAAAGCCGCCTGCAACACCAGAGCAGTGCCACTTCTGCCTGTGGACTGTGAGTCAGCAGCCAGAAAAATACTGAGATTTGAGCAAGCTTCTTTTGAAAGATGTTGGTGTTTTGTTAAAATATGTTGAGTTTTTACCAAGTGGTTGCAGGATATCCCCACAACATGTTCATCAGGATTTCCACTAGCTCTGTGCTTTCCCCTCTCCAGTTGCAATGACAAACCCAGACTGTGGGGTCACTTTCACGGGGGCCACGCCAGGTTTCTAGGGAGTAGAACTGAGCTCCTCATTTGCATATGTGTTTAGGAAAGGTTGGACATCTTGTGCTGCCTTCCTGAGCTGCTTCAGATCTGGAGTGAACAGGTCTTGAGGTACAAAAGCTGCCTGGATTTGTCTCTGACAGCTGTGACATTCTGCGAGCACTGCCCCCAGAGCAAGCGATGCGCCCAGCTTTCCACTCACAGCTCCTTGCAGGAGATGCTCAGAGTGTGTTGCCGACGTCCCAGGTACGCCACCGATTATCCCATGGCTTTATTTATACGTTTCTCTGAAGTGGGGCGAAGAAATGTGCTGTGTGTCATGAGGGGACACATGTATCCCACCGAGATGCTGCACTGATACGCTTGGGAAACAGCAAGCGGTGAAGAGGTGTCCTTTCTTTCAGCCCACTCCTATTGCTGGTTCTCTGAAGAGATCAGGGACAGCTCCAGCTGTGCAAATGAAATTCAAGAGACTTAATAACATTTTAATGCATGCNTTCCCTTTGATGGTTATAAATGGAGGGGATGTCATTTGCTTGTACAGCTGCAAGGCCAGGTCTTTGGAGAAGGTAGGGAGGACGAGGGGGATGATTTTATCAGGAACTTGAAAGAAGGCATAAAACAGTAATATGCAGGTGTGCTGATTTCCCAGAGAGCTCTAACCAGATAATAATCTAGTCTGTCTCAGCAGTGATAAAAGTCTTCATGGCTCCTGGGATGAAACTGCACTGCTCATTATCCCAAACCCAACACTGAGCTGTTTGGGTTATTGCTGGAGAAGACAGAAACCTGGTCATGAGAGTCCACCCAAGAGCTTCCAGTGGGGAATTGTCCACCCAAGTCCTTTACCTTCACGTGGTCATGATCTTCAGGGCATGTGAAGGCCTGTTGAGTCTATAGGAGATGGCTGTGAAGGAACGCTCGCTCTTCCTTTGTCTACAGGACAGCCAATGTCCACCACCCAAATATTACCAGGTAGTTGCGGTGCCCCTGAAAGTGCCTGCAGACTGAAAACCCTAGCCTGTGGAGTTCAAAGACGCATCAAGTAGTGCCCTCCTGTGGTGGTTGATGGTCCTTACTGGTGCCCTGTCCCATAGAAGTACTTTTGGGAACTCCAGAGATGTGTACTATGGTCTTGATGGAACTTTACCATGGAGGTTGTACAGTTTTGGTGGTCTTTCTGTTGATGAGCACAGAATCATAGAAGAGTTGGACTCACTGGCGATATATCCACAGGCAGTCATGCTACACTGGCTTCATTATCACCTTTTGGATGTCAGGGTGACACTTCTCAATGCTAGCTGTCATTGTTCAGACAAAACATGAGTTTGTAGTCTGCTAGCCAAGGTACATCATTACCTGGTCACCTTGTTTACCATGAATTTTTTCCCTAGGAGCTGTTCATTCCCCAGAGGAAGAGTAGTCTGAGCTGGTAACTGAAAAATTACATAGGAAAATCCCTGGATGCACCTATAGCTGTGGCTATACATCTATACGTACATCTGCTCTCCTCTGTACCACCATGGGCAGGCAAACCCACGGATCACAGAATGGTGCTGAGCTTCTGGCCCTTTCACCCAGTGCACATGAGGCTGTGGTACCTGTACAGCCTCTCTGATCCAGACACAGCACTGAGAGAGAAGAGCTGGGGGTTTGCCGTGCTTCTTAGTTTGGAGAGTGCAAAATCTCTGGTACACCCATGCACATGGATGTGGATATAGTACAAAGGCCACCAAACCTTGCCATCTTCACCCATCTTCTCATCACAGCAATGTAACCAAATGGGTTGCAAGCATTTTTCATTCCCCAAATCCAACCAATCTGCTGAGGCTAGGGCACAGGTTCTCTGCACTAAACATCACCCTCAGCAAAAAGTCAGTGCTAGCTCTGGGACATTCTGATAAGCAAAGATTTCCAAACACTTCCAGGGATGATAGGAAGAGTGTTTTTCTGATGCAGGGAGTGGTCCGTATCCTTGGCATCCTTCAGCCTGTCTTTGAACTGGCTGAGGACAGCAGAACTTAGCCAGGAGACCTGACAGCTCTCCAGGGATCTCTGATCATGAAAGACAGCTAAGTTTTATGAACAACTTTAATTCCTCTCCATAATACAGACCAGGGTCTTCCAACTGAATCAAATGGAGTATCTCTGCAGGCCTGTGTCTAGAACATCACATCAAAAGAATGTATCTGTCCTTTAGATACCATCGACCCCCATGCAAACACACATTTTCCCCTGCATGGGGCTCTCAGAGAGTGCATGTTATATGCATTATTATATGCTCTCCTCCAAATACAATGTCTTCACTCAGTCAGGCCCATCTTCTCTTCCCTGAACAGTTCATTTTCCAGGCCTCTTTCCAGTTCTGTTTGTTTGGAGAATTGCTGGATGGTGCCATCAGGGAGAAGTGACGCCGCCCACCTTCCATGATCTCAGTAGAAGAGCTCTGAAATGTGAAGAGTCAGGAGAGCCTGCCAGGAAGGGCCTTTGTTTGACTTTGCAGACAGATCTCTGAATTTCTCTAAGTTCAGCCCAGGAACTGGCTCACAATGTTCCTTTATGTTACTACTTTGCTGCTCTTGCACTGCTCTTTTCACATTTGGGAGCTGCTGCACCACATGTGTGGGTCTGGCCCCAGAGCAATTCTGTGGGATGTGTTGAAGCTGAAGAACTCAGAATTTGACTAAAGCAAGGTGTGAACATGTAGGGTATCTTCACCTCTCTGTTTGGACCTGTGTCTCCCATCAAGAAGTGCAGGACTTTAAGAAATGCAAGTACATTGCAATCTGTGGGAGGTCTCCCAGGATCCACCCCAGCCTGTAAAACCCAGCCTGGAGGAAGCCAAGGAGAGCATGTTAATAAGCTGAGTGACTTCAGGCTTATTCCCAGGGTCAGAACTAAGCTGTAGCCTAGGCTCAGTGTTGGACAAGTGGCCCCTTGCAGCTTGTGGTTCAGGTTGCCACCTTAGCAGCAATGTCCTGCCTGCCTGTGGGTGCCTTCGTGACCTACACCTACATTGTCTCTGCACCACACACTTCCCATTTAAAACCATTTAAAATCCATTCCCTTAAAGTCCCTTCTCTGAGAGGTGTGGAGCATGGGAAACAAGCACAGTTTAAGGATTTTCTGTCCGTGACCCTGGGAGAAGTTGGAGATGGAGAGGCATGGAGCAGAGCAGGAGCTGACAGCTCCAGCTGAGACTGTAACTTTGGAGTCTACTTTGGTCTTGCTGGCATCTCTAGCAGAGATGCTAAAGCCAGAAATGATGGGAGCAGGAGGAGCTGGGGAGACAGTCAGGGTCTGGAAGGCACCAAGACACTTCAAAGAGGTGGGACAGAGGTATTTGGGGAAATGACCACTGGCAGTGTGGTCACAGCGGCAAAGGTGCTCAGAGGGTCAGCTAAGGAGGAAGATGAAGAAATCACTAGTGCAGTGTCATCCTCCTCAAAACCTCCTCTGCTAGCCTCAATCCAGCTCTCTTCAGCCTTCAGAAGGACTATGTAGAAAGAAATAAGCCTATTTTCCCCCTTTTTCTTCCCAGCTTTTCCCAATGCTATCAGGGCTGGCTTGGAGCTTCAGACTCTTCCTAAAATGACAGTAAGTGTGATCATGCACACTGAGCTGCTGAGAACTAGTCTTTTCTTCCTCCTAGACTATCTTTCTCCTAGCTAAACTAAGCTTAATGGCTTCTAAATGTTATAGATGCTCTCCTGAGAGTTTTGGGAATCTAAGCTCCACCCATGCTCTACAAATTAGGGCAATATGAACAGTTTCCTAATTGCTGAGGGTGTTCGCTACCACTCTTATTCACGCTGCTTCTAAAGCCACTTCTGAAGCTACCCAGAGCCACAGGTTTTTAAGGTGGTTGCCTAATTTTGGAACCTGAGCTACACTGGGCTGAAAAAAATAAAAAAATAAAAAATCACTGTTTGGGGTTTTTTTTATTTCTTTCTCTCCCAGAAAAGCTTTCAATGGTTCCAGCAAAGAGAAAGTGGCAGAGGGTTTCTAATTCTGAAGCTGTCAGCTCATTTGTTTCTGTGGCAGCTGGAGCAAGCCCAGGCGATTAGGATCTGGAAATCGGTGTGTCTGGAATCTGTGTCTGAGCCAGCAGTTTTTATCTGGCTGATAATATTTGTAATTGGTTAACTTTTATTGCAGAGAGGGGGGAAAATCAGAAGGTTGAAAATATTGTCTGGATATTCTAGCTCTGTCAAGTACAAGGTAATCTTCCATCATGCTTTTATCTTTTAGTTCTCTCTGTCTGTTTAGTTCTCATCACAAATTTCACTGTGTCCTTGAGTGGAGTTGTCTTGTGAAATTCCTGCTTGTCTTTTACTAGGGCACACAGGCACCAGCTTGCTCTTTGCTCATTCTTATTGTTTGTTGTTATTTTCATTGATGCTCAGATAGGACCACATTGTCCACTCTTTAGTTCTCAGACCTGCACCTGCCCATGAAACCTGCCCATGGCAGCCAGCTCACCTTTCCTTTGACTGGCAATGCCTGGATTCCCAACACAAGAGAGGTCACCAGAGGCCTGGAGGTCCCAGTGGACATGTTGCCCAGATCTCATCCAGTATTCCCAGAGTCTGAAGCACAGCCTGCTCAAGGTCAGGCTGGTGGCTGGCTCTCTAGGCTGGACATTCAGCAGTGTGGAGGATTAGTCAGCAAAACCCCAAAGGACAGGCAGATTAGGGACAGACTGCCACAGTCAACTGGTAGCAGTTCCAATGCCTGGCAACTCAAGACCTTAGAGGTCAGCAAACCAAAGCCCAACCTCTCCTATGGCTTTAAAAATAAAATAAAATAAAATATTGGCATTTCAGAGTAACTCAAGTTCCTAAGATAACTCAGGGAAGGGACCTCCAGCCCAGAGAGGAGAGGAGCTGGTGGGTGAGACTGGCAGAGTTCACCCTTCAAACTCCTCGCCCTTCTTTTCAGCAACCTCCACTTGCCAGGTGAGGTAAGTTCAAAGCCCACAGCGTCTGCTCTGTGCCGAGCACGATGATCAGCTGCGGGAGTCCTCTGTCACTCACCATCCCAAGAGTTACAGCACATTGTCACAGAGAGGAATGGGGCCAGTGCTGCCTGAGGTGGGTCAGGGAGGAACGGGAATCAAAGGGAGCCGTGCAGCGGGGAGCCTGGCAGGCATGAAAGCATCCTTTGAGGAGTATATTTAGGACTTCAAGGATGCCCAGTGTGCCAGTCTCCTTAGCAACAAAGCATCCTTGCCCCCAAAGCAGACAATGCCGAGGACTCACCCCACATGCCTTTCTGTGAGCTATGCACAAGGTAGATGGGTGACCTTGTCCCTGCCTGACTCGTCAGCCACAGAAGTGCCTTCTCTCAGATCCCAGACTGCAAATGGCACAGAAAGAAACAGAATGCCCACTGTGAAGTGCCAGGGATAGCTAAAAGTTTTCTTGAGCCAAACCACTGGAAAGAGATGTGGAGAACACACATCCAAACCGAGAGGACCTTCACCCCATGTTCCAGTTAGCGAACATCAGTTTTGCAACTCTTTTCCTCCCTTCTGCTTCCCAGGTGGGTGGCTCCACTCAGGAGACATAGCCAGAGCAAAACTGATCTCTCACTTATCTCAAGTCTGCTGCAGGCAGGGAGATCACTGAGCTTTCTGGCCACCGGACAGGCTTTACTTGGGCAAACCCAAAGTCTCCAGAGCTGATCTTGCCTTAGCTGGCAACCAGCAGGCTCAGAACACAAAGCACACTCTTTGCAGTACCCTGGACCCTTTATGGCTGAGATTTTGGGGCTGATAATTTGTTCTCTCCCTATAGACATGATTTATTTTTTTTTAGGGATCTGAAAAGGGTTGAAAACCAAATTTTCTTCCCAGAAACGAAATCAAGCTGTCAATTGTAGGATGCAGCCCAACCCAGATGACAAAGCAAAGAGGTTTTTTTCCTCATCCCCTGGCCTGAAACCCAGACCTATGTCTGTCCATCACCAGTAGGCAGATGCTGTCTGACTGTGTGTAATGCTGCTAGGATGGACCATGGACAGACTACCAAGAATGGAGGAGGTAGTTTATCTGCTGCTCTCTGTCACTGCAGGGTCTCAGGTCTTCAGATGGACATCAGTGTCCCTACTAAACGTTGCTCAGGACAAGGGATATCAGTACCTCTCACTGACAGGCAATAACCCCTCAGAGGAAAATCAGTCCCCCAAAAGGAGGATACTGCCACTGTGTAGATCTGGACACCATGGCTGTCCACAATGATCAAGTTCATTATGAATCCATGAACATCTCCCTCCTAAGATAGAGGAGAAATCCCCTGGTAGATGCAAAGCCAATCAAAGGAGGCAACTCTTCCCTCATTACCCAAGTGAGTTGTGAACTCCTTGACACAGGAGATGGCAGATGCTGTAGCAGGAGTTCAGAAGGGGGCCAGAAAGAAAGGTGTCAAGAGCTATTAAATACAGAAAGGCCATCTACACCTCTGGAGGGAAGGTTGAAGGTGGCTACCAAGCATGACAGTCCTGGGTAATTCTTTTGTAGCCAGGAGCTGAGGTGTCTCTGAACATGCCCTGAGTCTAGTGTAGCAAACCTAAAGGTCATTCTCTACTTGTTTTAACCTTCCTCCTTATTCATTTGCTGGTCAGAGATACAGGTCTGGATCAGAGGCATCTTAGATTGACCCCAAAGGGCTGTTTCACATTCTGTGATTCACCTTCACAGGGCCCCCAAAATCAATTCAGTAAGAGCATGAAGGCAGGAGAAGCTATCAGATGTATCCAGGCTGACCAAAAAGCTATCTGGTTACTGGTGCCTGGGATAGGCTGGTTGTCCACCATCATGCATCTTGCTGCTCATTATGAGGACTGCATTTGCTCCAAGGACCACATGCTCTTCTCCAGCCTGGACAAACTATTGTGGTGGGAAGCAAAGATCAGTGAAATCCTTCTGTCATGTTGCCCCAATCCCACCCCAGCTTCTGCTAGGAACAAGCAACACTCATATGGGCTAATTAAACAACAGTTTATTCTTTCTCATCACTTGTCTCTGTCAATGACAGCAATAGCCTGTGATGGCACGGACTGGGTCACTCTTAATTAGTCATGAGATGAAGTGATAACCTTAAAGGCCATGGTAGACCTAAGCAAGGCTAATATTCCCTGTCAAACTTGCGGTATTTCAAAGTTTGTCAGCTGAGGTGTGCAAGAACCAGAGAAATCAAACCCACTTACCTGGCTCCTGCAACATCTCAGGAGCAGGGAGAGATGATGGAAGGGAGAGGGATGTGCAGCATGATGCCTGGTCCCTAAAGCAGAGCAAGCTTTGCCTTTGAGCCATCACTGTGAACAGGTGTGCAAACATCTAGCACCAGGATGATGGGGCACCTGGGGGAAGGGAGCAAGGTGGGACCACCACCACCCAGCAGTAAATGAAGTCTGTCACTGAAGCTTTGCCTCACTGGCTCAGAAGCAGCTGTGAGTGTGGAGAGATGGACAATCACACATACACACATGAAGGGTAATCTCCAACACTGGTTTCCTATGGAAAACAAGCTGTGACAGCTCCCTGAGTCAAGCTGGCTCTGCTTGAGTTATCACTGCCACAGGAAACATGTCCCTGCCATATCCCCAGATCCTTCCATTCCCAGCTCAGCCTCTCACTCTGGGGAAGGCAGTTCAGCCAGGGATGCCTCTGCTTTGCTGTCCCAATGGACAAACAAGTGATCCTTTTGGTCTGAGAGCAGGAGATGCCTCCATGAGGACACTGCTTTAGCACTGCTTAAAAAAACATCTGTACATTCTCATGGAAACGAGCAAAAGCCTTTTCTGCAGGGGCCTGGGCAGACCTCTTGCTGTCCAGGTTCATTTTAATGACCATGAAAATTGCAGCCACTTCCAGAGACAGCTGTTGAAACTTGCCTCTGGGCATCCTTCTGCTGCTTCCCTCTGTCCTCACAGCCAAATTGCTTCCCTGGTACCTCCTTCTGCTTCTCTCACGTGGGGACATGAATCCCAGGCGTGAGCTGGCCTCCAGCCTGTCACAGCAGCCTCATCTCAAAGTCCAGAGTGGAAAGTTGACCATGTCCATGTCCTTTTGTCACTAGAGCACACACTCACTTGTTTGCTTCCAGCTCCTTCCTCAAAACCCTGATTTCATATGCTCCCACAACTCTCCAGAGCAGGGATAGCACCTGAAAGAGGAAGCTTGCCCTGCATGGTGCAGAGCCAGATCATTGTTCCCTTGCTCCAGCCACAAGCTTGTCCCACAAGCTCTGGCAGTTCAGCAGCAGTTAGTCAGCTGGCTCTCAGGTGGGGGCAAATACAACATTTTCCACCTATGGCATATGACTATCATGGTTATTTTAAACCTTGAGATTGACATCTCTGTGCACACACATGCAGATGTGCAGGCAGGCCCATGACACCCTCTCCTTTCCTTTATACCCTGCTCAGCTTTATACATTTTTATTTTATTTTTTTTTCCTTAAACCCAGGCAGATCCAGCTGGTCTCACTCACTGGAAACCAGTGTGATGCACATGGTACTGCCAACCTGGGAGACGTCAGTCCCCAGTGAGAGGGGAGGAGGGGGGAGCACAGGGATGTGATGTGCTGCGACAGCTGAGGTATGAGACATGTTTTCTTCCCTGCATGGTGCTGGAGAAAGGATCTGGAGCAGGTGCCCATGGTTCATCTAGTCTTCCAGGCTGGGCCAACACCTCCTGCCTCCTGTACAACCAAGGTCTTTATGAACTGGAAGTTGCCAGATTCTGATCAGTTTCCATCCAGCAGTTCCACACCGTCCCTTGCAGCTATGCCTCTGTGAGGAGTTTACGGACTTTTATCCATAGCCATATATCCAGTGTGATGCTGTGGGAACATCTTGCAGTCTGTTCAGCTCCTGGCATGATTTTGGCTTGTCCCAGCTATCACTCTCCCAGCCAGTTCCCTGGCATGACTGAAACTGACATGGATCTTCCTCCCCATGGATGAAAAGAAGCCATTAAAGATCCCCCTGAAGGAGGAGTGCCTTGTGAGAGCAAGTCCTTATTATACTTCTGCATTTAGAAATATAGTCATATTAAAGGACTTTTCCACAGCTGCAAACTGAGTTGTCCTAGGAGAACTAGCTAGGAGCCCCAAACACATGACTTACAGCTCAAATAGTAACTAGTCCTGGTCAGTTGGTGCTTTCACTGCATGAGGCATGCTGCGCCCTAGAGAGTCAGACCAGCAGTTCATCTAGCTCAGTGTGTTGCCTCCCATGGCACCAATAACAGATGCAGCTCAGTGAGATGATGTGAGCCAGCATCCTTTTTGTCAATTCTTCTCCCATATTCCTCCAGCATGCCCATTTGTTCTATTGCAGATGTTAAGGGGACACGCCTGCCCCTCTTATATCTCTGTTTATGGACGTGCTGCCCATGAAATTATCTAATCCCTCATGGGCTTGGGTGTGCCCATATCCTGACCACCCGGGAAGGAACTTGGGGCATAATCTGGGGCTGCAGTACCAGCCTGGACCAGTCTCCACCCACCATTATAAATAAATCATAGAATCATAGAATTTTAAGGCTGGAAATGACCCCTAAGATCATCTGGTCCAACCATTAGCCCACCGCCACCAAGTCTACCCTTAGACCATATCCTCAAGCACTGCATCTTCCCGTCTTTTAAACACCTCCGGGGATGGGGACTCAACCACCTCCCTGGGCAGACTGTTCCAGTGCTTGATGACTCTTTCAGTAAAGAAGTTCTTTCTAATATCCAACCTAAATTTTCCCTGGCGCAGCTTGAGGCCATTACCTCGAGTTCTGTCGCCTGTTACTGGGGAGAAGAGACCAACCCCCACCTCACTGCAAACTCCTTTCAGGTAGTTGTAGAGAGCAATAAGGTCTCCCCTCAGTCTCCTCTTTTCCAAACTAAACAACCCCAGCTCCCTCAGCCGCTCCTCGTAGGGCCTGTTCTCCAGACCCTTCACCATCCTCGTTGCCCTTCTCTGGACACGCTCCAG
>VXBZ01009251.1:130683-161144 GCA_013399135.1 Heliornis fulica
GGATCCTCCTTCCGACCCTTCTTATAGATGGGTGTCACGTTTGCTAGTTTCCAATCATCTGGGACCTCCCCAGTTGACCAGGACTGCTGGTAGATGATGGAGAGAGGCTTGGCAAGCTCCTCCGCCAGCTCCCGTAGTATCCTCGGGTGGATCCCGTCTGGCCCCATAGACATGTGGGCATCCAAATGGAGGAGCAGGTCAGTGACAGCCCCTTCTTCGACTGCTGGGACTTCGTACTGTGTCCTATCTCCATCTCCCAGCTCAGGGGCATGAAAACCTTGATGATGACCAGTCTGACAGTTGAAGACTGAGGCAAAGAAGACATTAAGTACCTCAGCCTTCTCCTCATCCTTAGTGGCCAAATTTCATTCCGTATCCAAAAAAGGAGGGAGAGTAAAGCCAGCAGCATATCAGGTGCTGTGCTATTTTCACATGCCACGCAAAGCCAGCGATCAGTTTTCCTTACACGAGTACCTGCAGACCCCTGCTAGCCAGAATCCAGCATTTCAACACAGTATGTTCCACCTAAATCAATGGGTTTGTCTCTTTTTGTGACTAGGACCAAATGCTGTTTATTTAACACATGCTACTTGCCATTTCAAATCAGATCTTATAAATCATTCAGGAGGACAGGATCAAGTTTAAGGCAAGGAAGAGGGACTCTCTGCAAGTTACTGGCCTCCTCTGACCATCCCAAAAGTAGAGAGGGGTGGGAAACAGGATGCCACCCCTCTGCTTGCTGTGCTGTCACTCCAAAGCATTTCCACTGCTTCCTAATCAAAACTAATGACTGTCAGGGACATAGAGAACAGAGAACAAACATCTGCACAGTCACTGCATGCCTGTCTCCATCCAGAAACCAAAAAGGGATGGTGATCCCCATGGGAGCATCCCACCCTCTGATAGAACGCCTGGCTTCACATCAGGCAGCTCTCCCAGCCATCTCCAGGATGTTCACCTCTCCCAGCTGGATCTCTGGAGCTGGGTGGCTCTTCTGTTTTTCAGTTTCTGTGACCAAGGTCTTTTTTTCCAATAAACCAAACGCACAACGGGGCTCAGTATCCGCCCCCCCCAAACCAAACAACACATATGAATAGCCCGTGTTCAGCCTGAGATGTGCCTTTTGTGTGACAGGGGGGCACTGGGACTGCCCGACCAACTCCAAATGCTCTAACAGCTGCAGGAGACAGTGGAAAGCAACTCACACTTCCACAAACCCACAGACCTGCGTCTTCCCCATCGTCGTATTATTACTGTTGTTGTTGCTATGGTTGTAAATAAAACAGCAGAAGCCCATTCTGACTCTTACAGAGGGGAGCATCAATTCCTTGCAGAAGCAGTAGGAAGCTAGGGTGGCCATTTGAGAACTGTCACGTGCAATAAGAACCATGATCCTCCCATGCTGTCATCCAGTCCTGAAACACCTAGTTGGAGATGATTCAGAGGGTGGAAGGACCCTTTTCTCACTTCATAGGCAATTTACAGCCAGCACAAGCCCCAAGAGGAAGTCCACCTGGAAACACACCATCTCTCCTGTCTCTACCTCACAGCAAATGGCAGGTGTGTGTTGGAGATCAGAATGGGTTCAAGGTGTTGAAGGCCAGGTGTCTGCCTGAATCATGGAGCTTGTGGAGGAAGGGGGAGGTGGGGGGTGGGCGCAGGCACGCAAAGGGCTGCATTTGACCATGTAGCCACTTGAGAGCAGAAATAAGGACTGCTGCTCTCAACGTGCAGAGGGAAGGTTGTGTACCAGAGCCGCTGACTCAAGGCAAAGCAATTGAGGGATTCAAATGGTTAAGAGATTTTCTGCAAAGGTTTTCACTTTGATTGACCTTTAAGAGGCCAATTCTGTTGCTTTTGTAGTTAAAGCTGATCAGTGGGGGACATTGTTAGCACCTTTTTTTTTTTTTTTTTTAATGACATTGAACTCTCTAATCCTGGCCTTACTTAACTATCTGGAAGAAATAGGTTAGCAGCTCATATATGTGCTTTTGATGCAACTTGCTTCCATCCCCTTGGACCAGCAGAGCCACAAGCATGGAGTCCTCAGCCAGTGTCCCTTTCTCACCAGCAGACCACATGCCAGGCTCTGGTGGCTGGAGGTAGTTGGTGCTCACAACTTGGGGATCTTATATCATTTTGGCAAGGATTGTGTTGCTTTGGTGACAGCATACATTTGGAAAAAATAAGATGTGGTTGTGCTGATGATGAGGGAGGATATACAGCAGCAAAATCAAGACAGACCATGAGATCACCTGGCCCCATGACCAACAGCTGCTGCCAAAGAAAGAATGTGAAAACCAGCCAGTACATAGTGATCATCTCCATATTTCCCCCCTCTTTGCATCTCAGGCTCTCCACTGAACTGATGCTTTCATTTAATTTGCCACATCTGATATCTTTTCTTCCTGGATTGTTTTCCCAGTTACTACTGCACAACATCTTGTTATCCATAACATCCTGTAGGAAAAAAGCCATCAACCTAACATGTTGTGGCATGGACACACATGCTCTGTCTATGTGGAGGCTGTCACCTGTTACATCCTGATTTTCATCCTGGAGAAGACCCTGAATAGTTAATCTTATCCATGTTCTCTGTGGGCATCCTGATTTCATAGACCACCCTCATGGTCAATACTGCCTGTGTGTATCTGTATGTATCTCTATACATAAAAGGGCAGGAAAAATTCCTTCCTTACAGCTTAAAGTGCTCTAAAAAATAGCTACTCCCATCCTACTTGTTTGTTCACATTGTACCTCTGCTAATGAATTAAGGCTTTTTATATACTAAAAGGGCAGAAGCATTGCCACCAAGTAAATTACCTTATCTTCCCCAGCTGAGAGGCAGTGTAAGGAGAGCACAAAGAACAGGTGAACTGTGGAAAATCATGCAAAAGATGTATTGATTTATTTTTTTAATTATGTTTTATTATTATTTTTCCCCTTCCCACCTCCCAGCTGGTGCTAAAGAGGAGTTAAGAGTTACCAGGACTTCTAAGGAGATGAGTCATTCTTTCAAGTCCCTGTGACTTGACTTTAAAAAGTCAATGAAAGAAAAGCCTCAGCAAAGTGAACACTAGAGTTGATGAAAGAAAAGTCTCCACAAAGGGAAAACTGGAATATCCACCAACCCAGTGCAAAGGAGGAATTGTCCAAGGAAGGTTTGTTAATGGGAACTGAAAGGGGAGGTAAGAAATTCTGTGTGCAGCAGTTTGAAACCTGTCTCTGCCCCAGAGTGCTGAGCCAGCCTGGAGGGATGAGGCGCCTCCTCACCACCCTGTAATCTTGTATTCCTACAGTCTGAAAGGATGGGTCATGAATTGAAGTCCCACATAGCTCAGCCCCTCCTGAGCAGGACCTGGGTGTTCTCTGTTCTAGCAGCAAATGAAAAATGCACACAGCATGTTCACTGTGGGGAAGCAACCATCCCAGCCCAGGCATCCCCTGCAAGGTGGCAAGAGACCCGGCCGAGGGTGCTACATGCCCTTGCGTCAGGAGTAAGAAAGAAGGGAGATGACTCTGAAATTTTTAGGCCATGTCACAAGAGGAAGTTTGCAATGGTTTCCAGGGCTTGAAGCTCATGAAAGAAGCTGCTGGCAGAGAGGACACAGAAAGGACATTTGTTCCCTTTGTCTTCATCCTCCAATGCTTCAAAGCCTCCCAATCATCAGGCTCAGTGGCATGCCTGACTCACAGGAGGCTTCAAGGAGGCATTTTCCCTCTCCGAGGTCTCTGGTGATTCATGGGGGCCTTCAAGCACACTGGCTTTCTGCCCTGCTTTGACCCTTGGGAAGGGCAAGAGAAGGATGTTGCCTTCAGCCTTCATCCCTCGTGCCATCCTGGTCCACACATTGCTTGGTGACCTTGATTGCTTTGGACCATCCTGTTGCTAATTCCTCCTGAGTCTCATCTCATTTCCTTCAACAGCTGCCCAAAGCAAAGTGTTAGACACAATCAATTCTTGCTCAAGATCACCCAACCTTCTGCTGTACCTCTGGTGGTGGGACCGTGGCTCCTTGTCAGCTGACCTTGGCTTTCCCAGCCCTGCAACCCTCTGGTTTCATGGGATTCAGCACATCTTTGCTGCTGGGTTTTTGCCTGTATGTATATAAGTATGTACATTGTGACAGAGACAGCTTCAGGTATAGGATGATGTGACATTTCCACCCCTTCCTGAGAATCACAGAATTACAGACTGCATTAGGTTGGAAGAGCCTAAAAGCCATCTAGTCCCCACTCCCCCGCAGTGAGCAGGGACACTTTTAATTAGATCAGGTTGCTCAGAGCTTCATCAAGCCTCACCTTAAACATCTCCAGGGATGGGGCCTCCAGCACCTCTCTAGGTAACCTGTGCCAGTGTCTCATCACCCTCAGAGTGAAGAACTTGTTCCTAATGTCTAATCTAACACCTGCCCTGCTCCAGTTAAAATCCATTGCCCCTCATTCTATCACTACACATCCTTACAAACATCCCTCCCCAGCTTTTCTGTAGGTCCCTTTAGGTACTGGAAGTGGCTCCATGATCTCCTCAGAGCTTTCTCTTCTCCAGGCTGAACTGCCCCAATTATCTCAGACTGTCTTTGGAGGAGAGGTGCTCCAGTCCTCAGATCATCCTCATGGCCTGCTCTGGACCTGCTCCAGAAGGTCTATGTCTTTCTTTTGCTGAGGGCTCCAGAGCTGGATACAACACTGCAGGTGGAGTCTTATCAGAGCAGAGCAGAAGAGGAGAATCACCAATCTCTGTCTGCTGTGCATCACTTGGAGTAATTGAGCTTCATAGGTGCTCCCCAAGAAAACTTGATGGCTTTGTCTCTTCTTGTGCAAGATGTAGCACCAGAATGCATCTGCCATGCCCTGTCCAAATCCCACTGAGGACAGCGAGTCCCAGACCCTGCAGGGCAGTTATAGGATATCCACTGTAAATTGAGAATCTTCCTCATACACAGGCATGCCGATATTTTAGGCTGTGGTTTTGTGGGAGGCTCTAATCCATTTCTGAAGTACAGGCGACAGAAAGCTCAGATGGCCTCAGGGACTGGTCCCGTCCCCCAGGTTAGCTTTCTAAATAAAATACACTGAACCAGAGCCTTAATCACAGATTTCCTAGCAGTGCTCATTATCACAGCATCAGAGTATGTCACAACCTATTAATTAACTAATCTTTGCATCCTTTGAGTACATTATCCCTACTTACAAATGGAGAATTGAGGTTAAGAGAGCTTAAAACCCAAAGTTTCCAGGAATGCTTATTGCTCCATATCACACATGATGTGGAGTGCTTGCCAGCGCTGGCAGAGACCAAGCGATGCACAACGAAAGCAGTGCCTCTTTCCACCCTTTATGGTACCAATTATTGTATTCCCCATTTCTCTGCTTTTCCATTTTCTTTCTGACCCCTTTTCCCATCCACCCCTTTGCCTGCATTAGGTCTCTCAGAAAAACATCTCCTGCCTTCCGCATCCTTACGGCATTTGTGACCTTTAAGCTTGTGTTGAAATCTGGGATGTGGCAGGTCCTGGTTGAGCCAGGTCCACCAGTGGTCATGGGTGGATGCATGACAGCTCAGGGCAGCCCACGGCCATGTAGTGCTGCAGGGATGGACTGACTGGCCATCAGTCTGAAACAGCATGCGGCAATGGACTCCACCAGCTCCTGATCATCCCACTGTTCATTGCTACTGTCCCTGTCTCATCAGCAGGCTGGTTTCTGAAAGGCAAAATTTGCCTCCTTGCAGACTTCATGGAGAGCTATTACTGGCTTAGGAAAAGCAGTTGGAGAGACTGTAATGCCACCTCCCCATAAATGCCAAGAATACAGGCGTGAACCTCTTTATGTCTGCCTGTTTGTACATACCATCTCCCACACTCACAGGTAAGAGAAGTCCTACAAAGGAGTAACACCTTTGGCTGTGACCCCCAATTGTTGTGTATCAACAGAGCTGCTCCAAGCTGCCCCTGTTTATCTGAGCATCCCTTCCTCAGGAGATTTTACATCCCATGAAGGCAGCGTTACCCAACAGCAATCATCAGCTATACAGTTTCAATTGACTAAGAAATGGAGAAATTCCCAAATGGGAGTGCAATCTGTGAAGCACTTTTTGATGGATGTTTAATGTGAATATTGACTATCTGGGCTTTTCTGTCTAATAAGTGGAGTGGATTTATGTGAAGGCTCATTGTTCAGCTTTCAGTGTCATCAGGCAGCTATGTTTTGATTATGGTGATTTATTCTGCTCTGCTGCACTATCTGTAACGGTTTATAACTGATTCAATTCCCTATTACCTCCTCCCCTTAAAAAAAATTATAAAATCCAGCAGCATTTGGGACCACAGATTTTTCGGAAGAGCATGAAAAAAATCCATTGCGATAATTTTCTCTGCTGGTCAGCCTAGCCCATGAGCTTTGTGCACTAATTCCCACCTCAGATCCAATAACTGTGATCAAACAAGAGTCCCTCCTTTTGAAACACAGCCCGCCTCGGTACAAATATCACTAGCTATGGAGAATGCTACACAGCCTTTGTCTGCTGCTCCTAGGATCAATTATCCTCATTGTTACCAAAAAAATTGCATCTTTTTTTCTGGCCTGATTTGTCTAGTTTGAACTTCCAGTCACTCATTCTGGTTTACTTTTGTCTGCAGGACCAGAAAGCCTCTGTCATCGATTTCTGTCCTCCACGAAGACATCCACCAGCTGGCATAAAGTCACTCCTTAATCCTCTCTTTGTTAAGCTAAGCACAGTGAGATCTTGGAGCTGCTCACAATAAGCAGGTTCCCAATCCTTTAAGGATTTTCTTGGCTCTCCTCTGAACCTTCTCCAGTCAACTGCTGATCCCAGGCTGGACAAAGTCTTCCTGCAGGTTTTGCAGCGCTGCCAAAAGCAAAGGTGATACATACAGCCTCCTTTTTCCCACTGAAACATCCATTGTTCAGAAGGCCAAGGATGGCATAAGCCAATTTAGCCCCAGGCAGATAAAGTCCTGTTCAGCAGTTTATTGTGTCTTTTAGATCTTTTGCAGCCTCTGCTTCTTGGAAAGCAGTCTGGCACCTTGCCAATATGGACAGATCCCAGGATCTGGATCTGACATCCTGCCCAGACCCTCAGAAGGTCTGACACCCAGTGTGTCAATTCGTGTTGAGTGTCTGTATTGTGTTCTGGTCCCTCTATACATTATGCTGTGTGGGCTACATCTGCCAAGACATTTAGCTGTCTTTGCAGATGCTGCAGTGTTTTGAGATGCCCGTGCACCCATGTCTCTGACCTGGAGTCCCACATTCGGATTCTGCTCCTCCATGGCCAGCAGTGTAGATCACAGCCCTGACGCAGCACCCGGTGCCATGCAGACAAGCACACTAACCCCGAGTCCCACGCAGGAGCATCTCCTCCTAAAACTCCATATAAAAGTCAAGTGAAAAGTAGCCACCACTTAATTCCTCTCAGGCAGCAAGTCAAACTGGCTGCACACCAGCCTTCTCCCCATTTCAACCTCACCCTCACCACCCCAGCCCTGGCAGCACTGTAGACAGGGAGTTAAACCTCTTGCAAAACTGACCTTCTTTGCCAAGCCTGAATCAGACAGGCAGTGAATGACAGTGCTCCCATTCAGCTGTCACACACCAGATGAGACCATCTTCTGAAATGCTGCCAGAGTTATTTCTTTTTTCCTAAGGGTTCAGGTGCTTTAAAGTCTTGGTACACATGTGGTATCATCATATTTTAAAAAGCCATCAGGAATGTGGGTCAGAGATTCACTGTGGGTGTAGAGGAGGGCAGGGAATTTTTCATGCAGGAATATAACTTGTTGCTTGGTCTATCTTAACAAGAAGTCTGGACATGGGTCTATGGTTCATAAAAATAAGGACTCAAACCCACCTGAGAACAGAAAGAGCACTCAGTCTACTTTTGCACATGTCGCCTACAGAGGTGGTTCCCAGATTTCCAGTCTGTTATCCTTTCATTTATTTCTCAGTCCAGAATTGATGGCAAGCCAGCAGATATCTCATTACCAGAACCCATCCATCTGCCACTTTGAAATATTGGTACTCTCGCTTTCTTCCTGTCTTCTAGAAGCTTCAAGACTTAAGGAAAACCAGCTCAAAAGTGAGGGCTCGCTTGATCTTTTTTTTTCCTCCCAAAATACAGTCTAAATTGTTGTGAACTCCCTCTCTAGTCACTAGACAGTGAGCAGCATCTTCAGGAGAGATTGGTAAGGCTGGGTGAGTTGAGGTCAGGTCTGGGAAGCATCCTGCCCAGCACCTTTAAAACTCATCCAGCAATGTTCCTCAACAGCTGCTGGGTACAAGGTGCCTTCACCAGCAGATGAAATCTCTTACCCATTCCACTTCTCAAGCCACTGTGTGGGCAGGACCCATTTCCCCATCTGGTGCAGACGAGGCAGTCAGGCCCTTGGAAGCAATCTTCCCGAGGAGACATCTCTTCCTCCCTTCAATCACTAGACTTGGGAAAAAGTTTCAAAACTTGGCTCTGTCTCAGGCTGCCCATGTGAATTTTAAAAAAAAATAAGATCAGGGTAGAAATTTCAAAGAACTCATTTCTTGTGAAACCAAAAAAAAAAAAAAAGCCAGATTTGTTCCTGACCAAGAGGCATCTGGCAACTCCCACTGTGACATGAAGAGCCAGATCTTCAAACAGGCTGGTTGAAATCCAGCTCTTATTCACCCTGGGGCCTCTTTTTTTTATCCAAAAGGAGAATGCTGCCTCAGATCACCGAGGTGTTTCAAGGCCAGACTTGCTAATGTCCATGGGCAGCGTGTCACTGAAGGAAGGAAAGGCAGAAAAGATATTTGGCTGGACAGACAGAGTGATTTTCCACTTCTCTGTTACAGTCCTTGTAGAGATGGCAAAAGGATTTTTCTTTGAGCAAGAAATATTCCTCGCGGCGCCTTTCTTTCAAGGTCTGCACAAACTTGGCAATGCCATGACAAGTCACCTCCTAGGCACAATCCCAGCGTCCAGCCCTTTATGGCTTCCCAAACCAGGCAGACTTTCCATGCATTTAACAACTCTCACTGCATGTCTTCTCAAGAAAGATCTCCAGTTTCCCTTCCCTGTTAACTTTTATCAAGCTCCATCCTGAAAATAAAGTGAAGAAGGTCCATTGCATTAGGACCTGCTATGTGGAGACATTCTGGTCGTGCTTGTTGCAAGACTGTCATGGGCTAGCCAACTCCAGAACATGACAATCCATCCTTTGGGCACCAAGAGGGTATCCTGCAGCATGCCAAGGCTATTCCTCTCACTGAATATGATGGAAAGAGAAAAGAACCTCTCTTAGGAAACAAAAAATTGCCAGAGATTGATGGAAGACAACCCAAAATCACTTGGTTTCAAGGATCTGGTTATGGATTGTGATTTCGCCAGTGAAAAGCTGCTTTAATAAATTCTTAAACAATTGTTGAGGAGTACAAAAGGTGTATCTGTGCTGTGTAAACATAGATTTCTATGCACAGAGCAAGCACAGATACATACAGTTTAGGCTGCATGACACTTTTCACTACAAGAGCTTATTTACAGTAACATAACTTTGCAAAACTAAAATCAGCTAGTCTAAAATTTTCTACACAGGATTCTTTACCTCTGATTGACCTCATCTACACAAATAGTTCATCCATTTCCAAGAATAAGGTTAAGGGAGTATCTATTGGCTCGCCTGTATTCATCAATTTGTGGTAAGGCTTTTGTTCTGGAAATTCTCTTGCTGTGGTACCCTGCAATAGGGAATAAATGGAAAAAGCAGTGTGTGATCAGCAGTTAACGTTTGCGTCGTATGTCATGGAGCAGGAGGGATGCAGAATGCACAGCCAGCCTTGCAGGTAGCAGTTTCCAGCTTTGTGTTTTACAGCTTTAACACTATTTCATCTAGTGCTTATGTCAGAAGGAGTCCTGTGTAACACTTACAAGCCCTCCTGCTGATGTCAGTGTCATGATCTGCAGGGACTGCTCTACTCCTGACCTCTGAAAGGAATTTAGCTTTTCAGATAAAACCTTAGTCCTTTGTTTTGGCAAGTCTGAAATTACTTGTTGGCTTTAGGGTTTGTTTTTTTTTTGCGGTGTGCTGGGGGTCAGAAAGGCACAGAGAGCCAGGGAACCACCGCCTGCTTGGCAGCAGTGCAGGGCGGGGTTTTGTGGCAAGCCAGGATGTGCATCAACACCCTGAGCTGAGGAGGATGTGGATGTCCATTCTGGCAGCACTGCTTGCCCCAGCAGCCTGGTTAGTGCCCAGGAGGCACATTTTACCCCAACAGCTGGCCACCTCTGGTCATAGTGCTGTTTTTACCTCTCCTGCCTGCCAGGTCCTGACCACCAGCCTTATTTTATCTCTTCCATACTCTCTGCATACACAGTCCTGGATCTGAAAGCCTGCTGCTGTTTTTCTGCCCACACTCCCTGCTTTTTGACTCATTCTAACTTTCCACAGCTCTTCAACTTTTGGGTTTGCACATCAGCAGCAGTTGCACAGCCCGGTAATGGGGTTACAAGGTTTGCTGAGGTCTGCTGAACATTTCTCCTAAGCCCTATGTATCCTGCCACTCACACCACCCATAGTTATGCTGGAAAGGGGAGAGGCAGGCAGGATCTTAATGGGCACAGCCTCTAATCCGTCTGCATGAGGATTTCCAGCTCTACATTATTCAGCAGTCCGGCTTTCCCTACCACGGGCAGCCCAGACCTCAGCACCTCCCACGCAGAGGCTGAAAGCCAGAATAACTCTCCCAGACAGCCAAATGCCAAGAAATGGGGCATTTGTAATAGGAACAGAGAGGAAAAACTGCTCCTGTCAGAAACAATCCAGCTGCCCTTCCCATCTTCACCGTAGTGAGGGCTTTACTGGCTAAACAGATGTAGGTGCCCAGAATGAAGTCACCGGTGATGCCTTGCCACAAGCAATTCTCTGTATATTACTCAGGAGTGAGAAAGCTCTCATCAAAGGACAGCAGAGCCCAGCTCAAGGAGCTGTGGGTTAATCCATGGTGGTTCTGGAGTATGGTCTTCCCTGGGATGGAGGCAGGACAAGGCAGCATGGTGCTGCTACCTTGATGTAGCAGGGAATGGAGATGCTGGTGATGCGTGAGATGGATTTTCAGCTGTGAATGCCTGGAATCAGGGGAAAATGTTTGGTCCAGAAGGATGCACAAGCTACCCACCCTGTGTCCCTAATGACACAGGTGCCAAAACCCCAACCCCATGTTCAGCCTCCCAAGAGTTTATCACACCGCGTCTGTCCTCGGAGGTGTCCAGATAATCTTGGAGTTGGCACACCTTTGCAATGGGTGAGGGGAGAGAGCTCCATGGGTCTGAGCCCATCAGCTCTCCTAAGGCTGTCATGCCTACCTGCAGTTATTGAAAAGGTCCCATTTGCTTCCATGGATCAGCCCTACTCTGTGGTCTCTGTCTGAGCACAAAATTATCTTCACAAGTTACTGCAGCAGCCTTAAGAAGTTCCCAGAGAGCTACCCGGGTAATAAGCCCAGAAAAAAACAGAGGCATCTCCAGCCAGCAATGCCCACTTCTGATTCTCACAGTAACCGGCATTATCTCTGCTTTGAATGTCACCAAACTCAGCTAATTCCCTAAATTCCAAATTGCTGGAGGCTGGGGCAGCCTTTGAGGACACACCACACTAGCCCTGTCCTGCAAGCCTTTTCAGAGCATCAGCTCCAGCCATCCATTGGGACAGGCAAGCTGTTTGGTGTGACCCAGGACACTCGTCCTCATCAGAGGCCAGCACTGAGATCCTTTTGCCCAAAACGCCCAACCAACCCACCTATGGAGGAATCTTTGTCACAGGGCAGTTCCACAGGCCTGGACAGTTAGCTGGGGGTTTGGGATGTTGTTCAGAGGCAAGCTTTTATTTATTTTTTTCCTGCTATCACACATTATGGCTAATTCAGTGGTGCTTTTCCTATGAGGCACTTACAAAAACAGCAATGACAAAAGATATCCCAGCCCAGCCATTTCAAAATCCTGCGCTCTCCCTGCTATTAAATAAATGTCTGAAAGGCCTGAATTGTGTAAAGTAAAGAGAATATGGAGACCAGATCCTCGGGTGGCATCCCACCAAGGCAATCAAATGACTCTTACTGATTTTTAGCCCAACCAAACACCTTTAAAACTCGGCAGAGAAGATTGCATTGCTATTGATCAGATACCAGCTATCACCAACGCAGGGGGAGATTTGTGCTTCTTAGGATGCAATAGAACAGACTCCCAGACCCTGCTGAGAGAAACAGCAATTTAATAAGTGTTGCAACATGCTGTCCACTGAAAGGAAATGGAATAATCATGCAGACTATTGAGAAGCAAGACATGATTCCTACAGAGGGGAGGTTTCTTTGTAAGAAGAGGATTAGCAGCCGGAGTCCGAATCCCAGCGGCTGGGCTTTGGACCAGTAGCCTCTGTCTTTCACAAATCTCCCTGTAATGGAGAAGGAGTCACTTAAAATAACATTAGGGCAGCAGCATCCACACCAATTTGCCTGATAAAGCCTTTATCCTAATCTTAATAGGAGCTGACAATTGTTGTCATCATGAGTTAGCAGCTCTGAACTGCAGCCCAAGACCTGCTGAAAGGACTAAGCCACAGCTCCTGGAGGGTTTTATACTGTGTTGGCAGCATGTACGAAACACAGACCGAGGGCTCAAATGATTTCACTCTTTCTCCAGTGTCTTGATTTTTGTGGAGTCCCTGGCAGCATTGAGTCTGCAGGTGAGACCTCGCCAGGCTCATCTCCTCCTCCTCATGCAGGTGTCTGTGCACCAGCACCAAGGTGCAAAATCTGGAGAAAAGTTTGCTCATGGGGGCCAGGTTGTGCAGAGCCAGGAAAATTACCCAGGAGTCTTCTAGGACTGCTTTGCCACCAACATAGCATTCAACAGGAACAGGGAAAGCCTGAGGGAAAGCCAAATCTATTTGGTACAGTGTTGGATGAAGGTGCAGCCATAGGGCCAAAAAGAAGATGCAGGGAAACAGGGTGGCTCCAGCTCCATAAATGAACCTCTCCAGGCATAATGATGCAAAACACTGATTTGTCCACGTTCTCCTATCACCATTGTTTCTGTCTCACGGCTCTGGTAATTAAGTTATTTACAACACACACCCATTTGTCTCAGCTCCCCTTCTAGGCTGCAATTCATCTTCTTGCAGGTAGGCATCTGAAAGTAGGTCATGTTCATCTAAATGCGGACAAATGAGTCTTACCCTGACAACTTCTGTCATGTGCAATTCACCCTTCTCCCCTTTTTGTCTCGAGCAAAGTGTGTGGATCCAGCAGACAGTGTTATTCCATAGGAATTGTTTGGTTTTTTGTTTTGGGTGGGTTTTTTGGTTGTCACTATGGATGTCATAGGCAGGGAGCTGCACCAGAGAAGTGTGCTGTCTGATGTTGACAGGCCACAAAAACATCCCACTTCTACAGTATTTTCAGCCAAACTGAAAGCTTGACTGAGGGTGGCTTTCAAAGACTTTGAGGGTGCTCTACGCTCCGCCATTTGAACAGACTGCTGCCCTAAACGGACCTGGCTGTACCCACCTGCAGGCTGGCAAGAGATCAGACATGCCAGTGTCTCAGCTGAGAAGACCTAGACCAATTTGGTCTCAGTAATTCTGGCCTGGAAGTCCTATAGGGATTTATCAAGTGTCACATCAGGCTATTTCCCCCTTCACCCTCCCATAAATCCCTGCTGGAAGGGGCAGGAGGGCAGGAATTTGGGAGGCTGTGAGCAGAACACAGGAAATGGGGAGACCCTGCCCCACCTCTCCTTCACAGCTCTTAGTGGCAGGTTGTTCTGGGGGACAGTGAACATGAGAGGGGAATTATTTTCCCCATCCCACCCAATAGAGTTGCTGATTTTTGAGCCATACCCCCTTGCTTCTCACCTCTGTGCAGGACTGGGAAAATCCTTGGAGAAGATGCAACATTGCTCTCATCGCCCTCTTAAAAAGACCTTTGGTGGCAAATATTTCCACCATGTTGTGTCCTCTCCTGAAAGATTAACCTCTTCATTTTACCAATGTCCCACCCACTGCCTCCTAGCCCTCCTCCTTTAAAGGACAAAAAAAAGCCACCTGATTTGATTTTTTTTTTTCTTTTTTCCTGTGACATTTCCAGGCATTTTCCTGCCTATGGAAACTGAAATCTGACCAGCACAGATTTAATTGTCTTAGTGGCCAGGTCTAATATAAAGGTCTAAACTGTCTTCACACTGTGCTTCAAAGGGCTTTTTCAGGGATGGGGGGAGCACTGTGAGCTTTGCAAAAGGTATTTAAGAGCTTAGTGCTCACTACCCTATTACTGTAGCAAAGGGCAACATCTGGCTTTGCCTCATGAGGCTCTCAGAAAACTTTTCCAGGTTCATTTTCTTTTTTTTTTTTTTTTCTCTGAATTGCTCCCTAAAATCGTTGATGGCAGATGCTGTGCAGGACCCAGGTGTTACTGCTTTTCAGGATTTTATGGCAACTGCTTTCTGCTCTACCCTGCACATAGCTTCTACTCTCATTAAGGTGTTTCTCTAATTGTAGAAATAAGCTATTATCACCTATGTCCTTTTCAAACTGCATAAACGAGACATGATACCTCTTCAACTCCCTTGTTTCTAAAACGATGTAAGTGAACCAGGGGTTCCACTTGGATCCTTAAAAGGACTTTTCTATAAAAAACCCTCAAGCTGATTGTGTGCTGGGGAAGACAGTGCCACCAGCAATAAAAAAAAAAAGCAGCAGTCTGGCTCCTCTCCCAAATCACCAGTTTGAGGTTAAACTTCTTTTTCAGCAAGATCCTGACTCTGTGCTTCTGATCAGCTAACTCACATTTAAGGTGTTTGAGGTCTCACTTTTCAGCTTTACCCCTAATGACAAGAGTTTCTACAAACTAGTTTTAGAGAGGGAAGAAAGAAAAAAAGTAGCATAAATCATGTAAGTCCTGGGAACTGGGACTTTCAAACTGCTGAAATATTTGTGATAAACAGTACTGCCAGCTGAGGGACTGTTATAAAACTTCAGATATAAGGAACTAACATCCAACACAACTTTTGCATCACCCATTTTAATGTGGGTGATCCCTGCCTCATGATCGTCTGCAGATGGGTTTGACACAAGCCCTTGAATCTGGAGAACAGATTGTTTCAGCTAAAACACACAACCTCAGTACATTGCCCCAGTACCTCCCGCCTTCTCACGGGCCTCACAGCATCCTTACATACATCCCTCCGGCTAGTACCTGGCCAAGTGGGACACACACTCTGTGCTTTCTACCAGAGGCCATGCTTTGCTTACAATTTTTAATTACAGTTCTAAATCGAACTAGGAGTATTGTGGTGTCCAGATGGCTGGGTGGGCTGCTCCTCCCACCTGCCAGGGATGGATGGACATGGGTCTGCAGAACAGCAGAGGGACCCTGGCACTTTCCCAGAGCCTGATGTTTTTTGCACCACTTTGAGCTGGGGACTTTACCATAACCATGGAGCTACAGATAAGCCATGGCAGGACACTGCAGTTCATAGCATCAGATCAGGTAAGATGCATCTTCATGCCTTCCCATCACATCTCCACCCTGACACTAGTGCACATCCTGCTGTGCAGCAGGGGATGCCGGGTGCTGCAGATTGCTTATTGAAGGTGTTTGCCAACCTTTGGAGGGCAAGAGGAAACAACCCAAGGCAGGGAAAGCTGTGCACGCTCATGGCACGTATTTGAACACTTTGCCTTGGGCTGGTGGAGCTCACAGGTGAGCTGACACACGAGGGAGAAGGAGGGTGGGCAGGGATATGAGAAATGCTTTGCTTCATATCATGCTCTTTTTTTTGGTAATTGAGTAATTACCCATTTGATAATTGGTAACTGAAACCAGCTGATGGAGATAGGGTTTCTTTGGCAGCTTTCTGGGATGTATAGGAAAGATAGGACAGAGTTTGGGAAGCCTCAATTACCACTGTGGTTATTAAAAGTAATGCTGCTTATTTAGCATCTTCCTGCAAAATATCAGATTTTCCACGCCACAGCCCTTTGATGGACAGGTAGGGTGGTCTAAAATGAGCTCAGCACACATTAAAGGGATTCAATGGCTTTTGGCCTCAGCTTGTGCTGACACATGGGAAACACTTGCAAGGAAGGTGTGGTGCCCAAGAGATCAGTGCAATCCCTTTGTACCTATCAGTGACCCACAAAGAAACACCACAGCCTCACCAGTGAGGTCAACAAAAGAAACATGACCCCAACAGACGATATTGCTGATATGCAGCCTAGATGATATGATGAGAAGGACATGAGCAACCGGTGAGCATGATAACACTGTGCAATGTACAGTCAGTCCAGAGGATAATGGTGTGATGGGTTTTGGATGTGTAAGCCAGGGATGTTGCAAGAAGAGGCCCAAGTATCACAGTTTGTAGCAGTAGGGCCACTGTGACACTGCATCTTACTCTGGTATTTGCATTGAAAGCAAAAGCAGAGAGACAGATGAATGATTGTAAAACCTGAGTTAACTTAAGAGGACATGACAGTTCAATTTCTTTTTTTTTTTATGAAAGAGGAAGACCAAGGGATGGCTGGAGCAAAGTTTGCAAGACCCCTTATTAAGTGCAGAAATCCAGTATCACTTCTCAGTCTGTCAGACAAAAGGATAACAAGATCCTGAGGCTAGAAGTTAAAGAAGGACAAAAGTCAAACAAGAAATTACCTCCAGTTGCTCTTTCACTAGGAAGGGTAAGTAAAAGTGGAACTACCCCTCAATGGCTGTGCAAGGCTGCCCATGGCTGGGAAAGACTTCAAAAACAGTCCTATGTGGGATTTGTCCTTTTCCTGAAAATCTGCTCTCCTCCCATTAAAAAGGATGGGGACAAAGTCTTTCCAACCTAACTAATCTCTGAAGTCTGCACATTGAGCTCCAGGGCAGTGTCCATGTCCACTGAAAAACCCAGGAGGGGAGAGAGCTGTAGAAGTTCCTTCTAGGCAAGAAGTTGCAGTAGCTCCATGGGGTTCCTCCTTTTCTTCTGTGAGATGAAGATGCACTGAGCACATATCCCCTGTTCCTGGGCTGCTGGTTGGTTGTTCAGTTAGTGGTTACTGTGCTGGTTAGTTCCCCTCCTGGGGAAGAGCTTGTAACCCTTCCCTGGTCCCACTGGTGTGTTGGAACATTCAGCAGCATGCAGGGCCACCTTTGGAAATTCAGATAGGAGAAGTCAAGTAGCTTTTCTTGCCTTGTGTCTGTATGAGGATCATCAGGTGGAGGAAACACTTTCCTTTCCTGAATCCCTTTGTGCTTTCCTGAAGGTCAAGGGAGTTCACCAATACCCTTCTCCTCTCTCCAATGGCAAGGGGACAACCCAGGAGACTGTGCAAGGCTCAACACAGCAAAGAGAAATCCATGTCTGTTAGAAGCAGATGCCTGGGAATCACCCTGTCACAGCCCTGGGCTGTTGGGTGCTTTCCCGTGAAGGAGAATGTGCTTCTGTGTCTTTGATTAGCAATAATGATGAAAAAAAAAAAAAAAAAGAAGAAAAAAAAGAAGGAAAAAAAAAAGAAATAAAAAGAGAGATAGAAAACACAGCAGCCCTTAAAATCAATGAGCCATTAAACAGGTGATGATCATTTCCAGAGAAGCTTCAAATACTTAATTAGAACAAACTGGGGTGGGGAGATAAAAATAAAATACTTGTCTGGCTTCCAGATTAGCCCCCAGTGCTTTTGTTTCCCACCACTGGGGACAAAAATAGCACCTTTCTCTCCAAGGGAGTGGGGATAAAAGGGATGAGCCCAGGGCAAATGGACAGACCTAACTCTATGTCACTGTATCTGCTTCTCTGCAGGGAACACAGTGAAGAAGAGACCCCAGAGTGCGTTTCTAGCAAATGATGATGGGACTTGGGTCAGGACTAAGTTGGTAAGACCTGGGCTGCTCTCTGCAAGGCTACTGGGTAACACCACCACAGGGGACTGCCCCCATTCTTCTTCATGTCATTGATCCACTGAAGCATCAAAGCCTTTTTGCCACCCTTCTCCTGTCTGTGTTGTCTTCCTCATCAGCCCCAGCTTACCCAGAATGGTACGCAGCCTGTGAGGTGGACATAGGACAGCGTCTGGCTTTTTGCATTGCTCTTTGACCCAAGTTCAGCTCTGCTCCAGCTAGTCCAGTGAAAGCATGCTGCTCAACTGCTTTCTACTTTCTTGGGTTAGAGGCTGGGGTACTGTCTGGTCCCATCTCACCCTATGAGGGAACTCCTTTCTTGCTGGTGAAGACCAGCACTGCCAGGAAAAAGGTTCTAGCACAATTTCTAAAGTAATTAAGAACTGTGGGCCTCCAGTAAACCATCTTCAGTGGGTGGAGGACCTTACTGCAGTGAATAGTGCTCATCCATGATGTTTTTCACTGAGCTGGTCTAAGAAGTAGGTCAGGACTTGTCTAAGGACAGATATATCACCTGCCAGAAGTGCGAGTCACTCTCTATTGCCCAACTGTGGAATCTAGAGGGCTGTCCTACACCAGACCATGTGTAGACTGTTAACATTAGACAAGACAAATTGAGCCCCAAAGCCTGGAAATATTTTTGACATCATCCTACAGATGGTACGAGCCACTGCTCAACTCATAGCCTGTCCTCAGGTCATGATGAATTGTGGCAGTGTTGTGATTGGTCATGTTCTGCCTCCTTGCCATGACCCCAGAAGCAATCCTGAGCAGACCAGTGCTCCTCCAACCCTGCTTGCTTTTAAGGCCAACAAAAAGCACAATCCCAGTGTCCATTATCAGAAGACCATACCCAGCCCCCATCAGATCACAGCAGTCTGCCTTCTCATAAACAGTTTGGACACCTCCAGAGAGCTCTTAAATGCAATTTGTTTTCCTTTCAGATGAACACAGGTCTGAATACGGAAACAAGAGGAGGAGGTTGGGAGAGAGCAAGGGGTGTATTCTGCAAGCAAATTCCCATTGGCTCTGGCCGTTATGTTGAATTGGGCTGTATTTCTCACATCTGATTACTGTGTTGTCCTTTTTTATCTCCCTGATCTAAGCTATGATTCTTCTGGTTTTATGTGACATTTCCTTGGCAATATAATTGCTTGGATTATATATTCAGAATGTTTCCCAAACTATAAAACATCCAGATTGCAAAAGGTATTTATTTGCACAGTTATGTTTTGGTTTGTGTTTTTTTATTTTTTGTTAATGTTGCTTTTTGTGTGTGTGTGCTGATGCTGCTTGTAAAGAGGATCCATGAGGCTTTTTGCATTAAAATTTACTTAAATTTAGAGCAAGACTATCTGTATCATAGCTGAGCAAGGATGGGACTCCTGTTTCAAGACCTGTGTCTTTCTTCTGTTGACTTGGTGTCAGGACAGACTAAGTCCATGAAGTCTTTTAGGTCAACAAGGTTATGGGGAGGCAAGAACCTTCCCCAAAATGTTGATGTCTACCCTTGACTTTGCTGGGAAAACCCTCTATGGTATCATTGCTTGTATAAACCATGATTGCTGGAAATAGTGATTAAAAATAGGGATAAGGGCTTGACATTTTTCAGGCTGTGCAAAGAACCATCAGTTATATAGTGGACTGAACTAGGAGCCGAGAGGCCAGTATCCCAGTAAAGTCCCTCTCCAGTAGTGAATATACCTGCTAGTCTGGGAGCAGACAGTGACCAACCGAATCCTTCCACATTCTGAGCTGGAAACAAACCTGATGGGTCCAGGCCCTCCATGCAAGAGATCACATCCAGCACACAGGTCCATCTAGTTTCATCCGGTGCCTTGACCATGAGACAGGTGTGATGCTTGTCAGGCACAGTGGGAGAACAAGAGAACAGGGATGGGGATATCTTTCTCCTCTCTACCTCTGTCTTAGAGCACCCATCGGTACTTGCATAGTTGAATGTTCTTCGGGTTGTAATGGGATTTAAAACCCCTCTGGCCTTCAAGAGCAAACTGCCACCAGCGGGCTAAGGGATTGTGCCTGTTATTGGAGGGGTTTCTTCCAAACATATGTTCTTCCCTGATGGTACTGTCTCATCCTTTCCTTCCCATTCCTCGGAATAGGAGTCAGTCCTGAAGGGACTTAACTACACCCAGCTCTGACCCTTTCCAAGATCCCTAGACCTAACAAGCCCACCTTCATGGTTGTCCAAGCCTTACACAGCTCTTGCAGTTCCTGCAGTCCAGTCCTGACTGCTGGATTGCTAGAACATTTAATGGTTTCAGAAGCTAACTTTGACTCTAACATTTCCCATCAGCACATGCATCATGTTTTGTTCTCCAGGTGGTCTACTGATTTCATTGTCAGCCATCTCCAAAGGACCTTGTACATCAGAGGTAATTAGAAGCAAATAACACAAATGTTGACAAGTAGAGATCATGGGCCAGGTCTTCAGCTCTGTCAATGTTGCTACTCTTGGAACATGGATAGAGTTACAATTACTATATCATCTGAGACTTCTAAAATACTTCTAATCTACAGCTTTTATTTCATTAGATGGTTTCTTCCAGGCCCCTCTCTTCTTGCACTCATTTTTTAACCTCAGACATCCTTCCCCACAAGGCCAGTGCTTGACTGCTTGGTTAACTGACCAGCAGACCTGGGATTTGATGACTGAACCACTGTAGGAATTGATTAAGAAAATCCTTTTAATCCTATTAAATGACTGAGCTGAAGCAAACCTGACCCACAAGAGCCCTGAGGAAAGTACTGATGCTGCAGAGAGGATGCTCAGCTGCAGGAACCCACCAGATGAGGGCTCTCGTGGCGGTATCTGTACTTCAACCTGGTGGCCCATGATAAACCAACAATGAAGATCAGGCAAGTAAGGTTGCTATCAGGAGAATGATGGACCCAAGTGGACCAAGTCCCCCAAAACCATGCTCTCTCAGACTTGCAGGCCCCAGGGATAAATACTACCCTGTGAAGAACACCTAACACATCTCTCCATCACCTGACCCCATCCCACTAAACACAGTCACAACTTGGCACCAACATAATCTTTCCTCTTTTTCATCCATTACCGGCAGGGGCTGAGTCCTATTAAGGAGCAACTTTGCGTGTGCATGTGCGCGTGTGTGTGCTCAGAAGATAATCACTGGGACTGATTGACTAATAAACTCCTTTCTAGAGTCTGCTGATTATTCCTATGGAGGACAAACCATGCCGATGAATTAGCAATGGATTATTAGAGTAGTCCTGTGTCCTGTCTGCAGGGCTAATTTTCCTGCTGAGGTAACATGTGTTTACTAAGCCAAATATTCAACTGCCTTTTCTTTGTCTCCTTGTTTACAACAAAATAATTCAAAGCTTCCTCACCATACTGTGGTCATGGATAGGGGAATGATTGAAAGGCTGAGCTGGTTTGACAGACTGGGGAAAGAGGTTGTGTAAAGAATTGCATCTCAAACACTAGACACCTATAAAATAAACCAACAACAGAGACAGACACACGAGCTCCCACAAAGCCTGAGTGCCAGCTTTGGCTCTCGTGTTTGCCAAGGAGATGTGTAGGTCAGAGGTGTCACCTGAGCTTTTGATACACAGGCAAGGAAGGATGACTGCAGACAAAGGATGGATATCTCAGGTGTCAAGACTGTTTGGAGACCTGTGAAACAACCGAGGGACCCAAAGAACAAGTTTCAGATGTAGGTGAGCCCTTTGGGACCAAGACAAGTAACATTTTCTTCTGAGAACCACAGGCTGTTACAACTACATTCCTCTGCTTTGGGATAATGAGATCAATGGACCACAGACAACCAGACACGAGCGGACAGGAGCAGAACAACCAGCAGGACAAGGCTGAGTAGGGAGGGAGCTAAAGATTAGTTTGGCAGTGTACAGTATCCTTGTGGAGTCAAGGGAAGCATCCGGGTAAAGCCCACAGCTGCCAAGTTCCTGTTTGCACACAAGATTGAAGTGGATTTTCTGCCTCAGGACTGAGAAGCCTCTTCTCCACCCCCAGGGATGAGCAAACCTGGAAAAATTCAAACACTCACCACTGGAAAGAGATGTGTCTGGCTCTGAGCTCACCATAGGGGAACTGTTTAATGGATGTTGTGGGTGAGCTATAGAACCAACATTTTACAGTGGTTTTTTTCCCCTCCTCTCAAAAAATTCTCTGCCTTTGTAAGGTACTAAGTCAATGCTGAAGCCATTCAGTCTCTTGTCTTTCCAGAGTATGTTGAAAGCTTTTCAGGCTGTATCCCTCTCAGTCTCAGTTCTGCTGTTGGTGTCACAGTGCTTGAATGCGCTGTGCTAAGTGTGACCACCTGGGCCTATCCTCAGCCAAGCAGTTACATGCAAAGGTGATGGGGCCAGACTCAATGGTTCAGGTCAACTATGGCCTGGCATGTGTCTAAGTGCCAAGTTCCACCTTTGTATTTTCCCATGGCCCAATTTCTCAGCTCTGGAGTCAGAGGAGGGTCCCCAAAGCAGGAGAAGAAATGAGAAGACAAATGGTAGAGAGTACGATGTGGAGGATAGCTGTATAATTCCACTCTGGATCTACCTGAGTTGTCTGTGTGAAAGGACCAGGGATCCAGGATGCCCCAAGCACTGGGCCAGGGGATACACCCTCCCCTCACCAGCCCATGACAACATTTGCATTTAGATGTGAACAGCTACAAACTCAAACGGCCTTTTGCCACCACACAGCTGCTGCACACAGCTGCTCCTTGATGCAAAAAGGTCCCTTATGGTTGCTACACATCGGAGCCCTGCAGTCCTTTGGTGTCTTCCCTCATTCATCTGAATAAAAATGCTGGGTGGAAATGCCAGAAAGCAGAAAGATTTCCCTGTGGAGTCCTCCCATCAGTCTGCCATCTCAGCACTGCCACACCACACTGCACTGGAGAGACTGCTCACAGGCTCAGACACCTAAACACAAGCATCTCTCTGTCACCCGTGTGCTTGAATCTGTTGTCTGAACTTGACACATGACATAAAGGATGCTGTAGGTTATCCATAGGGTCACCTTGCTGTAAAGGTGCAAGTCTTCCATGGTCTGCAAGCTCAGTGAAGGCATCTCAGACACCTCTGGGCATCTCAGATACAACTAGATAGATATCTTTAAAAAAAACCAAAAAAACCCACAAACCAAGTCAAGCCCCTAGTAAATAAATACTTGAGCTTGGAAAGCAATTCAGGTGAGCCTGTGTCTGCTCCAGTGGGAACCAAACTGCTCTCCAGGCTCCTTGGACTATACTTAGTACTTCACCAAATTACAACATAAGCTCCTGTGCCTTGCTCCTAAGAGACATTTGCAAGTACAGAACTAAAGTCAGCATGTGAATATGAAGATGAATCTCACCTGGAGTGCTTTTGGCATTTAAAAAAATAAAAAATTATTCAGTTAAAAATATGATGCTTTCATGGTATAGTAGCAGAAATAGCCTTTTCTGGGAAGTGGGATGACATTGTGCAGAAAGAAAGCCCCAGAAAACACAGATTTGATTTCCCTAACCATTACATCACTCTCTTGATGTCAGTGACCATGTTTTCGTGTTCACCCACTGTGATGTCCAGAGGTTTCCAACTAGCTCTGTGACTCAACAGGACTTCAGGATTATTGTCCTCACCAAAAAAACCTCACTGACTCACTGAAACTGAAGTGTTTTGCTGAAACTGTGGCTTGGGGGAGGTCAGTGACTCACAGGTGCTCAAGCTGCCCACTCTTGGAGCTGTGGAAGGTTAAGCATCTGACACAGGCCCACGAACCCCATGCATTCCCAGGGGCTGCAAAACAAATCTTTCCCCTTGTGAATTCAGGAGGTTTGCATCTCCAAGTCAGAGACAGTGAAGAGGTAGGTTAGCTTAGCAGAGCCAATATTCAAGATATCCAGGATATCCAAGATATCAGGGTGGTGAAAATCAGGGGTTACTTACAAAACTGTGATAAAGCTCTCATCTGAGTGTTGGGATTCTTACATATGCAAGTTCGGCTGAATGCGATCTGAATCCAGATGCTTTTCCTTCCTGGAAATCAAAACATCGGTGATGGAAGATTTCCCCTCTCTGGGAAGTGCCCCCCTTGCCCCCTGAAAACACACTGTCTAATTGTTTACCAACCTTATTTTAGAACTGATATTAACCACCGCTGCTCTCTTGGCAGGGACAGCTTTTCCCCCTCAATGGTGAAATTGCATGTGAATTCTGAATTTTCCAGTTAATTGAGCAAGCGAAGCCCCTGTAAGGTACATATGCTTTGTTCCACTTTCCCTCAAGGGCTGTATATTAGAATGCTCATAAAGAAGAGAAAAGACAGAGGAAAAAAATAAAAGAAGATATTTGCTGTAACTTGCAGGGTCATTTCTTGGGGTCTCTTCCAGATTATTTTCCCTGCATCTTGGGGGTTATCACAGGATACCCCAGAAGCAGTGATGCCTCTGGAACCAATGGGTTTGAAGGGAAAAAAATCAAACAGAGCTGGAGGGAGCAGAGGTGATAGGAAATAGGACCCTGGTTCAGCAACAAACACCAGGAAATGACCGTTCTGGGGTGTGTGTGTGTTAAAATCCAGCCTTTCCTGGGACTCTTGAAGCCCTGGGTCAGGTTTAGGAGTTAAAGCGCAATGCTGACAGCCTTGGCTACAGTAAGAGTGTATGGCAAGCTCAGGGCTCAGACCTGAAATGTGTAAGCCTGGAAAACCCCTTTCCTGCACAACCAAACTATTACAAAGCCAATCCCATCCCAAGGAGAGCTTCATTACAGATGGTTGTGGCTTTCCCACCAGGAAAACAGTCCACCAGCTCTGCAGTACAAAACTTACCAACTCCAAGGCATAGTGTAATTGAAAGCCAGCTCCTTCATGAAGCATCATGGCTTCACCAACACCCAGCAGCAGAAAGACAGTGGGACAATGCCAATTTACAGCCAGCAGGGAGCTGGCCCTGCACCCAAACATGCATTAAATCTCCATTTGGGTGATAGGATTTTATTTAGCATATGTTCCTCGTTGACACAGTTTGTTTTATGTGAAAAAGGATTCGTGTTAGAAACATTGGTGAGAGCAGCAGATGGATGTAAACAGTAGGCTCAGCAATGGGTCTGCCCCCTGTGCAGAAGGGACAAGACTGGTTAAGTCCCTGGGCTGAATATATCTCCATATTTTGCAGACAGGGCTTGCTTCCTCCTCCAGGTTTGGGACTGAGTTGCCAGTCAAAATACCAGTCAGGTGTTACTTCTACTGACAGTATTAGTGCCGGAAATTCCTTCCCTTTTCACAAAAAAAAAAAAAAAAAAAATTATTCTCCCCTTCTTGAGCAGGAGCTTTTCAGGACCTCTCCTTCCCATGGCTGAAAGCCAGGGATGGAAAGTCCACATGCTCCTCCTTCTTGGGTCCAGGATGTCTTCATAACAGACAGGGACTGATTTCCAGCCCCTTATTTTTAGCCCAGATTTTAAGGCCCGAAGAAGACTTCTTACTTAAATGCTCCACTTGATTCCCAAGGCATTTATCTCTGTCCTTATGGCCTCTAAAACCCAAGATTTCAGTCATTTCCAGGTCTCCCCAGTTCCTGTCCTACCTCACACCTCATGTTACAGGAACTAACTCTATTTTACTCCCTCCCCATCTTCCTTCTCAACCAATGCCTTTTCTTTCACTGCTCCTAGCTCAGACATCCCCCACCATTCTCTTTCTCCTCTTCCCTTGCAAGGGTTAAGAAATAAACCACCTCCAAGCAGCCCAGCCACTTGCTCCCAGAAACCTGTTCAAGTGGGACCTGCTGCCAGTGCCGGAACATATTTGTATCCCACTGTTCCCAGCCATGTGGCAGGTGATTCTTAGTCACAATGAATTCTCTTTGCTCCTGCAGGACTGTCATCTAGTGTTTACTCCGGGACCGCAGGAAAAATCGCTGGTCTGAGGCAAGGCCTGAACACGGGAACTACTCATTTAACATCTTGCACAGGGTGTCATAATTTTATTAAAACCCAGACAAGCCTGACACCTTGATGACAGAATATAATTTGCCTAACCAAATGCCTTGACACCAAAAATTATGCTAAATTGCATTATTTTAAAGGAGCAGGTGGGAATGCTAAGCATTTACCCAGGAAAACACTTAGATTGCCACAGTCCATTACTGCCACAGCACGGCAGGGTACCTAATGGCCTCCATTAGTGAGCACAGAGAAGAAGCCACAGGTAAAAGTCCATCCCTGGGTGGTCATGTTCCGTTTCAAGAAATAGCTTGGCTCCTCCCCAAACACAGCATGTCTGGGTTGAAGATCAGGTTTATAGTGAGGCTGTGAAGGCAAGAGGATAAGAGGTTAAGACATGGCCAGTGGGGTACCTCTCCTTCCCATCCACACTAGTCCTGAACCTGGAAGTGTCAGAGATGCCTTCTTGGCCAGCTCTATCTTCAAAAACCTCTTGCAACTGGTTCCAACAATGGGCAGGGTGAAATCCATACTATTTTAACCCATGTCTTCACCCATAGAAAGCAAGTTTGCTTTCTCAGATCCTTCTATTGGCACTTTTCTGAATGCCTTCCAAATGGTCAATGTGCTTTTTGAATCAAGGAATCCATATTCATCCAGTTTTGTGAAGGATGACATATTCAACCTTCTGGATATTCTTGATACCTGTCCAAGGTCCCTCAGGACTTGCTTCACCATCAATGGTCCAAAAACCTTCAGCTAGAAGGCTCTGTATAAATAAAACAACCCAGAAAACCAAAGGCAATTTCTAGGAATGCAAACCTAAGCCCAAATTTTAGTAGATTGGACAATTTCTGCACACTTTTGAAGCAGAAATAAGGAGTGTTTAGGAAACAGTTGGGGAGAACGCAATCAAAAGGATGACAACAACCACAATGAAAAGAGAAGTAGATGTGAAAAAACATACCCAACCCCACAAAACTTGGTGTGCTGGAAACAGCAGCAGTTTAGCTGGAAAGAACCCCCCACAGGAGAGCAATCAGATGATGTTGGAGAGGAGGAGAGGGGAGGAATCAACATCAGAGAAAAAATACAGCAAGGAGACTGAGCTGGAGAAAGAGAGTGAGAGCCACAAAACAAGCAGAGAGAACACAAAGCAATCATTAATTAGAGGAGGAAAAAGAAATAATGTGCAACAAATTGCAGAGAGCATTGGCAATTAGCAGCAAGGAATCCATTCCCTTCTGCACACAATAGACGCCAGATAAGAACATCCATTTCAGGATGTTTTGCTCAAGTATTGCTGGAGGGCAAGTAGCTAATACCAGTTCAGGCATTTGTGCTGGCACTGCCTGTGTGCAAAGGGAGGAAAGATTTGTCATGAGAGGGAACAGCTGGCTGGGGTGGGGGGAGCCCAGAGAGATTGAAAAAGTGTGGGTGATAAAGGATTTTAAAAAAGCATTCCTGTTTGGCAACACTTGGAGTACACTGAAGTACGTTTCTAAGATCTACCACACCAGGCCCCTGCTTCCTCAACAGGGAACACACTCGGACCTGATGTTAGGTGTCCCTAAACTTGCCATGACACCCACAGCAGTGACCCTCATTTCCCTGAACTAGGCAGGATGATGCCAGGTTAGCCACCCATAATTACCTCTGGACTCAAGTGACTCCTTATGTAACTTGAATGCTTTGTGCTGGAAAACTCTACAGAGTTTTAAGGAAGCAGTTCTCCACCCCAGTGGCTTTTGAACCAATCCAGGGTACTTTTCATGGGTCCATGTCCAGGTCCATGTGTCAGCATGAACAAGCTACCAGTGCTCCCCAGCAGCTGAAACCAGCACACTCTGGTTTAGTGTGTAAGAGATTAGTTACCGCAATAGCTCAATTAGCTTTGAGTGTAGCGAGGTCTTGCTTCTGTCCGAGTTTCCTGGAAGACTCCCAGCTCCATTAGTCATCGTGGCCTGCAATGACAGGTGGAGATGATGGAGAGGGCTTTTCTGCACTTCTGACCTAGCATAAGGATTGCCAAGTTACAGGTCAGGATCTGAGTGTGGATAATCAAGTACGGCTCACCCCTCACCCACTGAAGGTGGGATTTGATTCACTGAACTCAATGCCCACATGTAGATGTTGCTATGCAGGTATCTAAGGGAATGAGTATCTACTGCAGACCCAGCCAACAGAGTCAAGGGATCCTGGAGAGCAATTCTGTTGACAGCTTACTGTTGGGGAGTTGAGTGTCTCCATAGATCATCAGATCTGGTTAAATAGGAGCTTAAATATTTGTTGCACAGTTGAACACCTACCTAGGGTAGGTGGAGGCCAAGCAGGATGTCCTAGGGTATTCAATAGTGGTAGAAATGCTCAGACAACTGAACTGATTTATGAACAGTTAGGCAGCGAAAGAATGCAAAGCAAAACCCTGGGCAAAGCACAAAAATGACCTAAGAAGCAACAATGAATGTCTTCTTAAAATAGACATAGGTACTTACAGTGGTTTTTCCTTCAGATTTTAAAGATCTTTTTTTTTTCATCAGCTTTAAACAGGGCAGTCACATGCCACAGCACAACCTTTAGCTTCTGCAGCGCTGAAGGCAAACAAACCAAACAAATCAAACAGTCCCTTTGAAACTCACTGGTTTGGGATATAATTGAGCACAGTATTTGGCCTCTAGAACAGGAAGAGTGAAGCATGAGCAAAGGGGAAAGGAGTGGACATGGGATTTGTTCAAGCAGTAGAGCCAAAGAGGATTTCAGACCCAAATACTCCGATGTTCAAAAATTAACATCTCGACGTAATTTTGTTTTCTAGGGAGAGTTCTCCTACTGCATCTATTCTTATTCTCATGCTGGGGATTAACTTGGGGAAAACTCTTGCATTTCAATTATGTGTCTCATCCCTTTCATTTTCAAGAAAAGCCCCAAGTTTTCAAAAGTTCAAAACAAGGAGAATTCAACACAAGCAAAACGGAAGAATATATCTTATTTTGTTTCTAAATTTCTTGGCAAAAAAATCAACTGTTTCCATTTAACATTTAATTCTACTTTTGTATCAGCATTATTCTGGGAAGAGAGTGTTTGGAAACCAGAGTTTTGTCAAACAGCCCCTGCTACTGGGAAATTATTCCTTCTGCATAGCTAGAGGAGCACGCTGACACTGAGAAAACCTCCTACGTTAGATATTAGAAAATTAACCTCATGCATGTACTAGATATCTGGTTACCATGCATGCTTTTCCCTCTTTCCTTCAATTTTTTCAACTCCTCTATCAGAGATGCCATTCACTTTTCAGCTAAATATTTCATTCAGGAGCATTGGATTCTTTTTTTGGATAAATATCTGTCACTGCCTCCTATCAGCAGTAATTAAAGTGATATGATGCAGCCTTCAGCGTGATGAGCGGTTCGTGGCTGGTGCTGATGGGTAACAAATTCTTTCGGGGAGGGAGCTGACAGTCGCTGGACTGACATACACCACCACCACTCCCGGGTCGGAGAGGCCATTGGGACCTACCACCATGTTCATGGGACGCAGCAAATCATTCACTTTAGCAGGAGACATCGATGCTGGGGGGCTGGCAATGCAACCTGGCTTACTAAGGTCACCCTCACCCTCAGGGCCGTCATTCCCCAACCCCAACTTCTTTCACTCAGTGCTGCATCCAGAAAAGCTCTGTTTTTTATTGTTCAAAGGTCCTGTGACCTTCCAGCTCTGTCTCACTGACCTCCCACTCTGGACACCTCATGCATCCCCATCCAACACAACCCATCTCCCCCTGCCAGGCTGCTTATCCCATTGCTCTAGTTCTGTATCGGACACATCTAAAACATCTGCTCTATAAACATATGTATAATCAGAGTCTTTAAGGTTGGAAAAGACCTCAAAGATCAAGTCCAACAATCAGCCCTGCACCAGCATGCCCTCTAAACCATGTTCCAAAGTGAACATACAGAAACCTAGGCCCCCAAAAATGTTTCTCACACTGAGATCCCATCCCCCCTCCCTCCTGCTGCAGCTAAGCTCCTCAGGCACTCAGGAATGGATAGATCTTATCTGCACTTATATCCTACTCCTGTTGACAGCATAGACCTGCCTTAGGTATGTCCCCAGGTCACAGTAAAGAGGTGGAGGGGCTCAGTCTACTTTTGATCTCAAGGTGTGAGACTCCTCATCCCCAGGAAACTGAGGGGAAGGGGATGAAGTGACAATCTAGTGTCACCCCACAAACAATACATATTGCACCCCAGCCCTGCCTCCAAAGCTAAAACACACAACAGAGCATGGAGGCCAAGTAGCAGAGATGGCAGTTCTCATTCTCATTCTAGTTCACTTCAGCATCCTCAAGAAGCAAAGCCACACACGGGCACTGATAGTGGATTTCATGCAAAGTAATCAAAATTCAATAATATTCTCCCCAGTAACCGTCCTGGCAGAAGCCTGGGAAATGCTGACATTATTTGCATCTTTATTGTTCCTGATCAGTAGAGCAATGATGTTGCCGTGTTTTGACTAAATAGACGAAGAGAGATGTTTTGTTGCTTCCTTGAGTGTGGAAAGATTAAGCCCAATTACACATTCACTCCATTCCCTTC
>VXBZ01009251.1:161245-206955 GCA_013399135.1 Heliornis fulica
AGCATCATCTGTGTGAACTGGAGAGGAATGACACCCACCAACGAGGATTATAATGATTTTTGTCTAGATGGGTTGAGAGTGGTAGTTCACAGGAGGTTCATGCCATCCCAGGATGTCCCATGGTGCTAGTCGCAGCCCCAAACGAGTTCAGCATGCCAGCATGAGCCCACCCAGTCTGTGGGCTGGCAGAGGGAGCTTGCATGCCTCATTGCAACACCTTTTGCACTGCTGGAGAAGAGAGGACATCCCTCTTGTCCCCAAGCTGCAGGAGCATCCAAGCGGGCCCCTCAGGATTCTGTGAGCCCCATGAAGATCATGCATAGGGTGGCAAAATGGCTGCATCTGCAGCACCTCCAGAGAGGACATGGCAAAAAACGGGAACAGTACTGGTCACCCTATCAAAGATGAACAGCCACCACCAAATCAGCTGCCTCCCAATTCAGAGGGAACCACAATCCTGCACACACCCTGGGCAGAACAAACCCCTCCTTCCACAACCACGGAACTTTTGCAAGGCAAATCCCATCCTTCCTTTCCCCCCATCTCGCTGTGCACATCCTCAGACAACCCAGACCTCTGCAGTTCCTTTGCCAAGGAGAAAATTACAATGTCATTTTGGCTGTCAGGCTTCTGGCTTGGCATTGGCAAGCAGCCAGAGGAGGAGGAGGGGGAGGCGGAAGGGCAGGGGGAGAAGGGAGGGGAGGGTGAAGGGAGAGAAGAGCACGGGTTTGTGCAGTAAAGTGGGCAACAGCTGCTGCTGCAAAATACAAATGGCAAGGGGCCAGCACAAAGGATGGATGTTGCTCTCTGCTCTTCCCACCTGGAGGAAAGAAGGAAATGTTGTTGAGGGTCTGGAAGAGAAAATTAAAGTCCAGGTGGTGAGGCTGACTGAAGGCAGCCGGCAGTAACGGAGCAAAGGTGGCACCTGGTCTTCCCCAGCTTCCTAAGAAAACTGCCTACACTTTGCCATCCTCAAATCTAGTTTTGGGCTTGCTGAGCACTTAAGTTGTCATCTACATGCAGCCTAAAGCTGGGGTTGCTGGTCGGATCACTCTGGGCTCAAGAAACAGATTGCCACCTTGCATGGCACTTCTCCATGTTTCTCTAACATTCCAGATCAGACATGTGTGCACCAGTGGGTCATGTCCCAGACAACACAGATGAAGAGCACAGAAAGCATCAAAGGATGGCGCAACCTGGGATGATGACTCCTCATCCCACCTTTGCAGGGGCTGAGGTCTGCCGGTGCAGAGGACCTCCCTTGCTAACCTGCTGCTCCATCTCTCTGCTGAGGACTTTTCCTACAGTCCCTGTGAGCTTCCCCTCTGCCAGCTGCATCTCCCCAGCCTCGCTGGATGGAGACTACTCAATCCACTGTGTAAAGAGTTTTATCCTGCCTGTGCATCATGAATCTCTCTCTGAGCAGGGTAGAGCACAGCCTGACTTCTTTCTGGCCTTCCAGGTGACTTATTTAAACTCCTGTCACCCCACTAGGAAGGAGGCTTTGCTAAGGCTTAATGCACAGCAACATCTGCTCCTTTTTCCACATTTAGTCTTTTCCCTCCACAATTTGCCCTGCAAGTTTCTCTCCATCTCTCTCTTTGTGTCCTCCAAAGGTTTTCAACTTACAGGTTCCCCAAGGACCTGTGTTCTTCTAGGGAGCTGATCAAAAGGCCCAAGAAAAAATTGTTCAACTGGAAGGGCCTTATGGGTTTGCCTTTTTATTGTAGCATATTGGAGATTCACAAAGAAAAGGGTTCAAAACCACAGGTGTAAATAATTCATTCTCGTCTTCTTTAACACACCTCAAAAAGTCCAGGTTTTCAGTGAAGCTTCCTAAACCCATCACAGGCTCCAGCTGCACTCACTTGTCCACAGAGAGGTTAACCTTGTCCTCATCCCTCAGGTATCAGCTTGGCCTCTCTCCCTTCCTCTGCCACCACAGTACTCCAGGGAGGTAGGGAATAATGTTAATGTATCTTCCCCATGATACTTCCTTCCAAACTTGGTCCTGAGTCACGTCCTACCAGTTTTAAACATCCTGTGTAACAGCAAGAAACTCCATTTTCTCAGAGTGAGAGCTGGCTTTATCTGCTGTGTCCCCTCTTTGCTCTACCCTGACATGAGAAGTCAAAGACAATGGTAGTTAAGGATAGTTAATGGCTGTCCAGGCAGTATGGCCATATGCTGCCATGGTTACTTCATTTTTCTATCTCCACCTTGAAGGAACTGAGCTGTCACCAATTAACACTCCTTTTCTCACGCTTTCCCCCCACTCATAGAATCATAGAATCATAGAATCATAGAATCATAGAATGATTAGAGTTGGAATGGACTCCCAGAGGTCACCTAGTCCAACCCCCCTGCAAGAAGCAGGGACACCCCCAACTAGATCAGGTTGCTCAGGGCCTCATCCAACTTGGCCTTGAATGTCTCCAGAGATGGGGCATCCACCACCTCCCTGGGCAACCTGTTCCAGTGCTCCACCACTCTTACAGTAAAGAACTTTTTTCTAATATCCAATCTAAATCTCCCTCCCTCTATTTTGAAACCATTATTCCTTGTCCTGTCACAACAGGCCCTACTGAACAGCCTCTCCCCATCTTTCTTGTAGGCCCCCTTGAGGTACTGGAAGACCGCTCTAAGGTCTCCCCAGAGCCTCCTCTTCTGCAGGCTGAACAGCCCCAACTCTCTCAGCCTGTCCTCGTAGGAAAGGTGCTCCAGCCCCTTTATCATGTTTGTGGCCCTCCTCTTGACCCTCTCCAACTGGTCCATGTCCTTCTTGTGTTGGGGGTTCCAGAACTGGACACAGTACTCCAGGTGAGGTCTCACGAGGGCAGAGTAGAGGGGGAGAATCACCTCCCTTGACCTGCTGGCCACACTTCTTTTGATGTAGCCCAGGATGCGGTTGGCCTTCTGGGCCGCAAGAGCACATTGTCGGCTCATGTTGAGTCTCTCATCCACCAGCACTCCCAAGTCCTTCTCCTCAGGGCTGCTCTGGAGCCACTCTCCGCCCAGTCTGTAGTTGTGCCTGGGATTGCCCCGACCCAGATGCAGGACCTTGCACTTGGCCTGGTTGAACCTCATGAGGTTGGCACGAGCCCACCTCTCCAGCCTGCCTCAGTTTCAGTAAGTGCAGGAATAGATACTGTTGGGTATGGTTTTCCTGTTTGAAAGGGATGGATGGATGGATGGATGGATGGATGGATGGATGGATGGATGGATATCAAATGTTTTGAGCAGGGAGCAAATTGGAATCATTGCTAGCTTTGGCCATGGTGTGCAGCAGCTCTGAAGTTAATGGTACATGGAAGTTTTCTTCCTTTGGTTCAGGCCGTGAAGGATGACCAGGAGATCAGCCTTAAGCAAGGAGCAGTACAATTTTCTACTACCACCACCACCACTACCTCCTCCCAGGATTTGGGAAGGCTTTCAAACAGCCATTTTTTGTCATTAGCTACCAAGAAAGAAAGGTTAGCTGCTTTTCTCCCTGGGTTGCCGCTGCTTGAAGGCTGCACACAGAGGCAGCAGGCACAAAGCCATCACTGACAGCAGCTTCTTTAAAGAGCCACTGAAGCTCAGTGGAAAATGGGCAATGAGACCCACTAATTAGATGGACAGTTAACTTAAAACCCCACCACAATCCTGCTCTGCCAGGATGCTCTTTTCCTCTCCGCAGGTGAAGCTCTCCCCGGTGTAAAAGCCTGTGTCAGGTCTGTGGACAATTTCAACCTCAATTTAAGGCATAACAAGTGCACCAGCTGCCATGGATTTCCCTTTCTTATCTCCCAGTTCACTAATCTTGTTCCACCTCAGCCAGACCTCTTCTTGCCTCTGCCCAACCATTGCACCCCATCCAGCAGTGAATTTTTAAACACTTAATCCTTTTCAATCCAAGGGACAACCACATACTTCCACTCACAAATGGATTTGAGTGTGCAAAACCCAGGCATAAAGTTCCCCTTCTCTAGAGCGGGAGTTTTGTGCTTATAAATCTTAATCTTACTAAGACTTAGTTTTCAAGCTCCATGAGGTTTTCAGAGCCTCTGTTTATGATTTCCCTGCTCCGACCCTCCTGAAGAAGAGCCCCATGCATTCCCCATGCAGACTCCTCTGCCTATCTGCTCACCTGACTGGTCTTCTGCACAACTGCAGGGTGCTGTCCACTTATCTCTCCAGCAATCAATCCCAGCAGCACGTTCAAAGCTGGAAATGGGTCAGACGTGTTTATGTACCTGTAATATCACAGAAGCATAGAATGGTCTGTGAGTTGGAAGGGACCTCAAAGCCCATCTAGTTCCTAGCCACCATCATGGGCAGGGACACCCTCCACTAGCCCAGGGTGCCCAAAGCCCCATCCAACCTGGCCTTGAACCCTGCCAGGGATCTAGGGGCAGCCACAGCTTAAATATGAGGGTTTGCAATGGTTTCCCAACTCCAGACACTTGATCTAAGTGATGCACTTGTATTCCTGCCTCATGAGTTTGTTTTCCCTCCTTTTCAAAACATTTATCTGTAGCAGCAAGAGCAAGGCAACCAGGGGAATATGCACTGTGGCCCCTGTGTTCCAGCATGGACGGACCCCAGCCACCTCCAAACCTATAACCTCGACTGGTGTGGCAGCTCCCACCGGGCGCAGTATGGATGTCTGCCCACCCACCCACCTGCCAGGGTAGTTGCAGCATTGCAACGCCCTATATTTCAGGCTACTGTTTTCACACAGTCACTACTGCGCCTACTTGATAGCCAAGACAACTGCTCTGCTTCAGGTATCGGGTGCATCAATACCTCTGCTGAGCTGTCTGTGCTCCTGGGGTCATTACTGAAGAGCACTCAGCATGGTTTAGCTCATGCTTTGATTGACTAAACCAAGGAAAAATAACCATAGACTTGCCTGTTTCTCCCAGGTTAAGATTAATAGGCTCATGACTCCTTGACCTGTTGGAGACAGCAAAAGCAACCCCCCACCTCCCCATGATCTTGGTTGAAGACATCCTGGAAGAAAACGCTCTCCTTGAATTACAGCTCATCTTCTCCTCTGGTCTGAAAAGACAGGGCAATAGGAGAGCTTACAAGGCTTTAACACAACTGGTTTGTGGCACAACCAGATCTGTCCCCACCAGACACATCTGTGTATCAGCAGGCACCAATGGGATTTAGGTGCAATAGTAAAATCACATCTTTTTTCTTTCTGACCAAAGTTGAGGGGGAGTGGGGGGGTGTTACAAAACATTTTTCTTCTAATGAGCTTTCAGTACAATATTCTCCAAAATCCATGAGTACCCAGGGAAAAGGATGCAGAAGCTTGTTGAATTTGAGTATCAAGCACCTTGCTCCAGGGGACTAACCCTGCTCATGCCTCTAGAAAGCTGGCTTAGTTAACACCAAACAGACTAGAAAATCAATCCCTGCTCAAATGAGGCTGAAACAGTGGCATTTCTGCACTTCTCGGTGACATCAGGAACAGTGACTGTGGGGCAGGAGGGTCATGAGAAAAGCTCTATGATTAAGTGATTGAACTGAAGAAAAGCATTCTTTTGGACCTACCTGAAATGTATACTTTTCAATTTTTCACCAGCAAATCATTTGAACAAAATAAGCCCATTTTGTTTACTTGGGAACTTCTTTCCATTTAAAATATATACTTCTGTGTTTTAAGCTGAAGTGAAGCAAGTGAAATATTGTTTCAAACAGAGACATCAAACTGTTTGGGAGGGGAAAAAATAAATTGAAGCTTTTCTTTTTCAGAATTGTCTGTTTTGGTTATTTCCACCCAAACAAAGAACCAAGATTGATATAAAACCACAGCGTGTTGCAGGTGACCTGAAAGTGTATCTTTCAGCATAAAAAGTTCCAGGTGAGAATGTTTCCCTGGCTTCAGCAACGATTGATTCTTGAGCAGAATTAGGATTTGAAGCTTGGGCCACACGGTCTAATCCACTTACCCCTCCCACCCCCTCCAATTTAGAGAAATCTGCTTTGAACACAACTGAGATGGAGGAGGGGGTGGGGAGGGGGGCAGCGCAGGGCATGTATGAGAGCAGCAGTAGCAGGTTCTGGCATGCACTTCACTTGAAATTGAGAAAGCAAGCAGAGTAAGACCATGACAATTAGATCCTGAGCAACACGGACCTTTCCAAAAATGGAAGACAGCAGGGGGAATTAACGGGCATAAACGCAACCCAGTAATTAATTGATAAATGGCATTAGAGAGTTTTCTAAAGAGGAAGACTCCGACGTGACTTATCTTCCCAAAAGCAGAAGACAATTTCTCCCTCCTTTCACCTTGCAGATAAGGACAGAGAAGAGGGATCTTTCCGTTTTGAAGCTTAAGAGGAATCTGGAGGTTGAAGACAAAAAAGAAAGGGAAAAGCCCCACATGGCAGGAGGGAACAACACTGTTGTTACTGACTGAGCTGCCAAAGCTGCTGAAGAGCAGTCTACAACTATTCCAAGTAACTCCTCTTGCAAGGCTAGGAGCAAAGTGAGGAGTAAAACGGGAGCAAGAGCAAAGTGAGTCCTGCTGCAAATACCTTATAGGGAAGAGGGGAACCCAGGGGTCAGGCTGGCCCACAGCTCTCTCATGAAGCTCTTCACCTTCCCCACCAGGCAATGGGGCAGGTCTTCAGTGTGGGACCACTTCTTTTTGGCTCCAGCTGCCACCAGTGCCAGAAGCATGTGTGTTGTGCCCCTTGGACAAGACAAAGTCCAGCTTCCCAGCTTTTTTTTTCTGCCTTCTTTCCTTTGCTGGCTCCATGCCAGCTCTAAGGTCTTATCTGTGCTTCACCCCAGCCAAGATACAAAAGCCAGTGCCCCCCACAGCTAATCTGCAGGGTCCACCCCCTCCCGAGACACCCTGCAAGCAGCNGCAAGCAGCTTCGTCACTGCAGGTGCAGTGACGGAGCTGCTTGCAGGGTGTCTCGGGCACCCTGCAAGGCTGACTGTGCCTAATCAGTGAGATGTTTCCCGCCCTGCCCTGCTACACACTTGTTACTAACAACCACACTGAATCCCTAGATGGCATTAACTGATAGATGGAAACATAAATTCTGGTGTTTAAGTGTAGCTATCTACGGTCCTGTTGCTTCCAGTGAAGATCACGGGTTCAGTTGTCTGAAGTCAGGCATCTTGTGCAATCCGAGATGCCCAAAGGTATGCAAGACACCTGCATTCTTCTGGTGCAGCATGTAAAGGACACATGACTTACACCACGGCATCAACATAAGACCCACATGACAGGTCTCAGGAGACTCCAGCTTCTCAAATGGAGAATGGCAGTCCCCAACAGTCTTTTTAATGTGTGCTGAACAGCAATTCCTGTCCCTGCCAACACGATATGTTGGCCATGAGTTATCAAGCTTCCTCCAAAGACAAAGACCCAGCTTAGTTTAAGAAGGAGAGGCAAAATTTGGACAGAGCAGCTGTAGGAAAGGAACCACACTTATTCACAGTCCAAATCCAAATGGTGTGAAGAGGAACAGATGTTTGCTGGATTCCTCCCAGCCTTGGGGATGGGTGGGTAAGAGTATGGTGAGGCCACACCAGCTGGGTCAGCAGGGGTGGGACAAGAGCCAAATTTCCCTGAACAACTGTCTGTATCATGGTCCAGCTTTGTGATTTATGCAAAAGCCCATGGAGGCAGCTCTGCACCAGTTCATAAACCCACCCATTTAGACTGGTCCAGGAGAAAATTTGGTCTGGTAATTTCAGGTCCATTCTGCTTGATGTTCTCAGCTGAGGTGTCTGGCTGCTCCTGCCTCTAACCAAGGTCCTCTTCCGCCACTCCTGCAGGCTGTACTTATGTAGGGTTCACCCTTGAAGCACACAACATGCTTCTCTGTCCCTGGAAAGCAAGGTAGGACTGTGAGGTGGCAGAATGTATGCTCAAGTCTTGTTCCTACATGGACAATAGTATTTATTTAGGGCATATTTCTGGCCCTGAGAACTCGAAGGACTTTGGCTTCCCTAACCCAGGCACCGTCTCTAGTACCAAGAGCTGGTGATGGTGAGGTAAAGTCTGTGACTGGAAATGCATCAAGTATTTACCTAACACCCTGACTCCTCCCAGAGCAGTTCCTCCAGTACCGCTGGTTAGCCTGCAGACTGAACATCTCAGCAGCTATTCATTCTTGTCATGAAAATAGGCGCAATCTCAAGATAACATGCCAAGCCAATTCAGCAAGAACTTGCACAATTGCCCTGAGCTGAATCAATACCCCCCCCAGCTTCATCGTTGGAGCAGGTCACCTGCTTATCAAAGGAGCACTGAAATCATTCATAGGATGCTTGTGGGATTGCTGTCCTCGCTATGGCTTTCCTGAACTCTGTCCAAAGCAGAGACATGTCATTTAGACTCTATTAAAACAAAGGCGCACGTCCGCATGCATGGGAAGAGAAGGAGGGAAGAGAAAAGAAGGACAGAGCTGGATGTCCTTGAGGTCATGTAATCTAACAAATCACGGAGAAGCCATTAGCACCACAAAATGACAGGAGGCAAAACAAGGCAGAACGTTAAGTGCCCGGCGCTACCAAATCCATCAGCTGCCCCCGTTATTCTGATGGTGTGTCGGTGCAGCGTATAATCATCAAAATTGGTATTCTGCTACAAATCATCCATCTCCTGCTTTCATCCAGGCTGAGTTTTGCTGGTCATTAGGGATCAAGGAGAAAGTACGGAGTCTACCTCACAACACTTCTTGCACAAAGTCTGCTCAGCCCTCCTGTGTCAGCAGAGTGAGCAGGCAGGGTCCTAAATGCAGTAACTCCTGTTGTGTGCTTGTGTGGAGGGAAAATATCTGAGAGAGAGGCTTAATCAGCCCTGGAGTCATGAAGACTTCAAGTGTGATGTCATTTATTTTGGAGGTGGGTGGTGGCAAAACCAGCAAGACGCCAAACCTTCAAGGCCTTCAGGTTGAGCCAGTGCTTGGAAGAGTCCTTGTGGGATTTGCAGAACTGTGATGGTAAAAAAGTGAGCCAGCACCACCATCAGAGCCCAACCAACTCAAGCCTAGCAGGTGGTGTAACCCATAAGTGCACATACAGCTGTCACGCAGGGGACAGGGGCTGAAAGGGGCCCTGAGGAGTTTTACAGGGAGGGACTGGCTCTTACTCAACATGGTACTTGTCAATCCATCATAGATAGGTTTTATAAGACTTCCTTGTTGAGGCTGTCAGAATGGACCAGACACTAAGTGCAATCACGGCTGGCCTTTTCCTGAAGAAGAGGAAAGGCACTGCAGACAGCTGAGGTCCTTTCCAACTAGCACCTCTGAGATTCTTGGGAATGGATAAAACTCATACTCTGCAAACCAAAAGAGGACCTTGTCCCACCCCGAAGTTCACAGAGCTTTGCAGCAATACTGAATCTCCATCAGAAGCATCATCTGTCCTAGGGTGGTTGCCAGAAACCCCCTGGTCATGTCCTGGCTCTCAAGGATACACCAACATTGCAATGTCTACTTGAGTGACATCCAAAGACCTCCACCCTCTGCAGAGCTAGCGAGGTCCAGGTAGCAGAGATCAGACCAGGTGTGAAACTACCAAGACAATTTCACAGACAAAAGGGCCAGCAGATCTCAAGTCTTCTTGACACCAACCTTTTGTCTGAAAGGTGATGAAGATCCAGCACATGAACATCCAAAAGGACAGTCATGCCTCTTCTACCTGTGCTCCTCCATGCCTGCCACAAGACATTCTGTGTTGAAGGACAACTGAACAGGACAGAGTCATTTGAATGTTTGAGAAGCCCTGGAAAAGATCCTGACCTCCTGCTGGAAATCCAGCAAGAACTTAATTTAGTTGTACTCACGGGTCTATTCTCTGACAAACAGAGCAGAAAAGAAGAGCAGCCATTTCCCACCCCAGAAAACAATGTGTCTTGATGTTTAATGGAGAATGTTCTCCAGCCAATTGTCTGGTGGGGTTTGGTGGGTTTTTTTTCAAAGTATTGTGCATGTCACTCAGTGCCAAGGATTTCAAAGTGTGTCATCATTGATTTTCTTCTGTCATTAACTGCCAGGTTTGGGGGGTGGTTCAGAGCTGAGCCGGAGGAAGACAGGAGGCAAAGCTGACTTGATTAAGACTGTGTTTTGAAACCTTTCTGCATCCTGTTTAAATTTATTTTCTTCTGCTTCTGCTCTAAAAGTGGAAGGGAAAAGAAGAAGAAGAAGAAGAAGAAGAAGAAAAGAAGAAGAAAAAGAAAGAAGAAGAAAGAAGAAAGAAGAAAGAAGAAAGAAGAAAGAAGAAAGAAGAAAGAAGAAAGAAGAAAGAAGAAAGAAGAAAGAAGAAAGAAGAAAGAAGAAAGAAGAAGAAGAAGAAGAAGAAGAAGAAGAAGAAGAAGAAGAAGAAGAAGAAGAAGAAGAAGAGAAAAAGCAGCTCCGTCCAAGGGAACATCAAAGGGAACTGAGCTATTTTCACTTCTGTTATAAAACAGAAAAACATGCAAAGACCAAACTGCACCACTGATGCTAATACAGTGCCCGAGAACAGAGCCCTGTAGAGACAAAGCACAGGGAGGGACAATAATACCTTCACTCGGTTCTGAGCTGCTCGCAATACAAAAGCTTCACATGTGTAAAACCCTCCTGAGAAAGACACTGTTGAGAAGATGGTGTGTGATGAGAAAATCATGCCAGGAATGATTTGAAATGTAAAGAAGAATTAAACTTTGCCTTGCAGTCCTGGTTTTTCTTTCTGGAAAGGGCAGGAAGAGGGGAGAAAACACAACAAAACTGAATTTAATATATATAAATACATATATATATATGACCAGGTGAAAATTGGGCTGTTTATCCAAACTGGTTTGTTTGTTTTGGATTCATTAAGCGAAGCCAGCAGAATGGCTTGGCAGGTTGGACTCTGGCCTTTGGGCACCTCAAGAACTATTAGGTGTATGATGGGTGCTTTACTTCAATGGAGGACAGGTACCTCCTGTCACATGTTCCCTGGATGACACCTGTACCTCTGTGTTTGACCTGATGTACACACTCAGCACAGGTCCTGCCCCAACACTCACATCCACAGATGGAGATGTTGCCACAGTAGGAGCAGTCCTGATTGGGCCACCATGGGAGAGCAGTCTCAGGAACTGGAGACCCTCTATGCCAGTCCCACCACAATAGGTCCTGACCTACAGCTGTAAGCGATGCCTTACCCTCTCCCTTGTGCTTTCTGCCCTTCTTCATGTTAGCAGTAGCTCACTGTGAATCCACAAGGGTAAAATTCACACTTTGCTAGAAAATTAGTCCAAAAGCTGTATCAAGTTGGTCCAGCTGGGAATGGGACTCCTCCCCTAGACGTTTAGAGGTACCTCAGAGATCAGTCCTTTTGCTCTAATGTTGTCTAATATGACTCGAGAACCCTCTTCTGTCTTCACCCATTGCCTACCAACCACAGCCAGAAGCAGGAGGGCCAAAAATGGACCATCCTTGGTATAGGAGAGCTACAGAGAGGAAATACATTCCTTCTTAGCCTAGTCCCCAAAGCTGTGCCTGTACCATGAGCTGAACTCAAGCTGCTGAATTGTTAGTCCTTCCTGGCACACCTCTGGCCATAGCACAAACGTATGATTCTTGCCCGGGTCAGCCACTTATGTGGCCCATGAATCATCCCAGCAGACAGTTTGCTGATAGCCACTTTGCTTTGAAGGTAGGAGAATTTAATAACACAGATGAAGACTGCTCTGTGCCACTGGCCTCAGGACCCCCAAAACATTCCTAGGCACATTTTAATCTACAAGCACTGACATGACCCAAGCCACCAAGATGTGTTTCTTGGGACAGTAATTTGGTGCGTCCTTGCTAATTAGACCAGAAAGGCTCCTCCTTTACTTACATATTTCATCTGTTGAAAACAGCTGGACACCTGGGTCTCAGCACATTTGAAGCCTCTCAGTACAGTGTTTTCACCTGCATTTCTACCTCCTCCAACATCCTCGTTTTACTTCCTTGGAACAGTTTGGTATGATTGTCTCATCTGAAAATCTGGGACCTAAACAGGCACGTGGCACAGGCTCTCTGATAGCCAGGTACAGCCCCGCCTCCACTCACCGATGTTCAGCAGGCCACAGTGGGTGGCAGAAGCAGTGTCTTTGCATTGAGACACCACACCAACAGAAGCCACCAGGGCAAGGCTTCTCCACAGCTCCATATGTTGTCCAGGCTTACACAAATTTCTTCATTTGTTCCTCTGAGTGAGGAGTTAAAGCAGCGAGGACAGCTGGAGAGGGAGAGCTGCATCCTGCTTTGACACCGCTGACACCAAAGTGCTCCATCTCCAAGCTCACTTTGTACTTCATAGCGCTGGGACTTGAAAGACACTCACTTATTTAAGAAATTCTTGGAAATTAGAGAGATAAGACATCAGCTTTAGGCAACACTTCAGTGACAGCACTCAACAGCACCTCAGTCTTCAGTGTGTGTGTGTATAATATTATAAATTTATTTCTCTCCTTCTCCCGGCGTAGAGAAATGTTGACGCAGTGAATTAAAATCAAGCTGTGCTTTATACTTTCATTTTTAATGGGACCATTCTTGGCTCCAAGGAGAGAGCTATCAGCCCCCGAACGGCAGGAATGGGCGGAGAGCAATCCTCTTCTGCCAAAGACAAATAAAGTAAAAGGGAAGAAAAGGCACTGGAAGATGATGAATGGTTCAACTTCCTCGGCTGCAGGAGCTCTTCATTAACCGCTTCACTGCCTGCCTTTTTTTTTTTCCTTTGTTTTTTTTTTGACTTCTTCCCTTTGACTTTGTGCACGTGTATGTCTGCCTGCAGCTCTGTCTGCCCAGGAGTGTGTTGCCTGCCTGTAGCTGGTGCCTGTTCAGGTGTCCATCCCCCTCATCTCTCCCACCCCAGGATGCAGCATTAAATGAGAAAGAAAAAAAAAAAAAAAGGTTTTATACTTTACACAAGCAATGTCACTTCATGCTGCATCCCAGGGGACAGAGCCAGCCTGGTCCCAGGACACCCATAAAGAGCTCAGTGCAGACTCAATGTACTTTGAAATTCAGGCTCCAGGGAGCCAAGGAGGACACTCTTTGTCTCACGGTAACAAGGTGTGCTCCAGAACTAACCTCCCTCTGGCCCTCTCCCCATTTCTGAGGCTTGCTGGAAGCCATTCAATCCCTGGAGAGTCTCCCCTGTCCTCTCCACTGCTTGATCCTTCCTCCACATCCCACTTCACTCCTTAGGAACTCCTGCAGAGCCCATGCAGGCCAAACATGCATGGAGCTGCTTTGGGTAAGGATCTGGCCCCTTGTTGTGGCTCTTGCACCCCAGGGTGACCAGGCAGGACAGGGAACAGGTGGGACAGATGAAGGACCAGTGGGTCCATTTCACAAACTGAGGAAAACCGAGACACAGAGATAGATGTAACCTCTTGCCCCAAGACAAGACCAAGCCAGCTTCATCACACTTGTGGAGGTTGACAGCATCCCCCTGAAATGGCCAGGGAGGTACAGTCCTGGGTCCGTTTGTAACCTGGGCTACCTTCTACTCCACAGTGAGAAGCAGACAATCCAAATGAGGCCATTAAGGTGCTGGAGCATCTGTTCTGGGGCCTAGCATCCACAGAGCATGCTGTTTTCCTCCCAGTGAGCTACGTCAGTCCCACCTCAAATGTGGGACTTAACCCAGGCCCAGTGTCTTGGCCAGGTCTGCCTGTGACCAACAGTCACAGGGTGGAGTTGATGGCATTTAGAGGAAGCCAGCTGTAGTCTCCCCACCACTGCCACTCAAGCTGTTTCCCTATGATGTCACATCTCCTTGGCCACCTCCTGGACCAGAATGGTCCCAGGGCTGATGCTGTGCCTCTCATATCACCTGGATGTTTAGTTTCAAGGAGGCCACTGTAATAAAAGGAAGCCTGGGAGATGTTAAAACTCCCACATGTATACTCCTACACACCCTAAGCAGTCCCAGTAAGAGTGGAAATGTCTAGAAAGCATTGAAGCCCCTACTAAATTCATAGTAGGCTAGATCACAAGGTTTGTCCTTACCTGCCCAGAGAGGAAACAGTGAAGCCCAACCTCACAGGAGATGCAGCATTTTGTGGACACCCTGAGGTCAATACCAAACAATGTAGAGAGCTAAAGCAGGTTACAACACTGTGGTGCTGGTCTCCACCTCAAAGTATGTACAGGGACAGCATATATGAATTTGATATGTATATGATACATGAGTTTGCCTATACAAGAGCAAAGTTGGGGCAAGGTCCCAGACACATGGAGGAGATGCAGGTGAAAGCGGTCTGATCCTCTGTCCCACACCCCCCTCCTGAAAGACATTTCAGCACCAGATGGGACCATGATGCACGTCCCAGTGCCTCCAGGTTTCAGTGAAATGAGACAGGAGCTTCCCCTTTCCTCTTCACCAAACGCATGCTGTCTGAGCAAGGCTCCATCAGCCAAGAAGGTGCCTTTGATGCTGAAGACATGCTACAGTAAAGGGCTGCAGTTTTTCAACTCTCCTACTGTCATTTTCCAAAGGTACCCAAACCATCAGCAACCAATTTATAAAGGGAAAAGCTCCATTTAGATGTACTTCAAGCTCCAGAAGCCACCAGAGGCACCTGGCAGCTTTCATGCCCAGCTCACACTCTCAAGGGATTTGCAGATGATGGGGCAGGGAAGAAAGAGCAAGAAGAGCCTCACTTGGGGATCTGGTCCCTCGAAATCCCAGCAGCAATTCGAAGACAGGTCTGAGCAGAGGATTTCATGGTCAACTGTTGCCATCTAGTGTCACCAGGATACCAAAATGCCTGCCATGGACTGATCAATTTAATCAGGCCTCAAGCCCCATCTGTCCCACAGACCACAGGCCCCATTTGACATGTGTCGGTGCATCAGGATGGAGATCATCCGTCTGCACTCCTCGTGACCAAATCAGGCGAGACAGAACCAGCAAACACACCACAGCTCCAGGGATATGTTTGCACAGGTGTGGCAGAAGACCCAGAGTCCTTTGTTGCTAAAGGATGAGGGAACTTCTCAGTAAGAAAGGAGCCAGAGGAGCCAGGAGACTGTAAAAAGCCTTTGTTCTCATTTCAGACCCTGACAGAGCCTCATGTCAAGTCACAGGAAAGTAGCACAGTATAATACTGTGCAGGTCAACAGCACCTTTCATCTGAGGATTGTAAAGCCCTTTCAAGACACCAGTTTGTTAAACCTCACAACACTCCTGTGAGGTAGGTATTACCCCCCATTTTACAGACAGGGGGAACTGAGGCACAGAGATATGCAACGGATTGGCCAAGGCCTTCTGGCAAGCCAATGACACAGGCAGGAGGTATTCCTGCTCTTCTTCCCAGCTTGTGGCTCCTTCCCCCTTTGGACAGCAGTGTGTTAGCAGCTTACAGAGCCACTGCTGGGCCTGTCCCATGAGCAGAGAACACACAGTGTTTATGGAGGGCTCTTGAGCCCCTTGAACCTTAGTAACCAGCTGCTGCTGGCACTTCAGACATTAAACCATTTCCCAGACAAGCTCTCCAGACATTAAACCATTTCCCAGACAAGCTCTCCTTCCAGGCATGACCCCAGGATTGTCACTGTTTTTTCTTGTGCAATCAGGCGGGAGACCAGGAGGAACCTGAGAACTTGAATCCTTCATGAAAATATCCCAGTACTGCATGGCACAGTCCAAACTGGAAACCACTTTTCTTGGGTGGCAAATGTCTCCCTGGAGACAATGCCCAGCACTGAACTCTGGTAGCAGTGAGCGGTGGAGGGGTGGGTCTCACCAGGCCTGGAGGAGAAGGAGGAGGTAGCTAGAAGGATATTACATGGCTTTTGCTGACACTGTGGTCAGCATCTTTTCTAAGTGTTGGGTGTTCACTTTACCCCAAGGCACCCCATCCCAGCCCATGTGCAATGTCAAAAAGAAACTAAAGCTGGGGGATAAATTGACCAGGAGGCAATGCCATAAGCTGTGGTAGAGGCTCCATCATGGTAACCCCACTGCCAGCCCACCACAACCCTTAGTTATGTCATCGTACCATTTTCCCCTCTCCTTCCCCTACCACTACATTTTTTTTGCTGAATACATACTACATCTTACAAAAATAGTCCTCTGGTATCAAAAGACAAATAAAACTAGAGAGAAATAATAAAAGACCCCTGTCGCCAGCAGCAGTGCAAATCAGGAGAGCCAGCTCAGTAAGGATGGGCTTAAGGTGTCCTTGGTTTGTCACTTCTTCAAGGGGAAGGAGGTTGATTGGATTTTGATAGCTGGGACTGGCCTAGAGCAAGAATAAAGAGAAAGGAGACAACTCATATAAGTGCACAGGCCAAGCATCCACCACCTCTACCACAACCATCCTTCCACAGCTTGGGGAGCACGGACCAGTTGCTGTCCCTGAGACCAGAGGGGATCTGGGACTGTCATGGTCACCCATGTCCTCTCTCAAAGATACAACTACAAATTGTGTTGCTTTGAGGCATTTTCCTTCAGCTTATGCAGAATCCACCAAAGCACATGGTGTCCCTGGGCAGTAACCACCAGTGACAATGGGGAGCCCTCTAATTTGTTCCCCAAGGGTTTACTGCTCTTGGATTCCAAAGAACAGCCAAGGTGGCTTGAGTGCTTCCAAGAGACATCATCAAATCAACCAACCCAACATGGAACACATAGTCCCATCTGCGGAATTCACAAAATCTTTCACCGTATCCATCCAGTAAACACATCAGTTCCAGTCCCTCTCTTAGCATGTTGGTGGTGTCAGTAATGAATCAGGACTGGGACAGAGGCACATCCTGCTCCCTGGCACAAGTTTGGCCCTGCCAGTCAACACTCTGACATGGGCACCGTTTTAGAAGAAAAGAGAAGATGGCCAGGCATTGCTCCTAGAGGGTAACCAAGACAAAGCCACACTGTTATGAAAGTGAGCGAAGTCTGGCTGCTGGGATGTGACAAATCTTTCTCTTTCAGGACCACAGAAAGGCTTGTGTTATCTACTAGAAGAGATGAGCTGTAAGGATTGAGTTACACTGAGAAATCTGGGGGAACATTCAGCTTCCTCTCGGTAGCAACTACAAAGACACAAAGTACTAAAAGGGGTTATATCCTGCTCATCTAAAAGCCTCTGTGAAGGGTTACATTTAATCCCTAGTCTCCTGGGTCCCAGCCCCATGTTTAACCAAAGGCCATGTCCCACAAGCAGCAAAGACCACCCCCACCCCACCCCAGTCTGCACAATGTCTGTGACTCACCTTTGAGGTGGCATCATTCTGTAGGGAGGAAATATGAAAGAGCATCAGCGTTCATACCTACACTCCACTAACCCCCAGCAGCTTACCAACAGCCCTCTAGGGTTCAGCTCTAGAGCAGGAGCCATAAGCATCCCCCAAAGTCATCATCCCCTGAACCCATGAGGACCCAACAAGACCTAAAGTCCCAATCTTGGGTCACTGTTGGTCAATTTTGGCAAAACCGTGTGGTCTCTGGACAGGTGGAGGCATGGCTACAGATCCCAGACACCCACAGGTCAGATGACCAGGCTTTTCTCCTGAACCATGCAAGAGGGAGCACAGGGTTCTTTACGTATGTAGGGTTCCCATACGGACAAATGCTTTGGTTGTTGTTGCCCCCATGTAGCAGGACTTGGGACATATTCTGATTTCCTTTCTATCTGTTGCTTCTGGCCCCAGATGTCCTATACCTACGGTCCCAAATCCCCCTATAGGCCAGTTACAGCCCTCCAAGTTGGAGGGCTTCAAACTCCTCTGTAGCTACTGAGGCAGGTACAGACTGACCCACACAGCAGTTCTCCTGCTCCTCAGCAGCCTGACCTGTACACCACAGCCATAACTGGCAGGAGAAGAAACCCAAGTCACAGTGAAAACAACCACAGGGGCAGACCACAGCACACCTCAGTGATATTTAGGACTCAGGCACAACCCATAAGAACCCCCACTGTGGCCACCTGCAGGACCACAGCATTGGTGGGAAGTAGCTCAACTCCTCTTTCAACTTACTTTAAGGGTCTTGTGGGCTGACTTATGGCACTTGTACCCGATGCCTTGAAGTTGGTAGGAGGGACCATGACCAGCAGGGTCTGTCCATGTGCAGGAGGCAGCTGTTTGGCCAGAATAGGACTTCCAGGCAGAGGTCGACGGGGAGGCTGGTGCTTTGGGATGACCTGAGATCACAGTGTGGATGGAGAGAGACAACACCCTTAGAGAAGCATCCAGTGATCTCCTAACCCCTACTGCACAGCTGAGATGCTTCAAAGCATATAACAGCACCCAAACTACCTTAAAATATTATCTTTACTAAACGAGCTTTCCATTGCAATAGATTAATTTCTTAGGGTGCCATGACAGGTCCTCAATAGTGCCCAACTCGAGAGCCACAGACATGCAAAAACTGGGGAATTTCGATGAGTCTGGAAGGAAAGCAGAGCCAACCAGCAAAGCTCACCAGCGGGGTCCTCACTGGGCTGCAGGGAAGAGGTTTCTTTGGAGGCGGCAGCTTAGCCTGGGAGACGACTGTTTTGGTGGGGACCATGGGCGATTTGCTGAGTGGTGGAGGTGGCCTGGCAGGCTTGGGGTCTCTCGGGCGTGGAGAGATGGGGTGGGGAGCCGGGCGAAGAGGGTGGACAATGTTGACAGGCTGAGAGCCGGGTTGGTGAGCGCTGGGTTTGGGGGGGAACACAGCCCGTGTTGCCTGCAGGGATGAGAAAATCAGAAGAATCCCTTGTTGCATTTATCTTTACGAGGGCTAACAAGCTGATGTCTCCCAGAGGTTGGGTACTAGGGAGCTGCAGGAGAAGCACTGGGTATTTAGTCCACTTTCTGGGACCACCACTTTTACCATCCCACCCAAAAGTTGAACACGTTTTCTCCTCACTAACCATATGAGAGCACACATGGATGAGAGAGAGGCTGGGCTCAGGAGATCTGGACCAGGGAATACTAGTGAATCCATACCAGATTTCCACCAGACTGAATGACAGACCTGGCAGACATAATCCTTTCCACTTCAGTCTCAGCCACTGCAGCCACACTCAAAAAGACCATCACCTTCTACCAAAATTCAACCCCAGGTTCACTCATCCTGAAGTCACCAGAGCTGACACAAACAGCAGCAGAAGCATCTGCCTCCCCAGAGACGCGGGACAAAGTCAGCAGCAGCACTGCAAAGCCCCTGCTAAGCTTTGCCATGGTGATGGGCAATTTCTCAGCAGAGGTTCCTGGCAATCACTGGGGTCTTTCTGAGCACGCAGAACTCAACATATTCACTTTTGGAGGGACGTGTATTATGACCAAGGGCTGACAGTGTAGACACAGTAAAAACAAATAAGGAACAACTTTTTCCCTGTAAGAGTGACGGAGCACTGGAACAGGCTGGCCAGAGAGGTTGTGGAGTCTCCTTCTCTGGAGACATTCAAGACCAATCTGAACACATTCCTGTGTGATTTAATCTAGGTGATCCTGCTCAGACAGAGGGGTTGGACTAGATGATCTTTCAAGGTCCTTTCCAATTCCTGACATTCTGGGATTCTGTGTGAAAACCAGCACAGAATACCAGTTGCTTGCCCAGTTGCTAAAGGGAGGTATGATCACCCACAAGTTCCAGAGGACAGAAGGAAATCTGGAAGGTGTTTAATTATTACTTCCCTTATTAGTGAATTATTACTTACTTTATTAGCGTGGTTGGCAGTGGACATGTTCCGCAAGGTGAAAGTGGCTTTGGAATGGCCATGGGCTGATTTCCGGCTGAAGGTCTTGTTTCTGCCCAGAATCACAAACATAAGTCACAGGTGGCAAAAATAAAGACCCCAATCTTGCACCAGCTGCCTCCCAGAATGCTGCGTGTCAGCAAGATCCTGTCTCTGTCAACAGACTGTTAACAGTCTGGTAGTGCTGGGTGAGCAGGGGTGACAAGCCTGTCTTGAGATAATGAGGGCAATGAAGGAGGCTGGCTGGTTCTGGATTTTTTTTCTCAAATTATCGCAGGGGCTCTGAGGTGTGTGTGTGTCTGTACCCATACTGGGAGGGGAAATAATAACAGTATCTAAATTCAGTGCGACTTTAGAGTCCTTCCAGATGCCTGCTAGGAACAGATGGCAAGAAAGCTCCTTGGTACCAGGCCACCTTCATCATCGCTCTCTGGGCTTATCCTGTCCAACTGATCATTCCTGTCCTCTGCTCATGGGACATCTGAGAGCCTCAGACGATCCCAGGAGAGAGCTCTTCCTATCTCAAGCAGGTCTCACAGCAGTTTGAAACAGAACTTGAGAACCGGCACCAGTCCCCAACAGACTGGACGCTGCTAGTAGCAAGGAAACAAGGTCTCACTGGATCCTCAAGAGAGGAGGCATTTAGGACACATCACCCACCTATATGTCTCCTGGCTCCTCCTCCTCAGCTCCTTGATGTATTTGTTCAGGAGCGAGTTCTCCCGCCGGTACCAAAAGTAGATGCTCATCACCAGGACCGGGAGGAAGAGTAGGAAGATGAGCAGAAGGGTTATTAAGATGGCTTCATGATCTGTCAAGAAAAGGACAAAGATGAGCGTGGAGCTTGGGAGAGCCAGCAGCCTCCAGATTCACTTGACAGTAACGTCAGTCCAGTCTGCCCATTCCCAGGCACCCAGACTAGAGACATCATTGCTGCCAAAAAGGCAGCAGTAACATCTGATGGCCTCTGATGAAAACAGGTGGTCATCAAATAACCAGAGCTGGACACAGTCTGCCTGAACAGACCTGACCCACCACATCTGGGAGCAGAACTGTCAGCAGCTTTACCTTCCCATGTCCCCTCTTGCAGCATCACTCCAGTCACAAGCCACTGGACAAAAAGTCGGGACTTACTGTCATGCTGCACAGGTCCACTGTCCACGCTGCCGCCCAAGCCTGGCTTCTCACAGTAGGGTGGAGCCCAGCCAGCATCGCAGTGGCAGTTCTTGTTGCTGTTGCAGACCTGTAGAGAGAGAGAAGGAGAGTTGGAGACCACAAGGGATGTACAGAAATGATGGTCTGTACATTGGGGATGAAGGTGTGTAACCCCTGCCAGCATTCACCCCTTTAGCATTGCTCAGGTCGTGCCTGTGCTGCACTCAAGTCTGTGATTGCAACACACAAGGATATTTTTCTTGCTCATACTTTTATTTCCCTGCTCTTCACAGAAAACTTGAAGACCTTAAAGTACCTCATACTCTCAGTTCTCACGCTGCGTGACTAGAAAAGCCTGATGCCCTTAATGCTTTGCATTAGGCTGGAAGTTCACAGAATCACAGATTGGTCTGGGTTAGAAGGGACCCCAAGGATCACCAAGTTCCAACCACCCCTGCCACAGGCAGAGACACCAACCTCCAGGCCTGGATCTAGACAAGGTTACCCAGGGCCCCATCCAACCTGGCCTTGAACACCTCCAGGGTTGGGACATCCTCCACTTCTCTGGGCAGCCTGTTCCAGCACCTCACCACTCTCTCCATGAAGAGCTTCCATCTGATATCCAATTTAAACCTTCCCTTCTCCAGCTTCAATCCATTCCCCCTTGTCCTACCACTATCTACCCTTGTAAAAATCTGATTCCCCTTCTGTCTGTATGCTCCCTTTAAGTACTGGAAGGCTGCAATGAGGTCCCCTCACAGATTTCTCTTCTCCAGGCTGAACAAGCCCAACTCCCTCATCCTGTCCTCACAGGGGAGGCACTCCCCTTCCTGATCATCCTCATGGCCTCCTCTGAAGTATCTCTCACAGCTCCATGTCTTTCTTAAATTGGGGGCCCCAGTTCTGGACACAGTACTCCAGATGGGGCCTCACGAGGGCAGAGTAGAGAGTCACAATCCCCTCCCTGTCCCTGCTGGCCACCCCTCTGCTGATGGAAACCAGGAGACCATTGGCCTTCCAAACTGCAAGAGCACACTGCTGGCTCGTGGTCAGTTTCTCATCCACCAGGACCCTCAGGTCCTTCTCAGCAGGGCTGCTCTCAAAGAGCTCTTCTCCCAGCCTGTATCTATGTTTGGGATTCCTCTGGCCCAAGTGAAAGACTTTGCACTTTGCAGTGTTAAACATCATGAGGTTCACCCAGGCCCACCTTTGAAGTCTGTCCAGATCCCTCTGGATGGCTTCCTTTCCTTTTGTTGTGTCAACTGCACCACTCAGCTTGGTGTCATCAGCAAACTTGCCAAGGGTGCACTCAATTCCATCACTGATGTCATTGATAAAGATGTTAAAGAGCACCGGTCCCAAGACAGACCCCTGGGGGACACTGCTTGTTACCAGCCTCCACCGGGACATGAAGCCATTGACCACCACCCTTTGTCTGTGTTCTTTCCTCCAATTCCACTGGATGGTCCACCCATCAAACCCACATCTCTCCAATTTAGAGATAAGGATGTGGTGGGGCACCATGTCAAAGGCTTTGCACAAGTCCAGGTAGATAAAATTGGTTACCTTCCCTTTATCCACCGAAGCTGTTGTAAAATCACAGAAAGTTTGTTAAACATCTTCCCCTTGATGTTATGAGATCATGAGAGAGTTACAAAAAACAAATGCCCACTGTACTGCAAAGGTCATTCCTTGTGGGAGACACTGGGCTTTGCTGGAGAATCTGTGCTCATCTCATGAGCCTGCTGTAGGTCACGGGCAGTTACGCACCCCATGGTTGTTGCACCGGGAAACGCACTTTTCCAACTCAAAAAGGGAGGCATTCTGGCACCGGCGATCTTTGCAAACCTGAGAGAGAGACAAGAAGCCGAGGTTAGGGAAAGGCCCAAGAGAGGGGAGACAGTGGTCTTCTGGCTTCACAGATGGGAGTTCTCTGGAAGGATGTTGTCCCCTGGAAAATGCAGGTTGGTTAAACTGTACGGTTCCAGGTGAACACAATCCACTCCAATTTTCAGCACAGCCCAGGAAATCTCTGCCATTATCCCTTCCAGCACAGCTCAGCAGGGACCTGTCACCACCACACCCACTCCCCTCCCCTGACAACCCATCTGGCAGCTCCTGGAGAAGGCATTTCCCATCTGGTCCTAAAAGGTAGGCACCTGCCAAAAAAAACAACACTGGATTTCAAAACCAGCCATCCTTTCTCATGAAAATGTTGAAGTTCTGGCCTTCCCCTCCAAACTGGGTTTAAATTTCACAATTAAAACACCAAACAGCAGAAGCTGTATCTCCCCAGCCAGCTCTTTCTGGCATGCATCCCTGCTATCATGTTGTCAAACAGGCTTCCACCCTTTCTCAACTGAGCTGACCCTCTGTAAAGTAGTTGGAGATGTGGGGCTGTAAAAAAACCCTAATGCTCAGTTAGTGGCATCTGTTTGGATCTGTCATCTCGGTTCCTAACACAGCTTTTCCCTGGGGAGCAGGTTATTCATAGGAGAAAGCCTCATCCATCAACGTGCTGGGGCATGCATTTCTTGTTGGGGTTGCTCCACTATACATTAAATCAGTAAAGCACAGAGACCAGAGAGAAGAATTTGGTGGCCTTCACACAAGTATCTGGTGATGCTCAGAAATGTCCTAGTTGAGACGTCACTGAGGCAACTGTAAGTGTGGGGCAAACCGCATCCCATGGCCTGCCCGTAATGCAGAGAAGAGCCAAAGTCTGCACTCAACCTGGGACCAGAGCCAAGGAGCTGATCTCCTGGAGGACATCCAAGCCCTAGGAAGAGGTACTCACCATCCCATCTCCACATTTTGTCCCTGTCATCACCAGCCCAGGGTCAGAGAGGTCTTCCTCATCATCCTTTGCAGTGTACATGTAGGTGCCTCGGCACTTCACCTCCCGCCCATTGAAGCGTATGGTTGTGTCAATGGAGACGGTGTTGGTCCCCTGGGGCTTCTTGGCTGAGCTCTGGCACTGGATCTTGCCACACATAGCATCCCTATGAGCAGATGAGGGCAGGAGATGTGGGTACCAGTCACCTCACTCTCACAACCCCACCACTCCCTGCCCCGCTGCCTGCCTGCTGGCTCACCTCTCTCTGAATTTATGACCATGTCATGTCGTGATGGGATAAGATTGAAAAGGGTTTAGATAGCACATAGACAGCACAGAGGAGGTGAAGGGAACAGGCAGGGAGGGATCTTCTAGGTTAGACCCAGGGTCTAACTGGGAATACTGGAGAGTACATGCTCTCTAAATAGCACCACCTGCAGATGCTGCCTTTGTTTGTCCCTTCAGGCTGGTCTAGGAGGTGATGCATGGTGGCAAAACCTCCCAGCAGCAATGAGGACTGAGCCCAGGAAGGACTTGGAGGCTCCCTCAGCTCCAAAGTGAAGCTGTCCCAAGGGCTGATTCTAGGAGGCTGGGGTAGGACCCTTCCAGTCCCTTCGCAGGGGTGAGCAGAGGAGGGGGGATGTGAGTGTGGGAGGCAGAAATGGGTCACCCATGGACACCAGCACTGCACTTACCTCTTCTCGCATTTCACATAGTGTCCTTGGCTGTCTTTGCCACAGTTACCATAGGTGTTGCCAGCCATGTTCACATCCTGGAAACAAGCATCTGGGGCTGGCCAGGCACCTGCAGGGAGGGGGAAAGTTCTGCCATTGTATGGAGAAAGCATCCAGCAAGGAGAAAATACCAAATCCGAGGGCAGCAACTGGATGCTCAGTGCGAGGCGGGTGTCGAGGCCCTATGCGGTACGGGGTCGCGCACAGCCAGGGGCCGCACACGGCAGATGTGTGTATGGGGCATGCGAGCTGTGGGCCGTACGTACACGGTGTGCAACTGCCGTGCAAAGCACCTGGCCGTGGGCACCACATGGACCAGGCCACACACAGCATGGAGTCCGTAGGCAGGGGAATGTGTGCACAACACGGGCTAACTAAAGCAAAGGAGGCCGCAGAAGATCCTCACAGTGCACAAGCAGTGTGCTGTACCGACGTCATATGAGCTGTGCTACAGTGTGGAGGTCACCAGTGGCAACGTACGGAGTTGCGTGCAGCACGGGGATCCTGTATGTAATATTTGGGCTGTATGCGGCATGGGCACCACAGCCAGTGGGCAGAGGGACCAGGGCACAGCAGAGGACCAGGTCCCTGTGAGTGTGAGGAACTCCAGCCCTCCATGTCAACCCCATGGATGTTGACCCCAACCCTGGATGGGGACAACACAACCCCTCCAAACCCCCAGGAAAGGGGTACAAGAACCCCTCATGTAGACACAGCCCTAAGACTTAATGCGGCTCCTACTCTGGAGAGGGGTGGCAAGGAGACAGGGTTGTGGGTGATGGGACTCACCCGGTCCCCAGAGCTGGACACACTGCTGGTGGTGAGTCATGCACATGCCGTTGCTGCAGTAAGCCTCGCCGTAGGCGCAGGACGAGCCATCCAGCAGGTACACGTTGGCTGGGCAGTAGGGTGAGGCGCCCGTGCAGTATTCGGGAAGGTCGCAGGATCCCGCCGCCTCCCTGCAGATCGTCCCAGCCACCTTCAGCTGCCACAGGAAGAGAGGCAAACGTCAGCACTAGGCAGCAGCAAAGGGGCCAAGCCAGGATTGCTGCTGCCCCCCGCCCCCCCATCCCGTACAGCCCAGGGCAATAAACCATCCGTAACTCCCCCTGTTGAGTTATATGGGGACGTCAAGCCACAGAGCAGCCAGAGACTCCCCCGCAGGCGTGAGTTTAGTATAACCCTCCTCATTCGGTGTCTGGGTTGGGGGTTGACCCTGGGGACACGTGGTGGGGGCCATATGCCCCTGCTTAGCCCAGCAGTGGGCAGGTAGGCTCAGTGGAGGGCACAGCGGGGGGCTCACCTTGCAGCTCTGGCAGCAGTCACCATGGGCGCACTGGGCCCCCACCTTCAGTGTGCAGTTGTGTGCATTGCAGCATGGGTTGGTGCACTCCTGCAAGGGGAGAAGAAGACATCACCAAGGTCAGTGAGTCCACCCCTTCCCCGTTGCTCTCCCCAGCCCCTTCTCCACCCAGCACAGCATTGCTCTTCTCACTTTGCCAATAGGGAAACTGAGGCAGATGCAGGGTGCAGAAGACCTGAGTATGCCAGGGCACAGTCAAGAAGAAAGCCAGGACCAGGTTAAATGGAGGTAGGAAGGTGGGACTGGGAAAAGCCCTTGCAACATAGTCAGTGGGGTGACCAGCAGACCCCTTCCCCTTGGAAATACCCCTTTCTACATGGTCCACATCCTACCACCCAGCAGCTGAGCTGAGCTGCAAAAGCCTCTGCAGGAAAGAGATGCAGCACCCAGCACCATACCTCCACCTCTCCACAGTCGCAGTCTTCTCCTTCCTCCAGAAAGCCATTGCCACACTTCCGTCCCACCACCAGGTCCTTGGTGTCAGGCAGGTTGAAGAGACACATGCCACCTCCCTTCTGGAAGTAGTTCTCCAGCTGCCTCTTGCTGCAGGAGCTGAACACGCGAGGGAAGGGGTGTCTGCGCAGGGGACAGATGGGGAGGGGTGGGAATCAGTGCGGTCAGGACCAGGAGAAGGTGGAAAACCACAGTCAGAGCTGGGAAATAAGGACACGGGCAACTGGCACAAACCCTTCCAAAAAAGCAGAAGCTACCAGGCCAGAAGCCTGCACGGCTGAGCATCCAATTACCAACCAGGGAACACCACACAAAACCATCCAGAAAGGGGTGGGGTGGACAAACAGAGCTACTATACGCCACCCCCAAACCATCAACCCTCCAGCAAGAAACCTCCTGGAGAATGGAGACGCCATGATCTGAACCTCAAAGCTCAGGGAGCACCCATGCTTGCAGGACCTTCCAGCTCCACGCTGGTGTTGATGTCACCTCCATGTCTCAGTCCTTTGCACCTGAGACACCACAGACACCCCCATCCTGACCACAAGGCATGTCTTCTCCACATCTGCAGTGACTGTTCAGGATGTCTGACCGGTATGTGTCTGCTAGCACACCACACTGCTGACAGGAAAAACCTACTTGGTGCTATTTAAGCACCTCTGAGGTGGCAATGGTCAAGAATCCTCAAAAAAATAAACTAAAAAAAGAAGAAAACCGGAAAAGAAATACCAAAAAAAAACCCATATTAAATCATCTGGAGCAGAAATACCCACAACACCAGAGCCTGTATTTCTCCAACAGCCCAACTCGCCTTTTTCATAAGGAGTGGGTGGAAAACAGATTTTTCTAGTGAAGCCCTGAGTACGGTTCTTCTGTAACTTTGCGTAAGTTTGCAGGGGGGGTTGCGTGATTTATCAAGAAGGAGGAAGCAGAGAGTAAGAGCTGCGAGCAGCTCTCCAGCGCTGGTTTCATTTCCTCCTACTGCTAAAACAAACAAAAAAAAAAAAGAAACCAACAAAAAATGCTTTATTTCATATTTATTTCACATCTCATTTCTAAGGTGACACGGGGGCTTCTTCTAAAAGTAATTTGGAAGTCAAAGGGAAATCTCTCGAGCTGTGGGGAAAGCTGTAAGTCCACACAGGTTACGGGAGTGTGTGCAAATAAATATACCCAGAAGCTGGTACATGAATGTGCAAAGAGGGCCAGGCTGAAGACAGACAAAAACATGTTTTCTGCCCATGTGGGGTAAAAATATTTCAGTAAAAACAAGTGAAAAAAAGATCACAGGGAGATGTCAGCTGGGAGAACTTTGCCTGGGGGGGTGAGCAGGGGCACGGCTGAGCAAACCACATCTGCTGCTGTTCTGCACCAGTACCTCCAGCTTCGGTAGGTGGGGAAGGCTAATTGATTAGTAGGGTACTTAAAGAAACAAATGCACAACGGCCTCACCCTGGGAAGGCAGTGCTTCCCCCCGCCATGACCCGCCTAGGCAGAGGCTAACCCCCATGGGGTCACCACCGCAGTCAGACAGCCCCGAGAGCCCAAGGAAAACAGCCTGGGGACACCCTGGCACTGCACCACAGTTTCCACGGAATCAAAAAGTTAGAAAAGACCTTTAAGATCATCGATTCCAGCTGTCCCTGTCCTCTCCTAAACCATATCCCTGAGCACATCATCTACCCATCTGTTAAATACACCCAGGGACAGTGACTCAACCACCTCCCTGGGCGGCCTGTTCCACACCCCGACAGTTCTTTGGGTGAAGAATTTCTTCCTGACATCTCATCTGAACCTGCCCTGGTGCAGCTTGAGGCCATTTCCCCTGTCCTATCACCTGTCCCTTGGCTGATGAGACCATCACCCACCTCTCTACAACCTCCTTTCAGGCAGTTGTAGGCAGTGATAAGGTCTCCCCTAAGCCTCCTCTTCTCCAGACTAAAGGCCCACAGCTCCCTCAGCCGCTCCTCATAAGGTTTGTTCTCCAGACCCTTCCACAGCCTGGCTGACTGGAAGAGTGGGTGGGCTCAAGTAACAGGGAATGAATAGCTGCCTTCCTGCAGTGTGGGGCAGCCCGACTGTGCTGCCGGGAGCTGGAAAACCCAACAGAAGGACTTTGGGAAGTGGCTCCACCTGGCTGAATTTCATATGGCTGTGGGTAAAAGCTCAGGAAACCAAAGCCTGAACGGATGTCAGAGGGCATGAACGATAAAGGCTGCTGGGGTTGTGGTGAGGGGTGTGATCTCACTCTACAGCAGCTTCGCAATGCCCATGGGCCACCCCGGCATGGCTGGGCTCTGGGCACCCCTTAACCTTCCAGGCTCACAATAAAGATTAATTTCATCATGCCGAGGTGTGGTTTGGCACAGCCAAATGCCTTGGATTCCCATGCTGTGTCCAGCAGATAACATCCATTCTCTTCCATCCTTAGCTCATTTGGGACAGGTATGTTACCCCTCTGCTACCCCTCAGAGACCACCAGCCCTGCCTGCTCCCAGGGATGTGCCTGCTCCAGGGAACTGGGATGTGCGGGACAAAGGGGGACGAGGGCAATCAGCCGGGTCCCCCTTTGCAACAGAGACAGGACCCCTTCCCCGCTACCCAGCTCACCAAGCTACAAACAGCACCCACAACCTGCTGGGGGGGGAGGTGTGTCTTAGAAGCTGCATCCCATCCCCACTGTCACTTACCCAGTGGCCGCTGCCATCACACAGCCACCTTGCTCCGGGGTAGCCTCCACGCAGCAGCCTGTGCTGTCATGGCTCATGCCAAAATTGTGGCCGATTTCGTGGGCCATCGTGGCAGCTGCTCCAATGGGCTGCTCCGAGTGGTCCTGAGTAGGGATGGGGGATGTATCAGCCATGGAAGCAATGGAGAGAGCTGATCCCACAGAAGGGAATGGGTTTGGGGTGATGTCTCCGGGATTGCAACTGGATCCCATGGGAGGGACAGAGAGGGATGAGGAGCATTTATGGCAGAAGCAGGGTTGGGTCTCCTAAAAGTCCCACATGGAACTACTGGGAAACAGTTTGGCAGGAGCCAACTGCTGAAAACCTGGGGCCTTGGGAGCACAATCCTGAAAACAGAAAACTGTGCCCCAAACCCTGCCTAGGGACCACAAGTCACCAGGGCCACCATCGCCCTGTCAGGAGAAGTCACCTGGGACAAAGATGACCCTACAAAACCAGGGAGCACAAGCAGGGAACAAGCAGGGAGTATTCAATATGAGGGGCAGAAGCAATACAAGAGATCCCAATGCTGCTGCTAGCTGCAAGGTGGGGGCTGTACATGGGGTGGGAGACCTTTCAACCCAGTCTGCCTCACCCTCCTTAGTACCTGACCAACATCTGAGTGGCGTCAGGTGCTCTCAGCATCATTGTCTGATCGCAGGCTGCACTCCAGGACCAACCCCAGATGGTTGGTCCAAGCCCGTGAAGAAACCCAAGAAGACAGGGTGGCAGCAAGGTTCCCCAGGCTGGGAGGAGCAGTGGAGACCATCTTACCACACTGACACCTCCAGAGTTATCTGCGCTGCACATCCCCTCCAGCGGGGCCATGCCGATGGTTGTCCCTCTGAACGTCTTCCCTCTGACCAGAAAGGAAAATGAAGGGGCAGTTAGCAGCAGCCATGGGGTGATCTGGAGACCCTGGTCCTAGCTGGGAGCTCCCTCCCCCAATGTCTCTGGGTCCATAAGTGTGCTCACGTCAGCAGCTGGGCATTGTCGTGCTTCTTGCGTGACTTCAGTGCCTTCTTCCACTGCAGGAATGACCAGAGTGTGGCATTGGGGTCACTGGTGACTTCACACTGATCCCGCTCCGTCCACACCTCCAGGCCGATCAGGGCCACCTTGATATTCAGAGACCTGTAAAACTGCATAGAGGGGACAGGGATGGAGGGGACAGAGACTGGCGTTCATTGTACAGCCTCTACCCCTGCTATGGCTTTTCATCTGGTGGGTCTCAATGCTTCCCCTCCAGCTGGGTGACTCAGGGACACATTTGTCCCAAATCCATCTGCAAGCATGAGCTCTACAGGTCAGGGTGTCTATAGGTCACCTCTATAGAAAGGATGGCACAATGCCATCTGACAGCTGGACAACATCTAAGCACATTCCTGATCTTGTTGAGGATACCGGCATTGACCCCTAATGGGTCAATGAAGATGCCCCCAGGGCACCTTCACCACTGCCACTCAGCCAATGGGTGGCAAAGCACTTTCCACCACGTGCTCACATCTGTCACCTAAACTCCCAGTCATGGTGGCAGTCATCCACCATCCCTGAGGGAAACCGTCAGGCTGGCACCCAGCTCAGCTGCTTTCATGCACACCAGGAACAATGAGGGTGCTGGCAAGGGACCAGCAGGTCCCTCTCACTGGCCATTACCTTGTCCACATAGTTTGCGATTTCCATGATGCGCTGCTTGGTGTGACCCAGGTTGAAGTTCTGGTTCTCATACTGCAGAGAGATGGGGAAGGGTCACTGGAGGAAGTGCAGGGAGGGAGACAGAGAGAGGGGTTCTGGCTTTTCACCTGGAGACCAGGTTTGTGCTCACCAGTGTGTGGTCAGCAACAATGAAAAGCTCCATGTACTTCATGGTCCTCCAGGCATCTCTCTTCGCCTGCAAGACAGACAGCAAGGTTCAGAGGAATGAAAAAGTGGGCAGCCCACCACTTGGGGCATCTCAGGCTTCCCTGACACCACAGAGCTCTCAGGAAAGACAGCTCAGAGGGGAAACTGAGGCACGAGGTGACAAGGAAAGCCTGAGTGGCTACAGTCACACAACATCACCTCACATCATGTCTCACGCTGTACGACACAGCACCAGTATCCACCCCACACATCCTCCCTTCGAGGTCTGCTGCCCCAACTCAAAACAAGTAAGCTGCCCAGGGTAGGTGCCCTACCCTGCCCAGATGCCAGCGTGATGGACATCCCACCACAAGCTGCAGACATTTAGCAGGGGTGCAGACAGCCCCACTCCCCTCCCTCTGCCCCTGTGTGAGCTCAGGACCCTGAGAAGGATTTACCCGGTTGTGCACTGGTTGGAAGAGCTGAGCGATGTCAGCAATGGTGCTCCCAAAACCGTCACCGTGGCCGCAGGTCCCAGCTTGGATGGGCAAGTGCTCTGCTCGGTGGATGACGTGGTGGCCCGGCCCAGGTGTCCCCAGGGGTTTCAGGTAGTAACTGGTGTTGCTGCTCAGCACTATCAGGCCCCTGGCAATGAAGAGCAGCCCCCAATGGCTCCAGCTCCTCCAGCCCCCGCTGAGACCCCACAAACTCACTGCACCTCAGCCTGGTCCACACTGCCCGGAGTGAGGGCAGAGACAAGACATGGTGTCTCTGTCAGAACAGGCCTATGACCCAATATATCCTTAGGACTGAAACCTTGGGGCCGGGCAGACCACACAGATGAAAGATGGCAGCAGCTGGTTGCACAGCTCAGTTCTGGGGTGCAGGATTATGCCCCCTCCAGAGACGGACTTGCTTGAAGGCAGCTCATGCTACCAAAAAATCTGCCTCTCAGCCCCCACCTGCCCCCAGATTCAAAGTGAAGGATGGGAGAAGGGGAGCGATGGAAAACCAGCCCCACGGAGCACCTAGAAGTGGGCTTGTAGGAACATCGGTGCTATTCCAGGGCGCCCCCAGGACAAGGAGCAGCCAGATCCTTCCCCATCTTTGTCAGCCCCAGAAGCCCCTGACCTGCACAACTCCATACCGTACTCCCGAGCAGGTGCTGAGGACAACCCAGGAACCACCATAGCCCTGGACATGCCCATGGTAGTGGCAGTGGTCCTAGGAGAGAGACAACAGAGACCTCCGTTAGACACCACACGCAGGGCTGAGCAGGGAAGAACCCCGCACGTTCACCCCAAAAACCACTCGTTTCGGACCTCCCGGGCAGGCAAACGGTGTCCCTTTGCGCCGGGGTGCAGGACGGAGCCCTGGAGGCTGCTGTCTCTGGCAGTTCAGCCCAGGACACAGACAACCCCGCGCGGGGCTCAGCATGCTGGATGGGTGACAAATGGCCAGTGGGGTGGCGTCGGGGAGACCGAGGGCCGCCCGAGCCCGGCGCTGCCTGTGTTTATTTCCTGAGGTGCTGTATCTCGGCCAAGAGATACAGGAGCCGCGTGCTGCCGCATTCCTCCCTCGACAGGCGCCGAGGACACTGCCAGCGAAAACACCGCGCCCCGTCCCAGCTGGGTTTTGGCTAAAGCACCCCGAAAAACAGAGGTAAGCTATGCCTGTCCCCCCCAACACCCACCGTGTGGTTGGGAGTCACTGTCACTGGCCGCCCATCCGTGGAGTAGTGTGTCTCAGTGTAGCCTGGCACCAGCAGCCTGCGGAAAGAGGAGAGGGGTGAGGACTCCCCGGCTGCTCCTGGCACAGGGACACTCCAAGCCTCTGTCACCAGCAATGGGCAGCCATGGGCTGAGCTGCCCACATGGACCCGCTTCTCAGGCCCCCACCCTGTGCCACCTCTTTGCAAAGCTTTGGTCAGTGTGACCATCACCGCTGCATCAGGGTGACCAGATGCTTGGCAGCAGGGATGTGAATCACCATCCAACATCCCACTTGGTTCCATCCTTTCCACCAAGAAGGGGCAGCCCATACTGCGTCTGAGTCCTCCTGGCCTGAGACAGGCAACCCATGTCGAGGGGAGCCTGGCTGCTACCCCACCACCACCACGGGTGAGCAGCCAGGCAGGGAGACACATCTCCATTGGGACCACCCCCCTGCGGGACTCCCAGAGAGCCCGGGGAGGGGGGAGCATCCTGACAGGCAAAGAAGGGACCGACCCCACACCCGGAGCACAGCCGAGGACGTGGCAGATTTGGGGTCTCCGACACAGGCAGCCGCTCGGACCTTGGGCACATCACTTCACCTTGCCTGCAGCACAGCGAGGGTGATGCTCCTGACACAACACCCTAGCAGCAGCGCCGGGGGTCCCACCCCTTCTGCCTTCACCCCTCAGCTTCCCCCCACCCAAGCTGCCAGCCACCCACCAGCCCTGTCCTGCACTGACCAATGGCTTCCAGCCACAGGGAAGGACCAGATTCCACTTTGCAACCAGCAAGCGCACAGGGCTGGAGAACTTGGGGAGCAGATTTGGAGGGGTGTTCAGACTGACTTCACCCCATGGGTGGAGGAAGGGAAGAGGACGGAACAGGGGGCTTCTCGCACCACTCAAATCTGTGCCACCTTGCCTAGGTGCCACGGTGATAGGCACCCCCACTGCGAGCCTGCAGCCACTGCGGGGACGGCAAGTCCCCAGTGAGAAAGGCAGCGCCCACACAGGGGTCTCAGCCACGCAAAGAAGGACAAAGCAGGGCTGGGTTCGCCCCTGCTGATGGCTTGGCCCTCAGCTCGTGGGGTTTGGCCCCATCCCAGAGGTTTTATGCTGCCACAGAAGCCAACAGCCAAGTGGTCGGCCCCGGAATAGCCCTCCCGCCTCGTAGTTTCTATTTTGCAACCAGTTTGGCCCAAAAAATGCCACTGTGGGCATGTTCCTGGCTTCCCATCCCACCTGTGAGTGGGTGCCTGGCATCAGTAAACTCCAGTTACAGCAGAGAAAGGAGACAGGAGCTCATCCTGGATCCTGGAAAGGGACCCATGGGCAGCCTGGCAAGACTAGCGCCCAGCCAGCACAGGGCCAGATGGGCAGCTGCCCACACAGGAAGGGGACAGGGATGGGGTTGGGTCAGCTGAGGACAGCAGAGCTACCAAATCCGCCATACCACGGCTGGGGAGTAGGGGGAACTGGTAGGGTTGAGCTGACCCCCCCAGCTGGTGACACAGCAAATCCCACCCAGGGGCACAGTGTGTCCCAGCACAGCTCTGGTGACTGGGATGTCCTCTCCAGGGCAGGCCAAGGACCAAGAGCCCCAGGGAAGGAAGGGCAAGGAGATGTGTATTTTCCCTCAGCACAAGGGAAGGACACCACAAGGGATGGTTCTTGGGACCAACCACATCTCCCAGTACCTGAAGAAAGACGATTTGAGGTCTAGCATGGCCTCACTAGCCCATGAGCTGGCAGGGCTGAAGTAGCCCTGTTACCTGGAACAAGACAGCAGTGTAGATGGTCAGGAGAGAATTGGTACCCCCCAGTAGACACAACCAGCAGGTACATCCAGTCTTGGGTTCTGAGAAGAATGCTGGGTACCATATTGACCGCCTTTGTTCCACAGATGCCCTTCAGTGCTATGCCTTGGGTGCCACAGACAGACCAGTCCTGGGTGCAATGGAAGTTCTTGGGTGCCATGTCTTGGGTGTCAAGGACTGTCCTGGGTGCCATGGATGGTCCTGGGTGCCACAGACTTTCCTGGGTCCACAGATTATCTTGGGTGATCTTGAGTGCCATGGAAGATCTTGGGTGCCACAGATCATCCTGTGTGCTATGGATGCTCTTTGATGCCACACAAAGTCCTGAGTGCCACCAATGGTTATGGGTGCTACAGATGGTCCTAGGTGCCAGAGACAGTCCTGAGTGCTGCTGAAGCTTTTGGGTGCCGTGGATGATCTTGGGCACCATGGATGATCCAGTGTGCCAAGAACTGCTCTGGTTGCTCAGCTCCCTTTTGCTGCCACCAACTCTCTCATCTGTTTCACCATATCCTCACCCAGAGCTCGGCATCCTGCAATGTCCTACACTCCTCCAGTCCTGCCAGAGGCATCCCAGCCACTAGCAATGGTCCTAACCTCTCCTGGCCATACTCACCCCTTCAGCATGGCCAAGCAGTACCAACCCAGCATTAGGGGCACGGCAGGAAATACAAGTATCTCCAGGCATGGTGCTGCCAAACACAATGTGCATGGGAACTCCCCCAGTTCTCTCAGCTGCACACCAAAGTTTCTGCTGGGACCTGCTTCCTGGCAGGGCTGTTTGTGGTGGCTGCTCTTACACCCAAACTGCGGCAAGAAGTTTCTGCCAGGCACGAGCCTCCCACAGCTGTGGGTAAGAAGCAGAAGTGGAAGCAGAAGCTGGTCCTGCAGAGATCAGTGTCATGCCCTACTCAACCACGGAGCTAGCAGGCATCAGGAAGGACCTGGACCCACAAAGATTCACAGATTCACAGAATTGTAGGGGTTGGAAGGGACCTTGAGAGATCATCAGGTCCAACCCCCCTACCAAAGCAGGTTCCCTAGAGCAGGTTGTACAGATCAGTGTCCAGACAGGTCTTGAATATCTCCAGAGAAGGAGACTCCACAACCACCCTGAGCAGCCTGTTCCAGTGCTCTGTCACCCTCACCATGAAGAAGCTCTTTTACACATCGGTGCAGAACTTCCTGTGGTCCAACTTGTGGCCATTACCCCTTGTCCTGTCCCCACAGGCCACTGAAAGAGGTTGGCCACCTCCCTTTGTCTCCCACACTTCAGATATTTATAAACACTGATGAGATCCCCTCTCAGTCTTCTTTTCTCAAGGCTGAATAGGAACATGTGCCATGAGGCCAAGCTCTCCTTGCTCCAGCATGAGGGGATGCCAGGCTGGATGAGTGTCACCAGGGACAGATGCTGCTGGCAGCTGCATTCAAGCTGACCCAAAGGAGAAGCCCAGAAAGGGCTGAGCGAGGATATATGGCAAGGACACCCAAGAACAGTGCCAGGCTGCCAACCCCAAAACCAATCCAGCAGGAGAGTAGTAGAGGTTCCCCAACCTCTGCCAGCAGTCACCATGCGATAACTCCAAAGACATCACAGGATTAGCCCCACCCTGTTGGGCTTGGCAGCCCAAGAGCCCCCATCCCTCTGAGCCTCTGCCTGGCACATCCCCATCCCCTAAGCACCCCATCCCACCTCTACCCGTGCTGGATCCTGCTCTGCAGCATCAAGCCAAGGCTGTTTTTCACGTGGTACGATTGTGAGCGGTGGAACAAAGGAACATTCCAGCCCAAACTGCCACATCAGCCACAGCTGGCAGGAAGCCACGCCTGGCCATCCCTGCCTCTGTGGGGAGGAGAGCCAGGGCAGGGTGGCTGGGATACTACTAATCCAGGTAGGACCATGCCAGGGGCACCCCACACCCCTTCCCCAGCCCCAATACTTACTGGTTTCTCTCCAGCACCAGGATGAGCTCTCTGTCCTCAACCATCACAGCCATCTTTGCCCAGGCAGGTGCCGGCACCTATGGAGGAAGCAAAGGGAGGATGGGGTTAGAAGAGACAAAGCTGCTTTTCCAACTGCCAAAACACAGCTGGAGCAGCAAGAGCGGGGTGTCCCAGGGCAGGGGTGGGGGCCAGGAAGTCCCTGAGCATCTCCAGCCACTCTTCAGAAGACATCCCACACTGACTCACACCACCTCTCACCTTCCAGAAGCTCAGCCCCTCAAATCAAGCTGCCAACAGACAGTGGGGCACCGTGTCCTGTTCCCACCAGAAACCATCTTCTCTGCCCCTCCCTGTCCCCAGCACCTTCCTCCGCTCCCCAGCTCAGGCCATGTCCCAGGTCCTGCTCCATGGATCCACTTCACCTACTCCACGCCCTGCTACAAGGTGGTGGAAGGTGAGAAATAAACCCTCCTGCTTGATTTCCCAGGAAGAGCAGCAGATAAATGAGGATCTGTGGCTGGGATTTGCCCTGCCAGAGCTGGGGAGAAAGCAAATCCTGACTCTGCTGGCAGCTCCCCCAGAAAAAAAAAAGCAGCAAGAGAGAACCGTTGTGGGATGCAGGATCAGGAGCTGCGTCCCGAGCATCCCAATGGACTCCCTGCGCTCTATCCCACCACAGCTCCACCCCACAGGAGATCCTGCCCCGGACACTGCAAAGGCTGGTCCCCGGGTGGGTCGGCACCTGCGTGTACCCCCGCAGGGTACGGAAACAATGAGCAACCGGCCAGGCAGTGGATCGCTGCGCTGACAAAGGCACCGCTGGGCAGCAAGAGGAAGCGACTGACTCAGCCCCGGCACACTTGCTCGACCCCTGTGGCAGGAAGGGGCGGGTGGGTTAGGGTAAGGACAGGTGGTGTTGGGTCAGCACAGGGAGAGGGGAACCACAACAGGACTTAGAGCAAACCAGACAAATCTGGAGACACATGACACAGTTTCTCATTGACTGTGCAGCCCAGGGCCATCCCCAAGCTGGACCATCCCCAAACCGCGTGCCCTTTTTCCCCACTAGATCCCCATTACACCAAGTATGACATCATGGTATGGAATACCCCTTTGGGTCACCTTCCTGCATGTGTGTGTCCCCAACCCCCAGCTTCTGGAGAAGATTAACCCTGTCCCAGCTGAACCCAGGGCACAAACGGGTTGACTCCCTCCCTCCCTTTGGGGGGTGTTAAAGGGGAGCCCTATGCAGGCACCCCCCACCAGCACAGCTCGTCCAAGAATGGTTTGGGACCCAAAGTGCTGCCCTTCTCCAGTGTCCCCACACCCTGTCCCCAGGTCCAGAGCATCACTCTGCCTCTGCTTGTGGCCCAGCCACGGTGGCTGACTGTCTCCCTCTCTCAGGCCCTCCCCATCCACAGTGGATGTGGGCTGCCAGCCCCCCAGGATCTGAGGTTTCCCTAGCTCTGGAGGGAAAGGGGAGAGGCTCTGCCTTAGGACACTTTTAGCATCACAGGGATTTGGAGACGGTCAGCGGGATTGCAGCGGGATGGGGTAAACTTAGGTGATTCCCAGCCTGGGCTAAAACAGAGGTCAAATCCTTCTGTCCCCTCTCATCCCTACAGTGACAGCCAGCAAGGCTTTGCTCCTTCTGCAACCCTGTCCCCCTCACCCATGACCTGGGTATCCATGGCCACCGAACCTGGGGAACATCCTGCTTATAAAGGGGCAGCACGGTGGGACAAAGCATTATGGGGTGCCTATGCTGCTGCTCTATCCCAGGATGCAGGGCTTGTGTTTTCAGAATCGGTGCTCCTGTGGGTTTGCCCCAGATTGAGCCCTAGGGATGGAGGAGCCCAAATAAGCTGCTCAAGCTGCCCATGGGGATGCTCCTGGTCCCAAGGAGACCCAGGCTCTGAGCTGTTATTGCCCCATTTCCCCCAGATGTCAGCACAGGGACATGGTGACAGAGCCAGGCTGGCCAAGTCCATCCCCCCACCACCACCCTCTGCTTCCAACACCATCTTCCCAGCTCCAAAAAAGGAGACCAGACGGAGTGCCTTAAAATAAAAACAACGGCAAAGCGAGCCGAGTCGGCGGCTCCGCCACTTCCCGGCGAGCCCCTTCGCACAGCCACGGTCCCGCTCCCGGCGAGGGGCCCTGTGCGATGCAGGGAGGAGGAAGTTGGGGCAGAGGGCTCCCCTCCTTCAGCAATGGTGGGAACGGGCTGTATTTTTAGAACATGATCTTATACAAACATCAATCCTTGGCCAAACATGGTCTGTACATTTTTCTTGCCATTTCCCTTCTTTTCCCCTGCCTCACCCTCCCCCTTTTCAAGCCTGTTTCTCTCCAATCTGCTCTCCCTAACACCCTCTCCCCACAGCCCATCTCCTTTTCCTCCTCCTCCTCCTCCTCCCCAAGTCCCAGCCGGCTTCTTCCCATATTTGAATTCCCCAGCAATTACTCCCTGCCTTGACTTAAGGGCCTTTCCTGGCAAAACGCTCATTCCCAGCTGCAGTCTTAAAGGGACACATGCGTGCACGGGATTATCCAGCACTCACAGCTCCCCGGGCAAGCACCGTCCCATCTCCCCAGCTGCCAAAGACCGGAACACAAACCGCTCTTCAACAGGACCATCTGTGTCTGAACCCTGCAAGGTGATGCCCTGCAAGGAGCTCAGCCTCTGAAGAAATAAATAGCAGTAAAAAGAGGGAGAAAGAGGGTGCGAGCACCACTTGCGCCTGGCAATAGTTAGATAACTCCTCTAAGGTCAGGAAAGGTCATTGCATCAATTAAATAATGATAATTTTGTCTTGAGCCTAACTGGCAGGCAGTTGGGTCCCTGAGAGCTGCCTGCCAAGACAATGTGCACCAGGAATGAGCAGGGATTAGCATCATCCCAGGCTCCAGCATCACCCCAGATTCCAATATCAGCCAGACTCCAGCATCATCCCAGACTACAGCACTTTTCTGGGCTCCAGCATCTTTCTAGGTTTCATCACTTTTCCCCCACCCAAACACCACCACCTTGTCTCTCCAGCAGCCACAAAAAGGATACAATTCCAAAGGCTACAGGAACCACCTTCCCTCGGACCTGGCTGGATGTGGACATGATGACCCCTCTCCAAGACATCCCAGCAAAGCCAGCCCCACCAAGAGCTGGGCTGGGAGAGACGAAGACCAGCTGGGATGAATCTGCCCCGGCCAGGACCCAGCCCAGAAGACCCACTGGGCTGAGCCCAAGTCTTATTTTTCTTTTTCAATCCACTGCTCAGACAAAAAAAACACAACAATGTTTGGAGAGGAGCTGAGGCCAAGGGGTATGCGTTGTTTTTTGAGGGGAAGGACAATCTTTGTTTCCCCACAGCTCCTGGCCATCCTTCTCGCCCAGACTCCCTCCTCCACCCTTGGTGGAAAGCTCTCACTGTGCTGCAGACCAGCTCACTGGGGAGTGGGCTCAGAGAGCTCTGGGCTCCTTGAGAAAGCACTAGTTAAGCCAAAATTCTGAAACCACACTCAGCTGACAGCCCAGCCATCTGCTCGGGCAGGTCCCACAAAGCCTGAGCTCCTCAGCAAGCACACGCAAGCCTGGACGTAACGAGGACAACGGGGACTGGAGTTACCAGGAGGTGGTCCATAGAGAATTTGGGGATGGATTTTGCAGCTGGAGCATCACAGCTGAGCCAGGTCCTCCCCAGGCAGCTGGATCCCAGCGGCAGAGTTGGGATTTGAAGAGCACAACTTGGGGATGGCATCACCTAAAGCTAAATGCACATGGGGCTGGGGAACTGAGACCTCAAGGACGAGCCTCTTGCTTCAGTTGCTCACTGGAAAATCATGCTGGGGTTGGCCAGCTCCAGGGGAGTCAGAGGAACCGGGGTAATCCAGGCTCTGGAGACAGAGGCAGGATTTTGGTCGTTTTGAAGCAAACTTGGCTCAGGAACCATATCAGGGTTGGCTCGGTCCTGCCACATGCTGCCAAGGGAAAAGGGCTTCCCTGCAGGAAACAGATTGCAGAAGTGCGTGTCCTCAGCACCTGCAGCTCGCCCCGAACCACAGGTCCCCTCCCTTCCTCCACCCAGAGCAGGGCTGTGACCCTGCACGGAAGTGATGCTCCCAGGGAGGGTCCAGTGCCGCAGGGACAGGGCATGGACAAGGCACCGCACCACACAGAGGGGATGCTCCACGAGTTCACCAAAGAATGAAGGGCAGAGGCACGTCCCACCCCAGGATAGACACTGCCTGCTCCAGAGACCCAGCAGATGATCCCAAGGTGTGTGAGGAAGCAGTGGGTGGAAGGATGCTCCACTGATGCCAAGGAGTGTTCCCATATGGCAATGGGGTGCCAGAAGAGACCTGGCGGGAGGCTGAAGGGCTCTTCTGCCTCAGTCCTTGAGAGTTAAAGAATTATAGACTGCTTTGGGTGGAGATGGACCTCAGAGCTCCCCAGTGCCACCCCCTGCCATGGGCAAGGACACCCTCCCTCAGTCCAGGGTGCTCAGAGCCACATCCAACCTGGCCTTGAACCCTGCCAGGGATCCAGGGGCAGCCACAGCTTCTCTGGGGAACCTGTGCCAGGGCCTCCCCACCTCACACTAAAACATTTCTTCCCCATGTCCAGCCTAAACCCTCCGGCCACCATCAGCTCTGGCAGCCTTCGTGCCCGTGCTCGGAGACGGGCAGAGGGAGCAGGAAGAGGAGGAGGAGGAGGATGACAGCAACAGCAGCAGTAGGGCAGGATCCCACCCAAAGCCAGCAGCCATGAGGGAGCTGTTTGCAATCAGGGTCCCCACGACCTCCTGCCCAGCCTCTCCAAAATTGCTTCCATGTGTGCCGAGAGACAAGGAGCCTGCGGGAGGCTCAGCCCCAAACAATAGGAGAAAGGAGGGTGGAGAGGGGGGAGGTGGGGTCCAGCCACCCAGCGTGCACACGATGGGATTGCAGTGCCACCACCATCCTCTTCCTCCTGGTTCAACCTCACACCTCCAGGAAGAAGGAAAGGAGACCTGGTGATGTTGCTACAGGACTGTGGCACAGGCTGCCCTACAGCATCCCACCCACAGAGAAGCAGCCCCCAGGGAAGGGACAGTGGAGCCGCATGGTGGTCACCACACTTGAACCCATCATTTCACGTGCTTGGATGTTGTCTCATCCCAGACTCCCACCCCAAAAGCCAGTTGTGCCCAGACAAACAGAGCAGGCTGGTGGCAAACATGCAGCTGTATTTATTTCCAGGATCTTTACTAGAGGGCGGGAGGAGACGGGGCGGGGATGGGGAGGACTAAATTGATCCTAAAAATACATAGGGCAGCAGTACCAGGCAAATCGAGTCAGTCTGAGGCTATGTCTGCAAGTGGGGAGCCCACTGGCCCCTACCCCATCCTTTCTCTGGTTGTCACCATCCTTCCCCCGCTCCCAGACGTGACCACCCTCCATCTCGTCACCTTCCTCCCCCACCAAGGAACAGGAGCCTCCTTGTTTTGGTCTGGCTAGAGCCAGCGAAGCCAGAGCAACGCCAGGAAACACACCAGGACCTGCCTGGCCACCCTGTCCCCAGCTGGTGGCCATCCCGGCCCCAGCGGCCCCCCCTGCATGCCTGCAATTTGCCTCCACCCAGTACAGGTTTGGGCAGCGGAGTGTTAGCGAGGACATAAATAAACCTCCCGCTGCCACACGTTCCCCATCTCAAGGGCCCTCCAACCTAAATATAGACCAATCCGGGGTCACTAGGAAGGGAGGGGACATTTCTGCGGGCTAACCCACATGCAACGGGCTATTTCAGCTACTGGAGATTCACAATTCCCAGCAGCCAGCGCCACGGGAGCGATGCTCACAACTCCCCTGGGGAAAAGTCATCGCTGAGCCCATCGAAGGGGGCAGGGCAGCACAAATGCACACTCCACTTTCACTGCCAGGATTACCTCCTCAGTATCTCCTGCCTGGAGCAAGGAGATGTCACTTAGAGGCATCTAAGGTAGCTTCGAAGATGCATCCTCAGCCCCAGTGCCAGGGAGATGCCACCAGAGAAGGTCACTTCCCAGCACTAAGTCTTCTCAGTAGTGAATCTGCACAGCCCCGACACACAACCATTTCCCGCAACCATCCACATCAGTGCTCCTTGTGCTGGGAATAGGCTCTATCTGCCCTGAAGGCAACCACAGCCCCTGAGATTCTCCCAGCTGCTGGGTACAAGGACCAGCTGCTGTGGCTGATGGGCAGCCATGGAGCCGGTTGACCCCAGAGGTGGGCAAGGCGCCAAACCTAGGCAAGGGTCACCACACACACCCCATAAAGTGGATCTGGAGACGGCTGGGGCAGAGGGAGCGGGTGATGGCCAGCAGAGCAACCTCAGGAAAAGATGTCCCACTCCACCACACAGCCCGTGCCTGGCTTCTCTGCAGCCTTCCTAAGGACTTGGAACTCCCACAGCACTTTCCTGCTAGCAAATACTGTTGGTCTCTCTGTCTGTCCTGGCCAAACCATCAGCCTGATGAATCACCTCCACCTCCTCTCTCCAAAACACCCAACTCCTTCCCTCCCACCACTCTTGGCCATCCTTCCCCCTGCCCACTATTCACAACCGAGCTTAATTGATTCGTTGTTGAATCCTCCACTTTCCCTGTTCATCACTTGAAAGGGATAATGAGTTCTGCAAACTCAATATCTCCATCCAAGTCCCACCACAAAGACCTCCAGGTGAAGTACCTGGCCGCGCAGTGCTGGGGAGAAGAACCATCTCTGCCCTTACCTTTTCATCCAGGCTGACAGCTCGTCTGGTACGACCCCTGAGGAGCCAGTGTGGGGTGACCCGTTCTCCATGGGATGATGGCCCTGGGAAAAAGAAAACCCAGTGAGTGCATGAACAGACCTCTCAAGTTCCTGAGAGTACGCACTCCTGCACAGTCACATCAAGAGAAATAGGGGGAAGGGACAGAGCTGAGGACTCTGGCCAACATCCAGGAGGCCCTCTTAGGTGTTTCTGAGGATGGACTCTACCATGAAACCAAAGCACTGCCCCCCACTCGAGACCAGCACCTGCATCACTGGCACAGCCTTGCTCCTGGAAGCCTCACAGGAGCGTCGCTGCCCACCCAGGTCCCAAAGCAGTGGCCTAAATTACCTGAAACCCACCCTAGAGAAGCAGTCAGTATATGGGTGGCACCACCCTGGCGCCGCTCCACATTCTGGCCATCACCAACCAGCCTGGACAAACCCCAACAAGTACCTTGGAGCACCCCAGCCCGGGGTGGTGGGGTTTTTTTGGCTACTGCATTTATGGTTTTGGTTTTTACACCATCAGTTGTTGTCATTTACAGGACAGGGAAGCGTGGTTCAATCACCCAGAAACTGAGCTGCCATCTTTCCAGCCACAACTAGGCTCAAGCAGGGAGCAGAGGAGCTAAAATAGCTGCAGCATGTTACGGGTTTCTTTGAGCCATCCCAACCCCCCCCGTGGGCAGAGCAGTACGAGCAATTCCTTGGCTCAGTTAGAGGCAGGCAGACTTTCTAAGATTATTTCTTTTCCTAAACAATGTGGCTGTACTTGATTGCTGCAGAGTGAGTGGCTACCGATGACTTAAGTTTGGACAACAACAGGGAAAATAAAAACCCAAAGATGCTTCAGTGAGGGGATGAGATACAGCAAAAAATGTCAAGGGCTGGACCACCTTGCCAAGCCAAATGTTGTCAGCAAAAGCTTGGATCTAGTAACCTTCCCCAGCAAAGGGCAAAGTTATTTACTAAGGGAGTGGAATAACAGGGCTTACAGCTTTATAATTTTATAAGCTTGTTTTGGTTCCCTATACAACAAGCTGGGGGGATTTGGCTGGAGAAAAGATGAAGCTATTAAAAAGGAAAAAAAAATAAGAAAAAGAGAGAGAAGATGAAGTTACTGGTCAGGAACTATGGATTGTTTAACATGATGGAGCTGCCCAGCCACTCCATCCTATAAGGCCCCAGGACATGCCTAGTGCTATCACACAGTGGCATTTAATCAGCCTTCATCACACTCAGCATTTAATCAGATTCCAGGAATAACTGCAGATAAGGTGGTGGCACAATCTCAGTTCCTTCCTCCTCACCTCCTCCGACAGCATTGATGAGGCCCTTCAACCCCTGCAGCCACATATAAACCTCATTTTCTCCTGGGGAAACTGAGGCATGACCACGAGCAACAAGCATTGAGGTGCCAAGCATGGGCAGCTCTGTCTGGGTTTGCTGCCTTCCCATTTCAGAGAAAGGGGTCAAATAGAAAAAATAGGGTGCACTTTTTTTTTTTTTTTTTTTTGCTAGCTGTGCTAGAGGGAGAAGCCCAGAGAGATGCTGCCATTTCCAGCTCACTGCAAAGTTGGTTTTTCTCTCATGTTGTCTGGGGAGAGGATGAGACACGAGGGGCAGCCGATCTGCTGGGATCACAGGGCTGGGCTTCAGGCCACATCATAAAAACATCTCAGTTATTACATCAAGCTCTGTGCTGTTTTGACTATAGCTCTTGCTGGGAATCGGAGACAGAGCATTAGGTTGAGCCTTAGAAATTTAAGTCAAATAAACCCAAATGTAGCCCAGAACGAGTTTCCCACGCGCAGTCCCCTTTTTTTTTTTTTTTTCCTGGAAAATACACTCAATTCCTGGCCCTTTCTGGGAAACACTGTGTCGGGAGCACCATTGCTTTGGCATCTGGGGTGTCTGCACCCCTGCGGCCTGGCAGCCCCATGTTTGGGAGATGCCTAAGCCCAAAGCTGAGCCCCACACCAGCAGCCTTCCTGTCTGCCCCTCACTACCTCCTTAATCCAAACAGAGGTTCCTGGCTCCTACTGTTCTCCCCATCCCTCTCCCAACCACACAGCTCGCACGAGTCTCACTTGGAGTTGCTGGAAAACTTATTTTCAGCAGCCTCTGAGCCCAGAAAAGCTCAAAAGAAAACTAATACAAGGAGCACTTTGCATGGGGAAGCATCAGCATCTTGGTAGGGCTGTGCAAGGAGATAAGAATGGAGAAGAGCAACTACAGGAGATCAGAACCAACCTGGCAACCCCTCCTCTCCTCCTGTTTGAAAAGCGATAGGAACCTCCGGGGAAGTCGATGTTATTTCCTCAATAACTAAAAATAACTAAGTTTCACCCTAAAGCCGCTCCCAGCTCGTGTTCAAGGTGCCACCACGCAGAGCTGGGGCATTGGGGGACCCAAGGGAAGCAGAGGATGGGGAGACAAGGGGTGCCTGCCGTTCGGGTCGTGAGGGGGGGCTGGTCCCAGCCCTCTCATCGCAACCAGACCATATAGAGTCATAGCGCAGGGTTCAGCCAGCCCGGGCAGCGCTAGGACGGGACTGGAGGGGACCCACAGAGTTGGGGGGGCTCTGGAGGGGGAGGGGGGGAAATCCCTCCAGCAAGACGATGGGGCCAAAGCAAGGGAGGGAGTGGTTCCCACAACTTTCTCCCCACCCACC
>VXBZ01009251.1:206996-291347 GCA_013399135.1 Heliornis fulica
CCCCAGGAAAAAGACACGGCTCCCCCAAAAGTCCCCCCGGCCCCCGCAGCCGTCGCGCTTGCGGGGGGCCCTCCCGGCCATGCCAGCGCTCCCCGGGGCTGTCACCGCCTCTGCTCGGCGGCGCCTGCCCTGCCCTCCCCTCTTATGCTCTCGGGTCCCCTCCCCTCCGCCCGGCTTCTCCCCGCCAACCCCATTCACTCGCCCGCGGCCGGAGCCCCCTTTTCCCAGGCGCCCGGCTGGATGCCGGGCCGGGCCGGGCGGCGGGCAGGAGGGAGGGGGCCGGCATTGTTCCCCTTTATTTATTGCTGTGTTTCTTGGCCCAGCCGGGCCGCTTAATGAAAACCAGACCGCGGGAGAAGGCTGCCCCCGGGCTCCTCCCGCCGGAGCCGGGCCTCCCCCCAGCCCCCGCTCCCTTCCCCGGGGTGGGGGTGGAAGGGGGCAGCGAGACCCTGCCCGCATAAGGCTGGGGGGCAGTTAAACAGCGCCACGCACCTCCTCAGGGCGGGAATACGGAGAGAGTTCTGCGACCCTAACTACAGGCCATAGTCGTTAAGTAACAGTCTTTCCTTAGTAGGAGATGGACGGCAGGGTGGGCAGCTTGGGGAGGGGGCACTGTGCCTTTGCCTTCCTGGACACACACCCCATGCTCACGCTGCTTCAGGCTCTCTAAGCCCCGTTCTGGGATCACCCAACTCCCCCCTCCTAAGGCCAGGGCCAGGATTCATCAATAACAATGTTGATTAACACTAGTAATTAAAGCTTTGCAAATGATTTTGCCTTAAAAACAGGAACAGCCACAGGACAGCCTTTCTCGGAGTGCTCCAGGGACTCCTGGGCACGTAGGCCTAAGGTGACATCTCAGGAGAGAAAAGGACAGGGAACATGTAGTGGGTTTCCCAGATCCAAGGGCAAATCTAAAGGGCACAGCCCTGGCAGCAGCACAGTCAAGCCCTCTTGGCGCTCAAGCATGAGTTGGGGTCCAGCTCACAGAGCCTGGGGATGTAACCAGATGTAAACATCTGGACACTGTTAGCAAGTCTTCCCCACTAGCCTCAGATGTAGTGTTTCTCAGACGGGTTAAGGGCATTTAGCAACATCTCACCACAAGATCTCCCAAGCATCTGGCACCTTTTCTGGGTCAAGCGCTGCAGAGCACCAGGAAGGACACTGTTATGTTTGAAGGTGGTCACCATGGAGGGTTTGTGCAGGTCCCATCACTTCCACGAGAAGAAGTGGAAGTGATGGGACCTGCACAGAAGAATCGCTGCAAAAAACCAAAGTCACCGCAAAGAGTAAACCTGGGCAATGGTGGCAAGAAACAGAGGGCATTGTCCTCGGAGCCAGGCAGCTTGGTGGAAGCTCAGCAGAGCAGCTGTAAATCAGCAGCCTGGCACACAACTAAGAGAGGTTCAAACACATGTCAGAGCTTTCAGCCATCAGGAAACCATCAGCAGCAAGGGCCAGATGGACAAGGCTGCAAAAAGCTGCAGAGGGCTGCAAACATCTTTCCAAGAAAGGGCAGTGGGTGGCCAGGACTGCTGCAAGGGTGAGCCAGAGGCTGAGACAGAGCTGGGTCCGTAAGCCAGAGGAAACCCTGGGCAGCAGACAGGCTCCAGTCTTCCCCCAGCAGCCCTGCATAGTTTCACTGTTAGTACAAATAATGTGACATTTTTCCCCTGATTCCTTCATTTTCTCAGCCAGTACAAGCTCCTCAAAGTAGCACAGCCTTTGGCGTAGGTGAAGGCAGAAGCTCTCTGCTTCCCTGAGCATAACGGACCTACATAGGGCTGGGGATCACAACGACTGGTGGTTATCCAGAGCAACTTATAAAAGGCTTTTTTGTGCAAAGGAACAGGCATTCTTCCCCTGTCTACAGCCTCGATCACTTGATATCTCCGCTGACAAAAGCCTACAGAGGCTGTGGCACCCAACCATAGGCTGCAGCTGGGTCACGCAGCCCGGCAGCTGAGGTCAGAGATTTCTGTAGTCCAACATGAGCCAAGTGCAGCATGTGTGAAGCAAGGGTGGGGGATCACTCACAGCACGAATTAAACACAAGGAGAACCCCTCAGTGTCTATTTTCAGCACACTCCTCTCCTTCCAGGCACTCTTTCTTCATAAGCACGAAAGAGTCAACCGGCACACAGAGTCACACAAGCACAGATGTGCTCAGGAAGACCTCGAGCACTCATGCTTTGGGACTCCACCATGCTGTTAGCAGCACAAACAGCCTTACTTTGCTATGAGTCCTTCTGCAAAGGATAAGGACAGACATAGCACAGCAGAACAGCTCTATGCCATTCGTAAAAACCTGACAGGCCAAATAGAAATGTCTCTTTAGCACCAACTTCAAATAACCTCCCATTAAAATGGCCAATCTGTTTCCATGCAAGGCCACAGGAACTCAAATGCTCATGCACATGTGTTCAGAAAGAGCTTAGCTGGCATGCCACCTCCTCCAGGTCCAACAGGCAAGTCTCAGAGTCATGGGGACTTTCTCTTCTCTGGTGCAAGGCCACTCAGAGATGACTCAACGAAACCTGGCAGAGGCCAGCAGCCAGCCCCCTGCGGCAGTGATTCGTGGGATGTACCGATTCAGCTCGGGTAGAAGAGTCAGCACAGCTACAAGAAAGCAAGCTGGAGCCTCTGCTTTTTTTAGCATGACAAATAAAAGTTTGAGGTTGCTTCTTATAAAGCTAGAGCCAGGGTTGCAGCACACTTGGGTGCATGAATAAAATCAGATTGTGTTTAAAAAAAAAAAAAAAAAGTAATACTCTTCTCCCCTCTCAAGACCTCTTACAACTGTCCTCATCACCATGGAATTTGAGTGCCTTCCAGAAGTGTATTAATCAACATGGCTTTCATTTGTCATGTGGAGGTCATTCACCCTCCCAGAGGGTCTAATGTGGCCAGGAGAATTCAGTTTATCTACTGACGTAGAGAGAAAATTAGTAATAAAAGTTTGACTTTCAAACCTTGCTTGTGTGAAAGAATCTTGCATTTCCATTTAGAGCAGATCGGCTGAATTCCTTCCCCAAGCCTACAGCAAACATGCCCAGTGACTTCATGTTACGCTTTTAAGCCCCACAGAAATACAGACACCCAGCTGGCCAACTAATAAATACAGCATAAAGGAAGCAGTATATTAAGATCTTCTTTACTGAAATAAAGTTTGATCTGGACTAATGAACAGCCAGTCAGGAAGTATTTTCTTCATCAGGGTATTGTTTCAGGAAAAGTGAATTATAAACCAGGATGCTGTCATGGACAAGCAGAAGCGATTAGCCTATCTACTTCTGCACAGAGCAAGTCTCCACCTTCAGTCTCCTTCTCTTCAAAGTCATTCAAGTTGTGTTCTCCAGCAGGTACAACCACTAACAAATGGGGACAACAGAAGTCCTTTAGGGAAGCAGCCCTCCAGGGGTCAACTGCTCTGGGCCAACACAAATCTAAACACGACTGTATTCTGTGGGGAACTTCCTTTTCCAAGGAAACTTTGCACTTCAACTTTTTTTTTTACATCACCCTTGCAAGTGGTTTCCTTGGTAATCTTTCCCGTTACCAGCAATGAGAGAACATGTCCCAGACATCATCCACTGAAGCTCCTCAGACATTACTCCATTGCAGCTGATCCAACAGACCTCTAACTTTGGACCAGTTCTCCATAGAAAGGACATGAAAAACATCCACCATGAACCAAAGGACTTCCACGCTACTGTAGGTCCATCCTGACAGAATACAAAAGGCAGAACTAGTGGAAATGGTTATGAGAGAAGAAATGGAAGGTGTTCCTGAAGGGCAAACAAGCCTCTTATTTTAATATATGGAACCTTTCAAAGCACAAGGTGGCTTTTACACCCTTTTTGTTTGCTGCTTCCTTGCCTTGTCCACCTCTACCCACGCATCCACTGTGCTTCCACTTCGAGCTCAGTTTGTAGACAGTACATTGACAGGCAATCCAAAGCCAAAGAGCAGTCACCATGTTTATTTGACAAACAGTGTTCAAAGCTGCCTTCGGTTTGTAGACAACTGTGCTGGCCTTCCCCTGCACAGTTTCTGTGATAGCAGCTGTGATAGCTGGCCTCTCAGTGAGGCTCAAACATGCATTTAACATCTGCAGTAATCATGGTGAGCAGTGGGCATAGCAAACGCTGAATAACAACCATTTCTGATTAAGAATGAACAAATGGCTGCCTCTATAGAGTTAAAAAAAAAAATCTGCCTTCTTTAAACTTCCAAACATTTGCAGAATTTACCCTAAAAGTCTTTGTGCAGCAGTGGATTAAGAAGAGATGACTCCACTCCGAAATCAACACAAGCAAAATTTCCTGAATTTTTTTGAAAGAAGCTTTGCACGTTGGAACTAATGACTCCAAATGTCAACAATCTCCTCTCACAGAGTTATAAACACTGGATGCTTCACACCAAGCAGGAGTTGCATCTGATGCGATGAAAATGAGAAACGGTAGTGGAATGGATATGAGTCAGCTTCACTAGCATGCCTCATGATGAAATCAAGAGGAAGATGGATGATAACACTGTCAGAGTTCAGGTCTGCAGAGACCAGTCTCATGAAAATTAGGTCCTGTGTGGCCAGGTTGAAAGAAGTTCTGAGAAGCTGCAGCTTCTCCTGATTTCACCTGGAATTGTAGGTGCTCAGTCTGCTGGGGAGAAGTGTCAAACAAGCTCACACTGCTTGCTTTATGATGTTTCAGAAAGCAGAGCATGAACTCTCTGTGCAGCCCAAGACCAGCATAAAACATCCAGGCACAATCTTCAGATCACACATTCTGATACACTAAAGCATGCCTGAACAGAGAATTCTTAACAGAAGCAAACACTTCCCCTTTAGCAAAGGAAAACTGCTATATTATTACCAAATTATGAATTACAGCTGCTTGTTCCTCAGTCTCTCAAGCTGCAAATCTAACAACTCACAGAATGACAACAACCATTAGATAACTTTGGTAACCAATGAACATCTAAGCACAGTAAAACGTATGAAAAAAAACCAAACAGGTTTAACACTAACTGGCTTTAAATGAGCACTCACTGAGGCAAGATTGTGTCATAACTCCAACACAATCAAACTTCTTATCACAGGGAAAGTCTACTGGTGTATCAGAGAACCACAAGGCAAATCTCAGTACCAGCACGTTCTAGCACCTTCTGCTTCTGCAGAGCACTGCTTTCTAGCCCCAGAAGACCAAAAGCAGAGCAGCAACTTGCAAACAAATTCACCCCAAGGACAAGAGAGCAAAAAGAACAAATAGGTAAAATCAAATTTTGGCAAGTGGATTGGTCACAAGAGGTAAGCTGTTCCCTGTGTCTGGTGGCACTGTATTATATTAAACCTGTGCTTTTAACTGCAGATTTCTGAGACCAGGCATGGCCTTTGACATACTAGATCATGGGTTTGTGGTGGTTTGGGTTTTTGCATGCTATTCTGGTAAGAGCAGACAAACTACAAGTCTTACACTTGGATATTCTCACACTTAACTCTAGGGTAGAACAACTGCTTTAACAGCATGTGGTACCACCAGCACAGGATATGGTTTGAAAAATACCACACCAAATCTTTATCTAGTGTAATTTAGTGTAGTTCTACTGACATCAGGGAACACATTATTTTGATTCACTACATCCAAATGTGAACTCCAGGGATAACTGGCAGAGCAGGACCACAAGCATGAAACAAAATTCTGTGAAATTCTTAGTGAAGACAAGAGATTAAAATCTGAGTGATGTCTCATCCTCTACAGAATCAGTGTATCGTTACAGAATTTCCCTGAACCGATATCAACAGACTGAGAAGAAACCACTGTTCACACCCACTTCAGTTTTCCTCAGGTGTCTTTTCCTGTTTATACACGGTATGAACTCTATTGTGACAGGTAAATGAAACTGAGACTTCAGTCTCAGTCACTGAGAAACACAGTCTATTTCATCTTTTGCCACTGTGATGGTAGTTAAGTGTACAATCAAGTATCCTGACAGCATGCAAGCATCTAATCAACTGAAGGAGACTCTCCTGGGCAAGACTTGAAGATTGCCAACATCATAAAGTCAGTCTTCTGATTAGACAACATGGTTCATACAGAATGACAGCAAAACAAGGACAAGGTCCATGAAGCATGATTCCTCCATTCTTTCCCTGCTAGTAACACCCAGGTTACCTCGTATATTCTTAAGTTCAGTGTTGGGTAGAGTGAGAGGTGATCACTGACCACTGACCAGTTTCTTTAGATGGTGTCCATGTGGACAGCAAAGACACATTTCATGATGGCTGCAATAGTTAATACAAACTGACCTGATATTATTTATTCAAGGGATTTTTGCAATACAAAACAATTTTTCTACATAGAGATAGGAGACAAAAATTTTAAAATCATTGTTAAAAACAATGTAAAATAAATATAAAACTGCTATTCCAACCAGGTATTATAAATATATTATGAACAAGGTACTTCTAAACTATGTTTACTTTCGAGGTCCATAAGACCACCACAGAAAGACTTCTTTAAAAACCTGTTATTCATATAAAATCATTGCTTCTTAAATATGGCAAGATTATATTAGTACAAAAACCACACAAGTGAATACCACAAGACATACACCACACAAGTATTTACTGTATTATCTTTTTAACATCACATTCTCCTTTATGCCTTGATGTTACGAAGCACAGTACACCTTCATGCCAACAGATCCTGATCAGTTCCAAGGTACCTTCCTTCCTAAGACACGGTTGGTGATTTTCTGAAAGATAAAAACAAAGCAAGACATGAGTATCATCTGTATGAGGTTCAACCAGGCCAAGCATCAAGTCCTGCACTTGGGTCACAACCACTTCAGGTAGTGCCACAGTCTTGAGGCAGAGTGGCTGGAAAGATGCTTGACAAAGGGACCTGGGTGTGCTGCACAATCTGAACATGAGCCAGCAACGTGCCCAGGTAGCCAAGGTAGCACACAGCACCCTGGCTTGTACCAGCAATAGTGTGGCCAGCAGGACTAGGGTAGTGATTGTCTCCCTGTACTGGACACCTCGAGTGACATGTTCAGGTTTGGGCCTCTCACTATAAAATGGACATTGAGGTGCTGATGCATGTCCAGAGAAAGGCAACAAATTGGTGAAGGGTCCGGAGAACAAGTCTGATGAGATACAGCTGACGGAACTGAGGTTGTTCAGCCTAGAGAAGGCCAAAGGGAGACCTGGTTGCTCTCTGCAACTACCTGGAAGGAGGCAGCAGCCAGGTGAGGGTTGGTCTCTTCCCAAGCAAGAAGTGATAGGACATGAGGAAATGGCCTCAAGTTGTGCCAGGGGAGGTTTGGATAGGGTATCAGGGAAAATTCATTCACCAAAAGGTCTGTCAAGCACTGGAACAGGGAAGTGGGCATCCTAGGGAATTCACCATCCCTGGAGGTGTTTAAAAAAGAAATACGCAAATGTGGCATTTTGTAACATGGTTTAGTGGGCATGGTGGGGTTGGATTTACAGTCGGACTCAATGGTCTTACAGATCTTTCACAACCTTAAAGATTCTGTGGTTCTATGATTCCTCTAAAATTTAAAAACACTAAGTATGAAGATAGTGGAAAACAAGGTGTTTACTACCATTAAAAAAATATAATTGGGAGGAAATGAGACATTACTGAAGAGGAAGAAATGAAAATCTGTATAATCCTAAGTAGCCTAAGGTAATGTTATTTGCAGACTTTCCAAAGATAATCTGGGGAAGTATTGTATGAAATAACTGGCAATAGATTTTAAAGAAACAAACCAAAACAAACCAAGAATATTCTGTGTGAAGAGTGACAGCCTCATGCAATTACACTGTGGAGCTCTGCCCTGCAGTGCTGCAAATGCCAGGCAGTTATATTCCACAAAGCAAGTGGACAAACTTATGAAAAAGAAAGACCAAACCCCACCAATCTGAGAGTGGTTCCAAGCCCCTCTGACATAACTCATGCTAGACTGTTAGAGCATCTTTGAAGCACTGTTAATACTGGCTCTGTTACGCTGCTCTTCCCCAGGCACCTGCTAGTACGACCCCTTCTTACAGCGGTGGACAATCCAGAGAATGAAACACTAGATCATACTGCTAGGTGAGCCAGCAGATCACTGACATTTTCAGGCATGAAATACATACTATGTGGCTTTACAGAAGTGTATGATAAAGTAAGAGCTTTGAGTAACTCATCTATTACTAACAGAAGTGGAAATGATACAGCCATCACCTGATGATACATTTTGCATCACACAGATGAATGCAACACGTAGCTCAGCGATTTATACACACACATAGACAGTGTATATGTAAGCAGTATATACACACACTATACAGCATACACACACACTACACATCATACACACCAATGCAGAATATACTCTGCTTCCATAAACACATAAAAAATAGCAAAGCTGCTGACGTGAGCCAGCATGGATACTGTCCCCAGTACTTCAGGAAGCCTCAGAAGGGCTCAAAACACCTCACACCACAATCTCTCAACAGCCCTTACAGTTTGCCAGCCCCTTTGCAAACTAATAAGCAAACCCAGCTAGCAATTAGATGCTATCACCTCACTTCTCCCCGCATCCAGGAAGTGGCTGCAACAAAAAAAAAAAAAAANTGACAGGAGGGAAAAAATGTAGCCAAGGGGATGACAATAAAACAAACAAATGACTGCAAAGCAGCAAAGTGCAATTTAGTTTCACACCTCTAGAAGCATGTGTTTTTCCTGTCGGGGTAGTGACACCGTGTGGCCTGTCTTGCATAGGCTCTAAAGGACGTGTCCCACACAGAAAGGAAATAGCGTGCGGTGTTTCTCAGTACCAGTATCTTCTTTTCTAAGAAGTGAAGTACCTAAATGAATAACTTTGCTATCCCCTTTATGGAGGTTTCTCACAAGGTGCCAATTTAGAAAAATTACAGACTCTCTACATCTAATGGAAAAGCCTCAGTAAGAGAACAAATTTGTAACTGAACTTCATTTTCACTTCAGTGGGGTTGAAAGTTCTGAGTTATGCTGCCTTCAGATCACAAATCTGTCTCATTTATACAGCTTTCAAAATTAAAGGGCAGGCATCATTCCCTTATCTGACATACAATTTTATGCTCCATTTGAAATTAAAACTACAAAAGTGAAGTGATACTGATACAGAACATCAGCCCAGTCCCACATGTATCACAAGATAAAAATAACTCTGATCTTCATTTTTCAAATTGTTAAATACTTATCTTTATTAAGGACACCTGTGCAACCCTCAGTAGCTTTCCATCGCAGGAGTTTTGAGAAGTTTCCAGTTATATCTGAGCCCATACAGGTTCCTCCTGAGGATCCCATCCTCACTCAGTATTAACAAAACTGTCATTTTATTCTCTCAGTTCCTACTGCAGCACATAAGTGCCTTAAATCAAGCACTGGCAGCTCTTTCTTCTCAGGTATCCTGTATGAGTATTTTCACTTGTACTTTACAAAAGGTAAGCAAACTTTGTCTGTATACATTCCCTAATTTGGAGCCTTATTTTAAGCCAAATAAACTCAGTTTCATCTCATCCCTCAACCTGAACACTAAGATCATTATTCTTGGTTCCCTGCAGCTAATGATGAGAGACACTGCCTCCAGAGAGCAGTATGTCCTACACAGTAGCTGCCGTTGTTCACACTGGAAACATACCCTCTTATCTTTCTCCCAACAACACTTTTCTAAGAAGCTGGTGTTCATTTTTCTTCTGAAGCATCAGCTCATAAAATACATCAACAGGCAGTTCTACCTAACATACCTTTAAATTCTGGCGTGAGGATACTTCAGCAGGCGCTTGCCCACATCCATACAGATCACAGAAGTGTGTGTACACATTTAACTCATTGCTTCCTTTCCCAAATTTTAACCAGCCCTAACCTATGGAGTCCTCAACACCCTGTAAACAAGGCACACACACTGTACTGCTAGATAATCCCACCCCCAGAGCCAGCTGTACTACTGTTAGCGAGGAGTACGCCTTGTTTTACTTGTAACTGTCTACTCTCCTTCAGTATCAGTGACAGAAATAGAAGCAGCCAGTGTTCCAGCACCATAATAGCTCACAACTGAGATGTAGGAGACCTGAGATATAAGCACACTTCACTATTACAACAAAGGGTTCAGCCACAGGTTCTGGGAGAGAGTAAGTGCTCATTTAAATGATACAACCAGGGACTACATATGGCTTTACTCTAGTTTTTGTACCAGCTGTTTTCTTCTCCTAATACTGTGTCATTTTTGGAGTCATTACAGAAAATCTGTGGTCCTTTTTATCATGCACAATCAGATCCGCTTAGAAACCGATGCCCTCAGCAACACATGAACCAAATTCTAAACAAGCCATTCACGGTATTCGCAGCTACTCTCTATAGCTATTCTGCATCACCAAGGAAGACAAAAAGATTACAATATTTACTGCAATGAATCATCATCCCTCTTCCAATCAAAACCACACTCGTGTACAAAACTTCTGAGCCGATTCCCTCTCTGCTTCCAGCTGACTATGCTACTTTAAGTGAACAAGTGCCGGCATCCATTAACTCCCAAGACCTTCACGTAGCAGCATGGAGATTCTCAGACTAGTGAAAAAAAAGTGTCCTGAATATGCCCTGCAACAGCATAGCATCAGATTCCGGTAATTCTAGTGGTAAGTATTCACAATCAGATTAGGAGGGCATTCTGGATAATACATTGTGTTACAAGCCCTGACTTTTAAAATCCAATTACTGCTGTTCCCAACAAATAACTAACCCTATTATCCCAGCTCTGGTAGAACAACTCAGCAGGGAAAGAGCTGCAATGCTAAAACCAATGTGCAACCCTAAGATCCAGAGGGCGGAAAAAAAAGTTTTAATTTCTATCCTGAAATCACTGAGGCTTATAATGCAGTTTATTGCCCGCTGCCCAAGTTCGCCAGAAACCACATTTTATGGTCTATAGATTAGTTAAAAAGCAAGGAGGGAAGTCAGGTTAGAATCTCATTGTTTGTACAGCAATCTGTTGTTTCTTATCTTTTAGTTCTTATTAAGTCTTAAGAGAAAGCTTCAGCATATGGATGCCTAGAACAGCTCAAGAAGTGATACACTGGTCAGTTTTGGAGATATACTTGTCAGAGCAGGCAAACAGGACTCCTGTTTTATCAGGACATTTATCACATCCCTCTAGAAATTGATACTGCTTGTTACACAGAAATAATAGGTAATTAGAAGTGTGCACATGGGAGGGCATAAAGACAGAAAGCTCTCTTCTGTGTTAGCGTGCTTAACCCAAGTGAGACTCTAGCACAGGGCTCTTCCACTTTGTATCATTAAATCTGTGCTTTGTGTCCATTTGATAAACATATTACACAACTTCCACAGCCAGGAGAATGAGCATTAACAGTACTTTATCTGAGATAAAAGAAGGATTCAGCAGATTCCTAGAGTAACCCAGAAAAACAGGCCACGCTCTTTCCTTCTCCTGCTCACCAAAATCCTGGAGTCCTCAACTCTACTTTTGCTCTACTGCTGGTTGTGTAGTGAGTGTGTTCTCAAACTGCTGGAGATGTGTTTGTGGTTCAAAGTTAGTCACACTCGTGCTTAAGGATACTGACTTGCCAGAGGACATCCTAGGCTGATCAGTGTCTGTGCACTAAGACCACACTATCAGCTGAACAAACTCTTTATGGTGAGATCCACAGCCCTTACAGTTCATAGAGTAACCACCAGGACTGCCAACTCTCCACCAGAGCAAAATTAAGAATGACAACTCCAGTCTTTGTTAACCATGACTGCAAAGTCAGCTGTGAACTGTGTAAGCTAAATCCATCTACATCATGGGCACATGACAGCAAAACCAGCAGCCTTAAAAACCTGTCCATAGAATATCTTTAAATACACTCCCTGGTCCCTCTCGTTCTGCCCTCAAGACCGTGCAAGGCCTTTTTTCTATGCTGTAATCAGGACTGTGCTTCCTTTTCCATACATCATGTGTAGGTACTGGAAGGATTTCACATTAGGTAGGGGGATTTTTTTGTTCCACCTTTTGCTAAGCTTGACTGCTTTGACTCCAATTAACTGTTAATATATCCTAACCACCTTGAAGTTGCAAAGTAAAACCACAGAATATTTAGTAAATATTGCAATAATGGTTATGACTGAGGAAAACAAAACATTCTAAAATGTTCCAGTATAAAAACCTGACCAGAACACCTACTGTTTTGTAAAGCTGTGCTTTCAAGCGGTAAGAGTTGTATTCCATTTTTCTCTTCTCTTCCTCTCGCTTCTTCTGCACCTCTGGCAGCTGCTCATAAATCCTTAAGTATAAATACAAAAAGTAAAAAACAGTTACTTTGAAGGAACTTATTCATACATTAAAAAAAAATCTTCTGTTTTATCTTCACATCCTGCTAAAGGCTACTGGCCAACCACATTATAGAAGAATTTATTTGGGGGTTACAGACTCACACAGGGACAATGTGGAATATATAGCGGTCATGATACTGGAAATTCCCACATCCCATAATGCCTTGTTCTTACAAGCAGCACCTTCCTAAAAGCAGTATTTATAACGTTAAGATGACCACAGAGCTGAGATGATTACGCAGCTGCAAAAAGCCCCTTTTAGAGACTGTTTCAGACTGTCAGTATAACATCCTTCCATAACCACTGCTGGCACTTCAAATATTTTTAGACACACCTACATTCAACTCCTATTATCTGAAAACACTTGAACACACTTCATTTTGAACATCACAAACCAATGCAGCCCACCAGCCAGGAGGGGCACCTCTGACATTTGTCTAGGTACTAATTCCAGGAAGAAAGTAAGGAATGCTCTGGGCCAGCAAGAGAAGCGAGGGAGGCAGATGTGTGTCAGTTTGCACACATTTGCTATTTTGTCAGTACAAGTTAGGCAGCACTCATGTATTTCAGAGAAGAGAAGGATGAGAAGTTAGCTGGAAAACAAATAGGAAGCTTTACAATAAGGAGTAACTCAATAGACAGAATCAAGAAAGCAAAGATCAAATCCAAACCTCAATTAGGACAGAATTTTATCTCCTAATTCACCAGCATCAGCCTGGGAGAGCCATACACTTTGGAGCTTCTACAGTCCCCATGCAAGTTTGTTTACCAGTCCACCAGACTTTGCAATGGAACCGGTAAGTGAACAAATAAATGTCTAATACCAAAAACCAAGGGGGCAGGGGAGGGACAGGGGGGCAGAGCAACTGCACTCCTTCCAGTGACCTTCTTCCTGTGGATTCCTATTTTACTTCTCTGTCTGCAGCTGGTCTTGGAGGACATCTATTCTAAAATGTCACTACCCTCTTTACTGCTACAGAAAAGAGGAAATACATCACAAATTTATGTTTATTTTACTCCCCTGAGGCTTTGCTGGAAGGCAGCAGAGGGTGCAAGGTCTAAGCATGTATAACTGGATGGGAGGAGGGATACCTCTAAAATTTGAGGGTTTGCTTTACTGCCTTCTCACCATTAGTGTCACAGAACGGTTTGGGTGAGAACGGACCTTGAAGATCGTTCTCTAAAGGCTTTTGCCATTTTTGAAAGATCCAAGTTTTACTTGTCACAAGAAACCCCATCATAAAGAGTTTTAGAACAAAAAGTGGGCAATGCAGAACTGTAGGAAAATCAATTGAAAATTGTTTTCATTACCTCTAGATAATTTGTCGTGAGAATTCCATTTATATCCTCACAGAGAGAAAGAAAAAACTTCTGCATTCATTATAGGTGTGGATTTCAAAAGAATGGTACAGAATAAATTACTTCTCGGCTCCAACTGAGAGCTGGAATATGACAGCAGCAAGAACAAAAAAAAGTCCCCAAGTGTGACTGCCTGAAGCAGTCTCTGTACAAGTCCTGCTGACTTCAGAGATTATGAAATCAGAAGTTTCAGAGTTTCTGAAAATACACAATTTCAGATACATCCGTGTCACAGTCTAAGCAACCTGAACCTGAATTCTTCTTCTTCAGCTAAAATATATGGTGATGAGTTCCTGGAGGAACCAGCATTTTGCTGTATTACCACTTCTGCCACCTCTCCGTTAATGTCCCAAAATCTATCCTAGCATGATATATCATGTGGTCTATCTTGTATGTTGCATGATCCAGTAGATATTTTGTGGAATCATAGTATGACTTATGTTGGAAGGACCTCTGGAGGTCACCTAGTCCAGCTCCTGCCTGGAGGAGGGCTAACATCAAGGCTGGATCAGGCTGTTCAGGTCTTATCCCATCAACTTGTGACTATTTCCAAGGATGAAGATTTAACCACCTCTGTGCACACTGGTCCAGCACATCACCACACTCTTCATGAAAAAGAGATTCCCCTATCTCCAGTTAGGATTTCTCCTTATCATCACGTATCTCCACTGCTGCTTGTCCTCTCACCGGGCACCTCCAGAAAGAGTCTTCCTCTGCCTCCTCCAAAACCCCTGCCTGCCAGGGAAGCACCACTACCAGGTCCAGATCCTCACCTTCAGCCTCCTCCTGCTGCCCAGGCCAGACAAAGTCACCCTTCACAGTTTTTCCTCACACACCATCTGCTCCAGCCATGTCTTGGTGGCCCCCACTAGCCTCAAGGCCACTCTGGTGACCTCTCTATTGTTCTCACAGTCCAGAACAGGAGAGAGGATCCAGCTGTGGCCTCACGAGTGCCAAGTAGAGGGAATATGCCCTTCCCTCCACCTATATGAAATGCAGTATGTAGCTAGCCTTCAGCTCTGCAAGCTACTCTCCAGCACGCTGGTCCTCCCAGTTTGGTGTCACCTGCAAACTTATCAAGGTGCACTCCATCCCACTGGTACTGCTGATGAAGATGCTGTGAAACAGTCCTGGGCCCACAGCTTTCTCCTTTCAACACAGCACAAACCATTCCCTTCAGGTAGAGTGCACCTGAAGCCTCAGCACAACAAGGCACTTAGATCCCAACCACTTAAACATCCCTTCCCTCATGGTATGCTTGTGACCTTTGTTTTGTTTTGACTCTAACTTAATATCACTATTTTTATGGAACTGTACAAGTTATTAGGCAACTTCCTGAGCATTTATGCTGTTTTTTCAACTGGTACTCTTCCAAACCACCTCCTCTTGACCCCACTACTCTTTCAGAATCCAGCTGCAGGGAACTGCCTCTTTTATTACACCCTCCCACGCTTTCTCTGTAGCATAGGTATTCTGATGTTTAAGACACTGTTAGCTTGTTGTGCATGCTATATATTACTTAAACGAAAAAAAGGCACATCATAACATGGTTTTCTTCAAGGGAAAAAGTCTCCATATTCTTTTGAGGGTATTTATTTCTTTCATAATGCTACTTTGATTTGGAGAAATGATGCCTTACTTCCTGAACTACTGACCTAGTTAGTTAATGCTTAAAACTACCCAGAAGCTCTAGGAGCCCATATCCGACATCTCCTCTCCTTTCAGGGTCTGCAGAGTTTCCTGTAGTGCTTGGATAGCAGATCCTGCTCAGGTTTAGCTACAGAAATATTTTTCCCAAATTATCTTGTTTCTTGGATTTTCTACATAGTGCCTTCTTTCTCACATAAAGTGTCTGTATCTTAGGCCAAAAAAGCTGAGTTAAACCCAGTGGAAAATTCTTTGACTGCAGACAGGATTCATCCATCTTTCCCACCCAATTACTGAGATTATCTGTGTACTTGAAACCAGGTTTTCCAGACCTTACCGTTTAGATCTCTGAAACATTTCACTCTTTGGAATTGCTCTTCTCTTTTCTCTAACCAGAAAACCTAAATGGAAAATTTTGAGATAAGGGAACATTGAAAAAGCCTACTTCTCACAACAAATACTACTACAGCAATACGACTCCTTTATAAATTGTTGTATTCTTACAGAATAATGTTTATAAATTGTAATAGTTTTATTGAAATTACACACACCCTTAAGTATTACATGGAAATTCACTAATTTTTGTAGAATATAAGAGTAGAACCATGAAGGTACCTCTGTCAGACAGCATATGACTTGTGTTCCTGTAGCCCTTTCCTTTCTCTGGAGGATTAAACAGCTCTTCTCGCTCAGCCTGCAGTACACTCTGTATCCTCCTTTCCTCCATTACAAGTTTCAGATGCTTCACACGCTCTCCAGAACGAGAGATGAAATCAGGGCGATGCACTGCCAGAGCTTCCTAAGACAGGATGACACAAAACAAAGGCTGAAGCAACCAGACTGTCTCCTTGCAGCTGGAAGTGAATAATCAAAATATCTAAAGTCCAAAGCATGGGGAAAAAAAATCCCATCAAAGTAATACTTGGTGAAACATAAAATCTTGTATCTTCAGTGCTTGGTAGATCCTCCGAGTTCCTTGATAAACTGGTCAACAACCAGAAAGTTAACTGACCAGAAAGGAAAAAAAAAAAAAAAAAGCTACAGTAATTAGAAAAATGGTCACAAACCTCAAAACACAGCAATTTCAAAAGCCATTTCCTGATACCCGTTTGTCACACTTCAATTTCCATCATAGGGCAGTCTGAGTGCATGAGCAAATGCAAGCAAAGCTCATTTCCAAATTGGTACTAACTAAATCAGACTTTGCTCACTGCAGACAAACTTTTCCAAAAATATTACTGTACACTCCAACTGTGTACATAAGTGATCACACCTGATCCGAAGTGTATACTGTATACATATTCTGAATTATATACTCAAGTATATACTGTACACACGTATACACTGTTTGCACTGTAAAAATTAATCACATACTATGTATATTTCACAGGATTATTTCTGCATGGGAACAAGTATGACTTGATACTAGCTCAGCTCCAATCCCTCTAGTTCCTAAATCAATTGATTTAAGCTTTAAAATCAGAGGTCAGTTCAAATTAGCATATTGTGGAAATCTAGATTACCATAACCAAACAGGACTGAAATTCTTCTTGGTTTTGTTTTGGGTTTTTTTCCAAGCAGGATTGGTCTGGAACATGTGGATTTCTATTGATTATAAAGGTGAAATAACCAAACAAAACAAAGGAACAAATCCATGTCCTGCAAGATTCAGCCTTACCCCATAAATCCTACTGAGAACCCACCAGCCTTACAGTACAGCATGGCATTACCTGTAGCGTGAGCTTCACAAATGGCCGGGAGGACCTGTTCTGAGCATCTCTTTCTGGAACCACTCGCTGAATCACATTGTTGCGCTGCCGCTCCTGCCAGTTCTTCTCTCGGAGAGGTTCTCTCCAAGGCTTTGTGCTGGTCAATGGTTCAAACCAAGAAGGACCAGGACCGATAAAAGTACTGGAATGGTTTTCTTTCCTAGATTCAGATTTCAAGTCTTCTGCTTGGACGAACCATGAAAGCCCTGTTTAAAGGCCACAGCAAAGAATAAAGATTTGTAGAAAATACAGGTGTGTATTTTCCATCCCCATCTATGGCCCTTTATGTGTGTACTGGTTTTGGCTGAGATAGAGTTAATTTCCTGCACAAGTACAGGGCTGTTCTGGATTTGTGCTGGTAACACAGAGATGGTTTCCTTCCTGATGAGCTGTTCTTACAGAGACAAGGGCTGGTCTGCTCCTCACACCCCACCAGTGAGTGAGCTGGGGGTGCACAAGGGGTTTGGGGGAACACAGCCAGGACCAATGGGACATCGCACACAGTGTCACACTCAGCAATAAAACCAGGGGCAAGGAGGAAGTGGGGCTCTTCAGCCTTGAGAAAAGAAGACAGAGGGGATGTAATAAATATTTATAAATATTTCAAGTGTGGGAGACAAAGGGAAATGGCCAACCTCTTTCAGTGGCCTGTGGGGACAGGACTAGGGGCAACGGCCACAAGTTGGAGCACAGGAAGTTTCGAACCAATCTGAGAAAGAACTTCGTGGTGAGGGAGACGGAGCACTGGAACAGGCTGCCCAGGGAGGTTGTGGAGTCTCCTTCTCTGGAGACATTCAAGACCCATCTGGACACCTACCTGTGTGACCTCTTCTAGGGAACCTGCTTTTGCGGTGTTGGACTCGATCTCTCAAGGTCCCTTCCAACTTCCTATGGTTTGTATTTTTGAATTGGTGTGTGATGGAGCCCTGCTGCCCTGGGGATGGCTGAAATCTGCCTGCCATGGGGAGTGTAGAATGAACTCCCGCGTTTGCTTTGCTTGTGTGGCTTTTTGTCTTGCTATTAAACCATTTTTATCTCAACCCAGGAGTTCCCTCACTTTCACTCTTCTGATTTCCCCCCAACCCACTGAGAGGGAATGAACAAGCAGCTGCGTGGGGCTTAGTTGATGACTGAGGTTTATAAGCATAATAATGCCCAACATTTGAGCTATGTCCAATCAGTGGCCTAACACTGCAATAAATGCTCATTTTGGTTCTGTAACAGTGGGATTGTGTACCAGAACTCCTTTTCCAAGTGTCAGAACACCAGCAATTCTTCATCTACACTTTTGAAAAAACACAAAAATGGCTTAAGTTTGCAAGTTTCTCTCTTCATAGAAAGAATAGTTATTTATCAGTAACTACAAATTTTTAAGGAGCCTCTGTGCTGTCCTAAGCCTTACAGCTTTTTAAGGATAATTTTGGAGTTTAGGCACTTTATATCTTCCACATGTTAAACACATAAACAAGAATTAGATTACTCAGTTTACATACATAATGGGATGTGAATACACCAGCCTACACTCTGAGCAGATATCCTACATTTTCTAAATTAAACTGGTATGAGAAAGATTTGTCACTACAACAATGATGACTAAGGAAAACATTTTTAAACATTTAATCGTGACATTGTGAAGACTCATGGGAAATTAAAAAAAAAAGGCAGGAGGGTACAACATCAGCCCAAAAAATACAACTCTACTTAGAAGTGGGGGATGAGTAGTTATTCTGGTATCACCGTATTTCCTTAAGGTACTCCTGAAAGATTACTTATTCTTTGAAGACTCAGTACATGAAACAGTGAGTACAATTTCTAGATATCAGATACACAGAGCTTCACAGAAAATTTCATATCTTGTAAATCCAAGTTAAGTGTCAAAATGATTCCCTTTTCATTCATCTTTCATTGTCTTATTCATCACCTCTTATTTACAAGCTTTACTGGCAAGGTTACATAGAACAACCGGATTGAAAATGCCATCATAACAGAGCACTAGAGTGCTCACTTGACACAGTGATTTTGTTTAAAATTCATTGATTAAAACCAGAGTAACTGCCTGTACTAGTGACAGACTACTCTATGTCCTAGCTAATCTTCCACCTGCATTTTCCTTGTCGCTGTTCAGATCTACAGCTTTTCTGCTCTGAAAAAAAAGCACATTTGGACTGACCTTGTAGTAAATACAGCCTGCTCCTTTTCATCCTTTTCTCCACAAAAAAAAACGCCTGGCTGTCTCTTCTGCTTACCCTTGCTTCCTGCTGCCTGATGATCTGTGACTATACCATCTGACTCTCCAAAAATACCAGCAACACAATGCCAGGGTTCCCATGGTCGTTGATCTGGCTGGCTAGATCTTGGGGTAGGAAAAGTCACACCAACATCTCGAGTGTTTTTCTTAGTTGCACTGTTCACAATCTCCAAGTCTCCTGTAGTTGAAAATGAAGCAGAACATCTCACACCAGATCAGATGGCAGTACTTTAATATCAGCCTGTGACATGCATAGTTCAGGGGACAACCCATCAATTTTTATTTTGGAACTGAAGGACCGTTCTTTATCCCACCTTCAAAAGACAAACTCTTTTACATTCCAACTTTCAATTCAAGGAGAGCTTACAGTGACTCAGGATTGTTATTATACAATAATCTGAGTAAATTCAAGTAGTGTAAACCAAATATCCCATACAAAACAAGCTTTTATATATATATATATATACGCGCATATAAAAATATATATACACACATATATATACACTGAGTCGACTCTGAATGGTCAGCTCCAAATCTGCTGCTGAAAGTCACGTTGGTAGGTCAACACACAGCTTTACATTTTGGACAATGGAATAGCAGGCTTTTCTGGACCCGTTACTTTATCCAGTGTATCCCACCCCAAGTATACTTTAGCTACAGAAGACTGGCTTGTTTGCAGCACCACAACTATTTAACAGAAACGCCACCACAAATATTTAGCAGAAACATATGAAGAGGAAGGTGTCAACTAACATTTAGAAGTCATGTCAGATTTAAAAACAAGCCATGAAAATACTTTTCTGATTCAATCCACTTGCATGTAAAAAACACCACAAACCCAAACACCTCCCCCAGTAATAAATAAATATTTGATATGTCTGTTTAAGAAAACAAAGCCATTACTCAACGGCATGATGGAAACTTGTTATGTGAACGAAAGCAATAAAGAAATTGGTAACTGCAACCAGAAAAACCCAAAACTAGACTGGCACAGTTCTGCTTTTATGTTATAAATAGAAAATATCATCTAAATATTATCAAGAACATGAAACGCTACAGTTGACTTCTGAAATAGCATATGCCTACAAAATACATTCTGTGAGTAGCAGTTATCTTGTGGAGAAAACAATACATAAAAATACAGTTAGTTTACCTTTGCTATTAGAAAGGATCAATTGCTTAGGTTACTAAAACCTACAAGTAAGAAGACTACTCAAGCAGACCAAGAAAGGAAATTAAATGGCTGATTTTAATTAGAACATAACATCTCTCTTTACAAGTGAATTGAAGAATGGTGTGTGTACACACCCCCCACCAGAAACACGCAACAGGCTTTGGAGAACGGTTTCCAAAGAGATGAAAGGCAGAAGCTGATAGAGAAAAGACAAGCCTGGAATTCAACAACTCACCTGCTTGGATACCTTTGTTTAGCATCCGTGTCCGTCTCTTGTTACTAAGAGCAGAGCTTGGCCCCCAAGTGTTACTGCTTGCAGAAGCTGAATCTGATGAAAGGGAGTTTGTGTTCTAGAGAAAGAAAAAATAAATGCGTGCAAGAAAATAGCAATTCCTGAAGTATTAGCCAAAATGAACAAAAATCGGGTTTTAAAGAGGAAAAAAAGTTACAGTCAGATGACTTTATCTTGATTCTATCACTATTTAGACATTTATCACAGACTTATCAGGGTCTCATTGCTATGATACAACAATCAGCCTCCACTTTATCCTCTTTCTACATCCTGTTTTAGCTAGAAGATTGCACAGTTTCTGGGGTCAAGAGTCTGCCCATGATCAGATTCTGTTCAGTGCTTGGCATCTTCCAATCCACACATCCAAGTTCACAAGCCAACGCAGCCTGTCAAGGCAGTCTTATAAAAACTCTCTGCTGTGGGGTTAGACCATTTGTTGGCTGCACTTCCATGAAAGACTACAAAGTATGACCAATTTCTGCTTCAGAAAGAGGGAGAATAAATATCTAAACTGAATGCTACATCCCTGCCCTCACAAACCAAAAGCCCTTCAAGGTTGATTGGTTTGCCAGTCTTGGAAGATTAACGTGTTACTTTGTAAATTCAAACTGATCTCCAACTCTTTACTACTGGCATGGATGAGCAAAGTCCTTTCAAAACAAGGAATCTGCCTCACCCCTCTGATCCTCATTACACAGAGTTCTCCACATAAAGAAAACTAAACTCAGTTAAAGCAAGAAAAAACAAAGGAGACACATGGGAAGCTCATGGTTTGGGCAAAACACTAGTTTCACATCTTCACCATTCACACAAACAGAAGTTCCAGCTGCAGGGATGCAAGCAGCACAACTTCATTATAATAAATTCATTTGCATTTTATGAAATATTTTAACTTTACACCCATTTAGACAGGAATAGACTCTGTAAGCATAATGCAACTAGTCCACAAGCTTTGCTGTTACGGAAAATACACAGAAGTGCTCTATTAACAGCAATTAACTGACAGTGCTTCCTCAGGCTTCCACATTGCAGCACAGACCAATCTCTACATCTCCACTGAATTTAGTTTTTAATTATCAAAGAGATTTCTTTCTTTCCTTGATCACAGCAATTAGTATCCTATTAGTAACTCATAATGCTAGCCATGATGGAAATGAACAGAGGCTTTTTTATTACCTTTTTACTGAGCCTCTGCGATCACCACTTCAATGAAAAACAATTTCAACACTAAAAGGAGACAATTTTTACTCTCATGCATACTGGCAAGAAATTTTTTTTAATATATCATAAAGCTATTTCAGCTCTAGCAGAGTACACTACTCAAATGTAGTAGATATATCTTCTTTCAGAGAAGAGAAGTGTATTTGAATATGTGCTCAACAGAAGAGAAGACAGTATAAAGTAAGAAAAAAAAAAACACGAAGATAAGCCATTTAGATGCACATGTATATCAGCCCACAGAAATAAATATAAGCAGCCATTCAATACTGAATACTGACATACATACATACTCCCGTTTGGACTAGAATAGTCACTGCAGCGCTTTCAAAGCCCTTCTGCAGTTGAATAGCACAACCTTTAGCTTTGTACCTGCTACCAGATGGCAGCTTGAAGAGTGCTTTAGAAATAACAGAAACTGGAATAGATAAAAACCTTCTGGGATAGGCTCAGCATCTATAAATAAAAAAAAAGCTGTCACCAAGTTTCTGGAAGCAGAGCTGACAATAGGCTCTCATTTAAAAAAAATAAAAAAAAAAAACCAAGCCTGAGCTACAAAATGCAGCACTTGCCTGAAAAATCCGTACAGCAGTCTCTCTAGCAGGGCTCCTGCTATAAGTAAATATCTGTCCCTGAACCACAGATATTTGCAACCAGGAAAAAAATTTACATTTCTCTTCTGCCAAGCATGACAGAAGTTACCAAAATTTGGATTTTAAAACTAATTTTACCATTTTGCCATCTATTTTCACTCACTCCTTATTTGGGAAGGGTCATGTGTCTCTCCACATGTACTTTTGAAACAAACACTACATCAGCAGGTAAGAGACACTACTTTCTAAAGCCATATGGGTTCGACGCCACATCAAGCACCAGGAGCAGTGAGCCTTTATTCTCATATACATTTTACTTCAGCCTGTTATCTCATGAGTGATTGTGACAGGCAACAGACTAGATGCTGTTTTTAAGATCCAAACAGACATTGAAAGATTAGTCTTACAAACAGAACATTGAATAAAATAATCTTCTAAATACTGTAACTGTGAAAGATATACTAGACCCTAATTTCATGGTTAAATGGTCAGCACTCTGATCAATGGTCGTAATGTTGGAATGTTTATGACAATTTTATTTTACCTTCAACTAAATGTTATTAGTCTTAATTTTTAAGCCATTCTTACTCTTGGGAAACAGCTTATTTCTCCCCAAACATGCAATCACTAGATTACTTGACATGCAGTCTGATTTTGAGTTGTTGAGTATGGAAAAAGAACCTAACTCATTTGAATTAAATCTGTTAGCAATTATGGCACTACCACTTTCTTGTGGTAATATGAAAAAGACAACAGCCATGTTTCTCATTTATTCTTGTAATTTTCAGCATTAATGTGCATTAGAGACCAAAGCTCTGTCATTTCTTACTATAATCAGTAAATCCATATGAAGGTCCCCTTTCAGTAAATTAATTTTCACTTCTCCTCCAAAGGGCAATGGCCAAATTCAACTGAAGTAATCATAAAAATTTTCTCCTATTTACAACAGCTTTACTCCAGACTTTTCATATGGAATCCTTAGGGCCAAGACTTGGTCTTAATAGGCCTAAACTGCCAAAATTTCTAAATACAGAACATGAAGAGGCTTATAACAAACACTCAGCAAGGCATAATAGTTCTGACATTATACAAAGGGTAATAAAATTCAAATTATTATAATTTTTTTGAAACAGTATTTGCTGCTCTCCAGAGATATTCAGGTAGCAGTATGCAGTTCAAAAGACAACCTCAACTAACCACCATTGTCTTCAGCATTGTTAAAGTACAGAGCCTGCTAGTAACCAGAAATCAGATACAGCAGGAACTTGTTTCCCAAGACAAATAAAGGAAGAAGAAAAAGACAAGAACAAAGGGAAAGAAAACACAATTGATGTTTTAAGATAATTAGATCTCATCTTTATTCCTGGAGACTTTTTCGAGCTGCTCAGACCACAGAGAAATGCCTATGATATAAACAAGACACTGAGAAATTTGAAAAGATTCTCCAAAAAGCAAACTCTGCTTTCCTATAAGGACTAGTTAAAACTTTCTTTCAGTCTAACTGATCACATACCTGGATCTCTTTTCTTTTCCTGTGTCTCTCATAAGTAACTTTTGGGTATTCTTCATGTGCTGCTTTGCCACTTCCCTTGTCCCGCTTTCCAGAGCGATTTTTCTGGTGGCTGATGGCACAATAAAGCTGTGAGAGTCTTGGTGACACCCACACTCTTTCATGCCCAAAAGCCCTGATCAGCCTGGCAGTGTCAATGGTGGAAACGGAACTGCTCACTTCAGTCTGAGTAGCAGTTTCCATCTCTGTTTGGGTCACTACATCCGATTCAGAGGTGGTGGAACTGAATGTGGTGCTGTGACCTCTACTAAGCCTCATCTCTGATGAGGTGTTGCTAGGAGTTTCCAAGTATGGATGGTGCTCTAAAATTTTCTTCATGTGGCAGGTAATTTTTTCTCCTGACCTATTTTTCTTGAGCTCAACAAAGCTGTTTTTATCCTGGGTGCTATCAGGTCTTTCTGCAACATGTGTTGCATTAGACTCAAAGGTACTTTCAGACATGCTCTTTTCTGGCAATCTTGTTTTCTTCTGCTCTTTTACCATAGTTTTTTTTTCTGAAACATTCTTTTCAGATTTTCTTGGTATTAGGGTATGTTTAATGGGATTCTGAAGGACCCTGGCCAATCGATCGAGGCGTTCAACAAGGGACAGCTCACTGTTACTCCTAGAAACATGGTGCTTGTGTCTTTTCTGGCACTCCAGAAACTTAATCCAAAGTTCATCTAAGCTGCCACTGGACTGGGTCCTCTGTTTCGGGAGCAAGCCTTTCTCCACATTCTCATTAAAGCAGGTAGTTTGGCTACATGGAACAGGATAACTTCTAGCTCGCTTTTGTTCTGCTTCTCTCCTGCCGTGTTGAAGTACCTCCCTCCCAGCAATTTCATTCCCCAAAGACGTGCCAACGTGTAGATCCTCATTCTTGCTGTAATCTGCTTCAGCAGTGAGTGGAAAGAATTCCTTTTCATCATCTCTATGATGAACAGAAGACAGATATTGATAACGATGTGCTTTTTTCCAATTCTGCAAGACAAGCCTTGAGGAAAGTCTAGCATGTCCAATCCCAGAACTGTCTTCTGACGGCTCACTGTTTGACAGGAAGTAGCTTCCACACATGGGCACTGGTTGGTGAACATAGAACTGTGAAGATTTGAAGACCGAATGAGTAGTTTTTACAGACTTCAAGTGATCTGTGTGTTCTAGAAGAGGAGAAAACAGTTTAAGTGTTGTCTTTACGTGGTAGCAAGTACTAAGCAGTGCATCTTACTAATAGGATTATTTTCATCAACACTTTCCAGTCACTTCAATGGATTAAAAGCAGGAATTGTTGTACCCATTCCCAAAATGCAACAGGCTTAGAAACAAAGTTTCCACATTGCTAAAATTACATAGAATCCCAGACAAGTTTGGGTGGGAAGGGAGCTCAGAATCCCTCCCAGCACCACGCTGCCACAGGCAGGGACACTCTTCACTAGCCCTGAGTGCCCAAAGCCCCATCCAGCCTGGCCTTGAACCCTGCCAGGCATCCAGGGGCAGACACAGCTTCTCTGGGCAGCCTGTGCCAGAGCCTCCCCACCCTCCCCAGGAATGGTTTCTGCCTCCCATCGCCTCTCCATCTGCCCTCCTGCAGCTGAAGGCCATTTCCCATAACCTGTCCATCCCTGCCCTTGTCACCAGCCCCTCTCCAGCTTTCCTGGAGCCCCTTGAGGTACTGCCAGGGACTCTGAGGTCTCCCTGAAGCCTTCTCTTCTCCAGGTTGAACCAGCCCAGCTCTCTCTGTCTGTCTCCTAGCAGAGGTGCTCCAGCCCTCTGCACATCTTTGTGATGTCCTCTGCACTTCAAGAAATAATGCTTTTATCACTTGAAACTCCAAATGTGATAAGGATATTCTATCCAACTGAATCTGGAGGAGCAATCTAGATACACCACAGGTCTGCCGCACCAGGCCAGATTTTGGGCTCTGTACTTATATTTATGGAAGCTTCATGCCAGGAAGCCAGAATTCATTTTGCCCTTTATTCAGACAAATGCCCAGAGAGTACAATGTCCCTTAAGGTTATACCTAAACATTATCTCTTACTTAACTCAGAACAGCACTATATGTAAAAAACAATACCACTTCCGTAAAGCTCCTAGAACCATCTCTGATAGCACTCCAAGGTGTAGCTATGCTTTGCTTTCAAGATCTGATGGCACATTTTAATTCAAGGCAGCAGTGAAATTCCCCCGGAATATACTACCATCTGAAATCACAAAGGACTCTGTGCAGAAATCCAATTATAAAATCATTTTTAATAGACATCCATTAAGTATGCATGCAGAATGTGCTAGCAGGAATATACTCCAAAATAATTTTAAAGTCTTCTGTAATATTGTGTTTAAAAAAAAAATCAGATTTTAAAAAGTAAAAACGTGCTTCATGTTACGTTCTTTGTATAATGGACTGAATTATACAATGATCCATGAAGGCAAAATGTAGGGATTACAGATGATAGTGACAGAAAGATTTCCCATATCTCTATGCTTACTGCAAGATATTCCACGCCATTTTAGCCAGGTATGTCATTTAAAGATACCTTATGGAGTAGTACTAGATTTAATAAAAATTTTAAAAAGTCAATCCAAAAAAGGCACAGCCCATTTACTAATGATATCAACAATGATTAGGTAATGGGAAGCTGTCAGCACATGCGTATCAAGGTCAACTAATGGCAGGAATCGCACTCATACCAGTTTTACTCAAGCTTTCCAACATTCACGCTTCCATGATTGTGATCTACTGATGAGAACAGATCTGGAAATCAGGTTTTCCTTTCTTCATTTGACAAGTCCTGCAAACAAGCCTCTCTTCACCCCAGAAGGAAAATACCTTCCTACCTCAACAAGAATCACAAGCTATGTTGGTATTCAATTCCTTCACCTGGGAAAAAAGCGATGCAAGATAAGCTTGGGACAGGTTAACAATCATGTGAATTCTCACTGGTAACACCGACTCAATAAACCTTACTTTCATTTAGTCCCTTGTTTTCCTTATATTTTACACTTCTTTTCCCAACACAGAGGCACTTCCATGCAATGTCAAGATTGTGACCAGAACAACCAGACCCAGTCTCACAAACTGGAGGCATCTGTCCTTCCACAAAAGGTCAATGTTTATATACTCATGTAGGAGGATTCCTCTACATACCCCTGACAGAAGAGATCAGGCTTGGAAACACTATGCAGAGTTTTTGCTATTGCTGTATTTTTGTACAAGTTAACAATGAATTGGAAGGAATGCAAACAAGGCACACCAAAAAAACAAAAAACCAGAAACAAATTTAGAGAAACCTTTTTTTAAAAACATACCTAACTTGCATAATTTAAAATCTAGACAAGCTCTGTGGGTAGAGGTAAGCTTTTATTAGACCACCTAAAAATATAATTGGAGAAATCAGACAATATTTCAGGCATGCAAAAAAAAGAAAGCTTGCTTAAATTTCCAATTGTGGTGGATGGTTTAACAAAAGATTATTTCTACTTAAAGTTCATTTTGCCTGTGCCATTAGACCACCATAGCTCCAGAAAAATGCTACTGGATAAATTTATATTAACAGTTGTGTTCCCCTTTCATTTTTATTCAGGCTTTTCAGCCAGACATCTATCCATTGATCTCTGATCCAATATGACCTTTTATTCATTACTGCAGGTTCCTGCTCTGAGAATGCATTTCTATATACAGTTTTTCTTCAGCTCTGCTGCCATGACCCAGCACAACTCTGAGTTGCAGTGAATACAGAGGGTTTTTTTCCTATCTTATTTGACTTGGGTTTGTATTCTTACAGTTTATAAACACTCAGAGAATTATTTTTTCCATTTGAAAAACTGGGTTAAGACAACATTGTCTTTATTGTTGCACTAATTCAACTACTGGCCCTTAATTACACTTCACAAAAAAAAATAATGAATCCCAGTATATCTTATGCAATAACTTCAAATTATCTTTTGGCAATACCAAGATCTCTCCATTCTGAAGAGAAGACCTTCAAAGAAAACCCCTTTTAAAGTGAAAAATTGAAGTAATCAGTAGGAATCAATACCTCAGCCCAGCTCTGTAGGGTGACCTTACCCCAGGCATATTGAGCTGCCGGCTGAAAAAGGACAATAATCACACTAAGGTACTTCATAAAAATCTGATCCAATAAATGTCTTCATATAACAAGTTTATGTGATAGTAAGAAAAATCAATGGTCTTCCAAAAACACTGAGTATGCGGTGACTGCCTAGAAGGGAGCAGGAACACTCCAATTCAGACTCCATTATGCTGTTTAGATCTTTTAGGTCCCATCCCTTGTTAACAGCCACAATTCTATTACCTCCTTGCAATTTGCTCACTCTTTGTATAATATAGCACATTGCAAAATACTGTACTGTGCAATAAACCGCTTCCCTGAGGAAATAATAGCTGCATTTAGGAGAGATGGCAGCCACTCAGCAATTTTCTGTTTGCAGTTACCTCTGTCCAGGAACAAGAGGCTATTCTCAAAAACAAAAACAAAACTCTTCATCCCTACTCAGACTCAAGTGAATTTATCAGCCACTCAAATATCACACAAGGAGATTTTGTACAAAAGCAGTGTCCTTTGGGATTAATTTCAGCTGCTGTCATGAGATACAGTGACAAAATCATCAGTTACCACAGCGTAATTTCATTTTGTCAGCATTGTCAACTAATAAAACCTTAAAATAGGTTACTCTAGTAGTAAACCCCGACCTTCATAATTCAGAGCATCATCCAACAAGGTTAACAGAGGGCAGGAGGAAAGATAAATCAGTCAAATCAAATTAAAATTCAATTAATATTTTACATGATATCACAAGACTATTTGCATGCTGGGACACAACCTCAAACCAGTACATATAGAGCCATTCCACCTGCTTTAATTAACATGTGAATTTCTGCCATTTTCTACACCCTTTCTATATTTTTCTGCATTTTTTCTACACTTGTGATTTTGCACTTCACAAATTTAAGGTAGTGTTAAAAAATTCAAAAGAAAAAAAACTCCACAAACAAACCCCACAAACACCAAAATATCTTACAAAGGCTCCACGAGTACTGGGACCACTGGTATGCTAGCAAATACTAGTCCAATTATTTGGGTAGTTGGGGAGAAGCAGAAAGAAGAGAAAAATGAGTCGAACAGAGCATCTCCAGACCAATTATCAGCAATATTATGAGACCAGAAATCATGGATCCTGAAACATAATTCTTCTGCTCTGCTTTCATATGTACAAAAACACATGCATAATTAAGCACAGGCTTTAACTACCTGGTGAAGTTTCCAGTGGTATCACTTGCTCTTCAGCCCAGGCTAGCTTGGGCTTGGCCCTCTCACTGTAGATTCCATTCTTCTGCTTGAGACTTGTACTGTCTGGAGGATTATCATCCTGTATACCATGCATATTTGCTGGAAACTTTGGAAGAAAAGCATCATTTGATCCTGCAAAAGAGAAGGAGAAGTAATAAGTAAAAAGAAGCATCAGGAAAAATGAATAAAAATATCACAACGAGGACATCTAAAAGCAAGCCTGTTATCCAAGTATCATGTTCACCAACCAACCACCACAATCCCAAGTGACCAAGTCCTAGTGACTACAACAGCCATGTACTGGGCCATATTGTTTTCCACCATCTTTATGACAAGTTTCTTGGCCAAGAGGGAGATAAAATTTATCTATTCTGCAAAAGACCAGAAAAGAATACAAGAAAATCAATATTAGACATATCTGCTAGGAAGCCAAACACAGGAATTAGAATGTCCAGACTCCCTCCCGTTCACATTAAAATTCCAAACAGTGCTATGGACTGATATAAACACTAATTTTCTGAGCTCAAAATAGCAATGGAGAAAAAACTGGAAGACTAGAGTAGGTCTTGTAAAACCTCTAAACAAGAATTCACGACAACAGCAGCAGAGTTCTCCAGTTATCATATCCCTGTCTCCTCATGTTAGTGCCCTAAAATAGCCCCCAACTGATTTACTGCCCTTGTCAACACCACCTAGTTACATTCAGCAGACTTACTCAACTGCTTTTCCATCAGCAACTACTCGTGAGCTAAGTATGCTAGGAGTTTAGAAAACATTAACTCTGCTGTACATTTGCTAGAACATTGTGCTGCCTCCTATGCATACTGAGTTTTTATATCTAGTATCGTAGTTTCTCCAAAAATCCAGACTTGCATCACATTTGCTTCTCTCATTTTGACCATATTACAACAGACTGGGAAAAGGCAATGGACAGAGATGTATAAACAACTGCAAGCACAATTTGTGGCTACAATGACTAATCTGTGCACTTAGTGTCACTGTTGTATCAACTTACTCCCCTGGAGTACATCTGTCAGGAACTGGACTTCTCCATAACATTAGTTTTATATACAAATAACTCAAAAGCTCTGACTGAAAACAATCTGCAAACAAGACCTAAAACGCCTAAGTGATGCCTTCTTTACATACAGAACTGGAAAATAACAGCAAGCAAAGCAAAAGAAGTTGATGAATCACAGAACGCCCCTTCCTCCAGTAAATGAGAAGTGTGGGAGATGGGAGGACATGGGGAAGAGACAAATATATATTTTAAACCACAGTTACGAATTACATTGTTTTTAAAAAGGCTTTCCACACTCAAAACCCCAACACAGAGGAAAGGAATTCACTACTGGGAAAGCGGTTATCTAAAACGCGTGTTGTATTGTGCAGATATTTCAGAAAACATATATACCAAATTAAAAAGGGGGGTGAGGGAGAGAATGTACACACATAAGTGAATTAAAAAGAAGAACTGGCAAAGATATGAAAAGGAGTCCAAACTGAACAGTAATTCTCAGAGGAAAGCAAAGAATTGTTAAGCTGCAAAACATTTAGGCTTGTTTCTTTTCGCTGCCAGAACAGCACACAAACACCCCTTCACCAAAGCAAGTGCAACCACAGCCTCCAGTCAGGACTCGTACATCTTTGTGTTACAAAGCAGTGTGAATATGAACATCTCTCATAATCAGTGTGCCCTTTCTAAACTGGTAGGACAAGAGTTCTGAGCTCAACTGTGACAATTCTGCATAGGATATTTTGATCCATGAACTACAACCATCATTTTGCATTTCAAAGACCTAAGTACCTGAGCAAGAGCTCTCAACACTGGTTTCTGATCCAACTGGAGAAATTTTGGATTCTGCTTTTCGAGAAGGAACATAATACATCTTAGTACTTCCAGACGGTTTATACGGCAGCAGCAAGGGCTGATCTATGGGGATAGAAGGCAAAGCAATTAACAGAAGTCAGTCTTCAATCCTGCCCTCTTTAATCCTTCTCAGGACCCAAGGGTACTGCTGAAGAAGTTCACTCTGGTAGATCTGGAGAGATAGCTTACTCTTTAGGAGAAAATCCTGCAATTATTTTAATTATTTAATATCCACCCAACGGTTAAAAGTTTGACTGTTACTTAGCTAGAAAAAAAAACCCACTGTAATTACCTATTCAATATTAAATTTGTGACTACAGTAACAAACACTGACTCACAAAAAATACTCACATACCCAAGCAGCTCCCAGTTGATCCATGTTTAATGAAATAATTTTAAATGAGGATGGATATCTCAAGTCAATAAGAATTCCAAAAAATGTGTGGATCAGAATGTTAGCTGACTTCTAATAGCAAAGAGAAGTGATCAGATAGCTGAACTTTTTTTTTTTTTCCAGTCTGATACAATAAAAGGATATGCTCTTTCAATTCCTACACTTTTAAACACCTTGAAAAGAGGTACAAAGCCTGGAGCCCATGAAAAAATCATGAAAACTGCACAAGTCTACACACTTCAGTAGTATAAGACACTACTGCAAGAAACCACTGCACAGCATTCAAATCTGTTGATGAAGGAACGTGAAACCCCTCCATGTTTTCTTTTTCCTTCTACAGGAAAACTATGATTTGCATATTCTCCTCTTAGCTCTTGTACTACCTTAAATAGAGTAAACCAGTAATCACCTCTATTTCTTGATAAACTATAACCAACAATGAAATCAAATTACCTAAAAACAAATTACTTCAACTTTTCTTGAACCAGACTTGTACCCAACAAATTCATTTCCAGAAAAAAATGAAAAAAGATCTACAACTGTATTTACATGACTCCCAACCCAAAAGACTGCAGAGTACAAGTTGAAGAGTTGGTTTTCTCCCCCCCCATATAAACAACTTCAAATATCAAAATCATCTCAAGAATGCTACTTCCACAAAAAAAAACCAACAACTTGGTTTGGTTTTTAACACCCATAAATATCTTGAACTTGAACAGATTAACATCTACTTATATGTATAAGACTAATTTGCTCACCACCCTGCCTTGAGAAAGAGGAAACCTTGTTAAGAGACAAAGTTGTATCTCTGGGAAGTTCATGTGCTTCCAGGTGAGATAAATGGTGGACAGCATTTTCATCACCTTGTGAGTTAACATAAATTTCTGCTGAAAAGGTTGTTTTTTCAGGACTTTCTGTTGTTATCTGTGTGGCAGCATCAGAAGTATTTTTTGTAGTTTTTGCAGGAACTACAGAGTTGAAGATATTCTTCAGGTTACAGCCCCCTGCACCCAGCACAGTACCTTGGGGTCTCTTACTGCTTTGCAGAGGCAGCTCTTGCCCTGCTGGGCTAGTAACAGAGGTAGGCACTAGGCAAGAATCTGCTGAAGGCACTGGGAAAGATAGAGGTCTTTGATCTTGTGGAATAAGGTCAGCAGCTGATAATTTAGAGACAGCTTCTATTAAAGTTTCTGTAGGTTTTAAAGACACTGGTTGAGTACTTAGTTCAGGTTTATCCCATGATTTCATCACATTTTCAGTATTCAAGTCGCTATGCAGCTCTGAGTTGCCACACTTTGAGGAAAGAGTTATGTGGACACAAGACAGGACTTTCTTAGTTGGTGATAAGGGAGATACAGATATGGTGGATAGAACCTCATCCGTGGGTGAATGGTGAGACATACCGATTTGCTCTCTTGTAACCTTTTTCTGAATGAAAGGCACCTCATCAGAATGGCTCCTCTTCTCTTCTTCCAACAACTTAATATGGCCATTCAGCAGATGAGTTTGTATAGCTGGACCGGAACCTTCTAAGCTCTCACACAACTGGGTGTGTCCAGGTGGGCTGCTTTTCTCCTGCTGGGAAGAGCTTAGAGAATGGGGTTCATTAAATCTATTTGTTTCTTGACTGGTTTTTATCTCGCAGTCAAGCCTGGCACTATGCCTGCTCAATTCAGTCACATCTTGAGGCAGAACATTAGAGTTTTTTGCATTAAAGGTCTGTCTCTTATCAGCATGGATGCTTACAGAATCCTGATCTGACAAACAGTCTGTTTCTTCATAAGCTCCAACTCTCTTACTGTCAGCAGAGACATGATGAAACCTGTCTTTTTCAGCAGTAAAAGCAATCTCAGACACTGAGCCAGCAAGCATTGGAGTTGAAGGAGAACAGGTCTTAGATCCTTCCCAGGGCTGTCTGTCATGGTTTCCTTCCTCAGTGCTAGCAGAGTCCACCTCCAAAGGCATTATACCATCAAGACCATCTCTAGTAGGGCTACTGCTGAGTACCATGGAAGTCAATGGTGACTGCAAATGTTTTCGGGATGAGAAGGTGATAGAAGTAATTTGCTTAGCTGTTTCATCAGAAGACTCTTCCATGGACAGCTTCTTCTGAGCTGGTAAACGGGCTTGGCCTTCTGCTGCAGACCTCACTGCATACATGTGTGTCTCCTTCCACGTTGGCGGATCAAGTTCAACACCACCATCAGAATGACTAATTACAACTGTTTGATGTTGGTTGTAGAGATGCGTTTGAGTGGTACTTAAAGATTCAGACTGCGTATCCTTCAGCGGGCAACAATCAGAAGGATCAGCTGTATGCAATGGCAAGCCTTGTAAGCTTGACTCTAAAAGCTCCTTAGACTTGACTGCTTCTATTTGTCCATCAGTTTGAAATTTTTCATCACTCAATGTTTTGAAATGCTCTGTGTCCTGTTCCTGACAGTGGCTATAATCAGAAGCAGCTTCCAAACTGCACCGCTGTGAATCCTGAAACACACAGAAGAATTCACACAAGTTACTGGACAACTTCCTGCCCTTGGACTGTAGAATTCAAAAAAGACAAGCACTATCAATAATCAAGAGTCTGTCATGAATGAGCACACGCTTTCTCTAGAACTCATCTGCTAATGGAGCTAATTAAAAATCTGTCATAGTTTAAAGTGTCAGCAAATTAACTAGCATGGTTTTGTGGCAATAATAAACAGCGGCAGTGACATCTATAATAGAAATCTTTAGCTTTTTGATCTATGAAGTTGTAACTCTCCTACTTAGGTGAAGTTGTAAATACCAACATCACTCCCCTCACTGGAAAATAAAACTTTGTTCTTTTCTTTCACTTGGCTTCATACCCAGTTGGGTATTTATCATAAATTCAGTTCATAATGCACTGTGAATAATTACTATAGCTTGCATTAATATTTATTCACTAAGTTCACAGGGATTTAGGAAGACAGACACACCCTGTTAAAATTATGTGATTTCAGTGATAATTTTATTACTTAAAACAGCCATTTAGTCACACAGAAACACTTTGGTTGAAAGAGAGCTCTAGCAGTCTCTAGTCTGACTTCTCGCCCTAAGCAGAGAAAACTTCAACATGGGAACAAGCTACTCAGGGCCTTGTCCCAGCAGCAACTTAACTACTCATAGTCCACAAATTACTAATGAAAGGCATCCCTTCAAAGGTCTACAACAACACAATGCAGAAACCCAGTTTACTTCCAGTATTAAATATTCAAACTTTAACCAAGGATGTAAAGTTCTAGTAACCTCCAAGAAATCAGGTAGCAGACACATGCTAAAACTCTTCTGGTTTGGACCAGAGTCCAAACAACCTCCATGATATCAAAACACTACGTTACGTGACATTTTAGTTAAAGGGACACTTCTGCATCTGACATTTTGCTGTGCCATAACTGTCACTACATGAAAGAACCCGATATAAAAGGTTTTCCCTTGCACTTGAGTTGTTTGACTCTAGTGCTTATGAAGCAGAACTAAAATGAAAGGAACTCAGTTACGTGGGAACAAGTGGGAAGAAAAGAAAGCTGTTCTTTACAAAGCATGAGAAAATATTTAATTAAAAAGCTTTAATTTTCTATAATTTATATTTCTTTTCCCTTAAAACAAGTACTCCAATTACCCTCTCAGACAAGAACTGTAATAAATCCTTTTATTTTTATGATCCCCACCAACTACCGAAAATAATTAAGAAACAACTGAGAACAACCAAAGCCTTGATTTCCTCTTTAAGGTAAGCAATAACTTGTAAAAGCTTTCCAGTTCTTGGTTATAGAGCATTTTCACTCTCCCATCCCAAGAGGTGCATTTGCCAAAAAAACAATATTTTTTCTTGGAAAGCTGGGTGACAATGCTGAAGAAAAAAAAAAAGAGAAGGTATTTCTAGCAATACATAAGACACTATACACACCAAAACCAATAAAAGTTCACTGACAGCTGCCTTTGCCTATAAAACCTTTTAAAAAAGGTTACAATTACACCTTTGACTATGCAAAGGGTCTAACACCTGTATCACCTCCCAGGCTCACTCTGCATAGGACTGCTATTTGACTACCCACTCAAGTGTCTCTGGAGTGTATTTTACACACCAGTATAAAATGCTGCCTCTTAAATTACCTACCCATGGTCATTTAAGAACCTGAAACTAATAATTTACTTTAATACTTTTTTCCTCTCCAATTTCACTAACCATTCCCATTTTCAGCATGGTCTCCAGTCCTCACTACTTCACCTTCTCCTGTACCTCAAGCCCTATTCCATCACTACAAAAAAAAAAAGTCCCAGCAGCAACAATCAACAGCAATTTATCAAGGTAAATAAAAGTAAAGGAACACATGCCATAGTCACTCATCACAATCACCCTCTGCTCTCTGAGTGTGCTCATCAGACTGGAGTTACTTTTCAACCACCTATTCATTAAGCGCATTACTAACAACGCAAATCACTGAAAAATTCCCAGGGCTGCAATGCCTACTCGCTGAGGAACCTACACCTTCTTCTGGTATCTCAAACTGTAACCTAATTTCTCAATACATCTTTTGCAGACAAAGCACTAAATACAGAGATAAAAGGTATGAAGGGTTCAACAAATGGCTTTAATTACTTGCCAAACCAAGGAAAAAATAAAAGTGTCAGTGTTCGGTTAAGTTTGGTTATTCCAAACTCTTTCAGCTTACTACAAACAGCAGACACTAATTGTCTGCAGAGATTTTCTGAGAACAAGGCCACAGACAAACAAAATGTGATCTTCTCTCCAACAGGCTCACTATCCTCAACTCCTCATCCACATGGAGGGATCAGGAGACAGCATGAATGGATTGGATGGGCAGATAGGACCTGTGCTTTCAAGACTTCTCTCGCCACAGCAGAAGCTCCCAAATGCTGACAGCTGATCTTATCATCAGCAACTTACCTGCCTGGTGTAAGGAGAGGCAGTTTGGAAGAAAAGAAATGCAAATACCTCTAGCTCACAGATCACACTACAAACAAGTGATTAAAACATCACACTCCCCGGTGCATGCAGAAGGCTGTTGGCTGTTTCTCTAATACCACAAAGAGCAAACCTTGAAAATACAAACAGGAAAATCCTAAACTATCATTCATGGTCATTTATTACTGTCACTATTGATCAAAAATCTTCAACAGATTTTGCTCTGAAGCAAATTAAGACAACTACTCACCTGACCTGTTAACACTGCATCTCCGAGGAGGGGCAGTAACAAATCCAGAGAAACACTAACCTTTGGAAGTAGCTGTATGGATTATATAGAAATAAACCTTTATCCATAGACTGAGATTCCCTTCACTTAGACACACATTAACTAAACCAAGTATCATACAGTTAGTCCCAGTCCTGACACAAAATACCACACCACACTTCACACAACATGCTAGAAAGCATCTCCCTCTTACATTACTCCACCCCAACTCTTTGTGATGGGTCAGTTTAGCATCAGAGGCAGAATCGTGGCTGGTGAACACTGGAAATGGAGAAAAGATAAATTCTCATCAGCATCCAAACCTTACTTCAAAAATCATTACAGCTCACTTGAAACTATCAGCCAACTGCCTTCTGCAGAGAGAATTTAGGTCTGGACATCATTTTATTAATTTATCAGTATCTGCACTTCCTTAATTTATGTGTCACTAAAAATTACAATACTTTGTAATTGAACTGCAGGCAGCAAATCTGAGACAAATGTACTGTCATACAGATGGCCCAGATAAGCTTATTTAAAATAAAAATCTAGCCCCTACTTATTTTCTTCTACTGATTGGAAAAACTGTGAAAACAACAGAATCTACTTCATCAAAGTGCAAGGTGTTTACATCCCAGGTGATTACATCCTCAGCAGTTACTTGGAATTTGGAAATAAACATCAGTCCAATACATTTCTGCTGTATATCACAAAGTATAAACAAATATTCCACAACAGATTTTTCATCCTTTCCACATCCCAGATGTCATTAGCAGGAAACTATTTCAGCAAGGTCTGGATTATTATTCCAAAGCAGTACTTTTCTGTGGCCTTATGTATTCTCAGCCAGTAAACCAGTTTATTTGGCTTCCTGCATTTCCTATGCAGTTATGGGATCAACAAGGGACTGCAGACGGACACAGCAGTCCTGTGCTTGGGTAGGGTTGCTCCTGAGACCATCTCTTTCCTGAACCATGTACCAGTTCAATGGCCTGAAGTAATACACAGCAACTCCTACTACTGAAAGGAAGCACATAAGTTGCTATAAACTCATCTTCCCAAGCCTTTCACATGTTTTATTGTGCTTGTTATGTGTCATCTTTCCAAAAAAGATCTGTATGGCATATGATCCACAAGAGAGTGCAGAGCAAATTTATAACTACAACTCTGTGAACTTCCTGAAAAAGTGAGAAAGTACAAGGAGTGGAAAAATACAGCCCAGAGTGGAAGAAAACAGGGTATAAGGAGAGAACACTCTTAGTGAATTCAAGAGATAGCTTTTTGGCACCTGTAAAAATACAGGTGGGGTAAGAAGGTTCCTAGTTTAGAAGGAAAACTCTTAAGATTAATATGCCGAAGCTTCACTTACATCTAACAGCAACTCAAAACTCCTCCATCTCAACTGGGGAACCAATACAAATGTGTATGTACAGATCACACAAGAATGTTAAACTTGACAGTGCTCCTTGAACAGAAGACCACCTACAAGTCTTTGGAGTCCTGATTCTTCAGAATCTAAACAACTTTAATCTCATTTTATGGAATGTCTTGGCAACCCTCTGCCACCCTTTGAACAAAAAAGTTTCCAGGCGAGCGCCAACAGCTTATCATTAAGTTTCAGAAGACCCACATCTGGACAATCTGAAAAGTAAGTTTCCTTACCCATATTTCCAAAACATTTTAAGTTAATAAAGCCACAGCCTTTGTTTCCCTTTTCTCCTCAAAAAGCTCAATGCAATTCTCTTTCCAGGAATGGTCAATTAAGATCTTTGGGAAGAGTCATTATCAAATTGAGTCAGTATGAATTTCAGAAAAAAAAAAAAAAACACACAAACCCAAAAACCAAACCTCTATGCCAAAAGCTCACCTTCACCATCTATTCCTAAGCACTTTTGCCAAGCTTTAGTTTTTACTGCAAAACATAACAGCATGAGTAGGCTATTTTCTCCTTGTATAATGGAAGTACTATAAAAATCACCAGGAAGACCCCATGAATTGAGGGTACAGAAAACAGATTCATTATGCAAATTAGCCAATTTTACACAAGAGAAAACAAAGAAAATAAGATTCCGAGTTATACTCATGAACATTGTTTGCTATAAGAGATACATCTTCGTATCAAACATTCCCCTTTTTGGGGGGCACTATTCAGCTGAGTACATGTTTGAAGCACATTTATGTGCATACATCCCAGTCACCTCCTTAAGCACTCTGCTCAGGTAGAACTTGAGAAATCATTATAACGCTTCTTTTTTAGAGCATCTGTTATCACTTCACTAGTGACAAACAGCTATCAGATATCTGACTATCTCAGAAGATGGAACAATCTTTAGAAGTAAAAGATCACTGAGAAGAACTCTCCCAAGCTGTCCTGCTCTTCAATTGCTTTTTCTTTTCTTTTTATAGTCAAGCTTCACATGCTTCCTGTGGGAAACAATAAAATATCACAGTGGTACATTTTATTTCTTGAGTTGTCACCTATAAAAATGAGAGGCAGAGTCTAAAGTTTCTAAAAAGACCACGCATCATAAGCCTGCATCAGTAGCACTAAATAAAGATGACGGTCTGACGAAAGAATTGTTTGCAGGAGTGCTAGGAACAGTTTGTCATTCTCAGTCTTTAAAGTTTAGTGGAAGGAAAATATCTTTTCATAATCTTTGTTCTATTCTTTTTAAGTCAGTGCATAGCCAGCTTTGCTCTATAAATTCAACAGGTATTTTACAGAACAGTTTCCATTAAATTTATAGTGGATTATTTTGTCAGCAATAAAACTGGATGCAATTTTTTCAGTTAAATAGTTTTCAGCAATCTGTACTTTTCAATGACATTATTTCGCTTGGAGGGAAAAATACATTTATCTTAAGCATAACAAAAAAAACCCTCAGCCACCTTTCTGCAAATTCAAACTATATTTTATCTCAAGTTACAGTCATTGTAGAGCAAGAATATTTTGAATATCAAAGTAAAAAGTGTTGTGGTTGACCTAAAGCAATTTCTTGGAGTCCTGGTTTGCAAAACTATGATTAATTTTTTCTTCTTCTAAAATGGGATAAACAATTCATAGTTGACACTGAATCACTTGGTTCTGGTCTGTAACATGTTCCGGTTAGGTTAGCAGTTATCTAACAGAATTTAGAAGTTGGAGGAAAGAACAGCTTCAGAACCTCTACTTTTTCAGGAGCACATTGAAACAAAAATGTATTTGTGGGCTTAGTTTTTATTCCTCTTTTTTTAGAATTGTCTGAATTTCTAAAAATAAAGTAAAATATTTGGTTTAGGGGGGGTTTGAGACTCTTCAGTCAAAGATAACATCAAAATGTGAATAACTGCTAAGCTTAGTCTGTTGTTTTTTGTCTACATTATCAACACTGTTCGTGCCCAAGGAATTATAAACACAAACACAGCCTACACTTAAAACACTTATTTTTCCTTCTTGCTGATGCAAGGCTTTTAATTAAAACAAACAAAACCCCACTGTTTTTCCTGGGAGGCAAGAAGTCTACAGGAAAATAAATAAAAAAAAAAGAAATAAGGAAACTACTGCTATAGCTAAGGGCATTTATCTGAAATACCAGATTTAGGACAGATAATTCCTGTATTTTCAACCGTAAATTTTCTACGTTCTCCTCAAACTGCTCCATTCTTTAGCTCTGCCTAATTATCCAGGCTCTGGAGACATGGAGACAATCTCTGTTCTCTAGGTTTTCCATGCCACAGAGATCATCCATCCACTTCTTGTTACACAAAGATCTCCACATTTTTCCACTTCATTCCTTCAATAACCAAAATATTCTCTGTGAACATCTTGGGACACACAGAAAGCCTCTGGAAACCATGATAATCATGACTGGACACCAGATGAATGTTGAAAAAAGACTTTTTAAAGTCAAATGGAAGGCAGTTTTCTCCTACTTAAACCAGTAACCACTGAGATACACTACATTTTAATATACAAACTAGAAATGTTACAGAGGAGCATGCAAAACATGACAATTCAAAGTCAAGTTTACACAGAAAAACAGAGCTTTAAGAGCTCATCTGGCCTATATCCCATCCTAAACCAGCATTAGCTACACTTAGATTATTCTTTACAGCTACTTGCCTAGGCTCTTCTTGATTATGATCAACTGTGATTAACACCTCCATAATACTCCTCTCATCATCCTTACCATTAAGGAGTTTATTTTCTAACAGAAGTCTTCCTCACATTTGAAGCCCGTTACCTTTGATGCAGTCAACACAAGGGAGGAACAATCCACTCCAACCTTCCCTGAAGTGCTCTTTCAAAAATAAACATCACACTCCTTTGTAAATTTTCTAGCCTTTTTTTGTGCATGTGTTCGAGTCTATGAATCTGTCTTCTCATTCAGCTTACTTCATCTGCATTTGACCTAGCTAACGGTGTCTAAATTCACCACAAAGGAAGTGGTCACCTGACCTCTTGTCTCTTTATGGTCTGAGGACCATGTTCATCACATGTTCACGTGCAGCAGCAGTGCTAAGTTGCAGATGAGCAGTGCATGAATTCCTCTTTCTGCTCTGCATAGATGTGCACTTAAGCTAGCACGAGCAGCGATCTTCAGAAAGCCAGAAGTAGACTTTTGAAGCTTTGATGTAGCCTCAGAGGCCAGAATTGGTTTGAAGCTAAAACCAGATGAGTGTTATGGTCACTTAACATTGTGAACTTTGATGTTTTCATTCTCTTGTGGCCCAGCAGTCAAGCAAACAGTTTACATGTGTGTTGCAACTTGCCAGCTGTCTATGTAACCTAGCCTGTTGTAAAGGTGAAGCGTTGGCTTCAGTCACCATGCAAGAAGTTCACAAAACCAAAACCATCTGACCAGTCCATCTTTATTGCTCTCTTATGGGTCCCTTTAGCTTGGAGAAGACTGAATGGCAACCTCAGTAAAGTTTATAAATATGTAAAAGATAGGTGTCAGGGGGACAGAGACAGGCTCTTCTCAGTGATGGCCACTGATAAGACAAGGTGCAACAAATCCAAGACGGAGCATAGAAAGTTCTGTGTGAAAGGAAAAGTTATTTCCCTGTGAGGGTGACGGAGCACTGGAACAGCCTGCCCATACAGGTTGTGGAGTCGCCTTCTCTGGAGACATTCATGACCAAACTGGACATGTTCCTGCGTGAGCTAATCTAGGTGATCCTGCCCTGCAGGGGGATTGTACTAGATGATCTTTCAAAGTCAATTCAAACTCCCAACATTCTGTGAAATTTTAAACACCACAAAGGAAGTAACCCATATACTACTCTTACCCAGATGATATTGCATTGTACAGTAAACACCACCAATTCTCCCATCACATCATCACTGACCACTCCACTCTTCTTCATGTCCTCAGTTGTTTGCCATGCTACTCACCCAAGATATCCAAGCATTGCCTGTGGCAAAACAAAACCAAGAAAACCCACAAAGCACGTGGCATGGCTGCTCCTAAAATACATAGGAATTGACCAGGCTGAAACAAGCATTAAATAGAGCTCTCTAGTTTGCACCCCTCTATCCCTATCTAGCCACCAATCTTCAAAAATATCACAGAAATATAATTCATCATTTTCAGGTCACAAGCAAGACAGTAACATTTATCTCCCACTTCAAAAAAATGTTCTCCAGAGCAGCTGGTTTGCCTTTTTTGTACCTTGACTAGTACTGATTTCTTCACACTCAGCAGCAGCTCTGCCTTTATTTCCTCTATTCTTTGTTGGTCCTCTTCATTCAGGTCTGACACTGATTCGTGAGATCGGCTGGCCAGTCTTAGCTTCACCCATGCTAGACAAAGAATATAAACCAGAAAGCAGTTCCATTTTCTCACATTATGAATGATCAGCTTTATAATGTAACATAAGAACTTTGCTACACATTTCTAGCTACCAGGACTGAGGGAACGAAGACCTCTGTCAAGTACCCGACAGAGCTGACAGACAGACTGACCAGAAATACAGAAATGGGTCTTTCAGACATTCCTTTGGAAAGACGGATCCAGAACCCACTGATTGGTTCTGGCATCTTGACAGTCTCAGACTCAAGTTGTCAGACACTTTTTCACACCATCCCTTTCCCAATTCTCAACCAAGCACTTGCCTGGTGGGGACAAAACACTTTCTCATACCAATTTTAGGCAAAAGAAGGTACTCAAACTGGAAAAGTCCAATCATACCATACTATACAACTTGACTAAAACCAAAAAAATCGTCCGTTTAAACACTGTCCCACTGAAGTACATCTTATACAACATAAGCTTTAAAATCAGGGGAACAGCCTCAAGTCTTCTCCTGTCCATACCACTTATTTCAAGATAATTTCAAAGCAAACCCTTAAACGTGTAGCTAAATACAGATTTGCCATTCTAACTTAATGCTTGCTAAAACACAACTGAGATTTTATTACCTCGTGCTTTCCTTTCCTCTTCGTCTGCACTCCTCAGCATTGGCGTTGCATGTATCACAGGAGATCCATTTCTCAGAAGGTTTTTGACACAGGCAGCTAGTGAACCTCCACTGCTATTGTCATCGCTCTCTTGCATGCTTCCTGCACAAGCTTTAGACAACACACTGTGGAAGCCTCCTGCAACATCAGTGGTGCTGCCTAGAGGCTCTGAGGAAGAGGGATTCCCCAACTCTGAAACACTTCCAGTGCTGGCTTCACTACTTCCATTGCTGGTTTTGCTACTTCCACTGCTTTGCACAAGATCCACAAAACCAGGTTGATTTCTGTCTGTAGTTGCACTACTACAGCCTTCTGGCTCACACCTTCCTACAGATTTTCCTGTCCTGAACTCTCTGGTTATTTCCTTCACCATGTCTTTGCTGTTGTGCAAACTGACTTCAAAAGAGTCTTCCCATCTTAAATTGCCTGTGTTATGCTTTAGAGGCTTTACTACTGAATTCTCTCCTGGCATACTTCTTTGGGTCATGGTCTGATCCCATGACAGTATCTTCTGAAACTGATGGACAGTGCATTCTACTGAACTGAAATCTTCGGGACCATCCTCCATTCTCATCGGCACTGGGGAAGACTCACCAGTTTCTCTAGAAGAGGCAGTGGAAGAGACAGGATTGCACCACCTGCCAGCTATATCATCTGCCAAAAGTTTATGTATTTCTTGCAGTGCACCAGATCCAATCAAAGAATCACTTTCTTGACCCTTACTTTCACTACCTACACTTGAAGTTTTCGATCCTCTGTCAACATCCGCTTCATTTTTAACTCCAATCAAAGAACTGGCAGTGCGTCTCTGCAAGCTGCTATCCATATCTTCTGACTCCTTTTTAGCTAGCAGATTCTGAATGCTTTTTGCAAGAAACACATGACCCTCTCCGTTAGAATGGCAGTCAGGTGATACAGTCTGCAGCTGCTGGTTTGGTTCAGCTGTTTTGGAGACAGCTGAACACTTGGCCTCCCATTGTGTGGAAAGTGGAGCTGTTCTCTCCAGCTGGTGGCATGACATACTGCACTGACTGACTGGTTTGTCTCCAAAAGAGAAGCTGGGAGAGAGTTCACGGGGTGACAGAGAATCAAAGCCAGCTTCCAAATTCATTGGTATAGACATACTGAGAGAGGAAGTGGTGGACTTTCTTTGTGTGATTTCAACTGCTGACAGCAATTCACCTACAAGGAAACAGAAGTTCATCAACTCTAGGGCTTCAGAAAACAGCTGCATCAGTGAAGACAACTTTGTCTTACACTAGAGGGCTTATAAAGGTACAGAAGCACTCAAATATTGGAAAACATTTAGAAAACTGGATGAAGTTTGAACTAAAACTTACATGAGAATTGTCTTCTGAAACAAATCTCTTAGACCGTATTGGATAAGTGTGAGAGTGTGTGTGTGTGTGTGTATGAAAAAAAAACAACCTACAGAACTTGACTTAAATAACTCAGCTATTTAAAAGTGCCTACACTAGATTTTAAACAAATGTTCTTCTATAAATGACATTGTGGTGATGAATGTCCAAGCAAACACTTGCATTACAAAAGTATCCCTGCAAAAATCAGGAGAGCTGTAGGACAGTAATTCCAAAATATCCTTTTGGAAAAAGCAAAAGGACACATTACAGATAAGCTTTTTTCCCACTACTGGTTAGAAAAGTCCAAAAGCAGACAAAAAGCACTTTTAACATTTAAATAGATAACACCTACTTGATTTTTGTTTTATTGAAACAGTGCAAAACATTAGTGCAAATGTTGGTTTTAAATCCATGCTGGTGGGTACACACAGCAGTGAAGAGACAGATCCTAACTGGTCCTGTCAACATCTATCTTATTTATTTAAAATGCATTTTTGTTTCATGGCCCAAACACTGATATTTTCAAGTACACCAAGTAGTCCAGAGCCCAGCTAAATGTGAACTCTGGTGAGGGCAACTCTGCCCCACACCTATTGCCAAGTTACTTCAGCTTCCAGGTCTCCCACAAAGCTTAAAGAAGAAACAAACAAAGAAAAGCAAGCCCAACAGACATAATAGGTGCACTGAATCACTTCTGGTTAGAACGACAGGTCAGTGTCTTCATTTCTGAAGTCACAGCTATTCAAAGGGTTCGACGGGTACTTGTTGTGAAGGGCCTTCAGATCTGTTCCTCACTGTGTAAAAGATGCAAATGTCAAAACAGAATATAAGGAAAACACACATCTGAAGTAGCTGCAATGCATATTTTCACATTTTAAGGACACACTACGTGGTCATTCCACTGAGGAACATCCTAACCCTAACTAAGCCTACCCTGTTCACAGCAATGAGTCAACACTCGTTAAGGTAGTATTGATTATTTTTTTATGTTGAGATGGATGGATTTAGGAACTGATCTGGGCAGTTAGAAAACCTGTATGACTGTCACTCTGACCACAACAAGAAGTCCCAGAAAAAAAAAAAAAAGGAGAAGACATTTCTCTCAGGGTTAAAAAAGAATCCGGTAATATTTCTTTAGCTGTCAGATACAAAGTATTTCCTTATTAGGAATTCCTGTAAAAAGAGAAAACCATTAAAAAAACAAAGACTATCTAACCTATAAAATGCCACTGTACTGGGCAGAAGATGCCACATAGCCATGACTCCTTAGTGAGAAGGCATGTTTCCAAAGAATTCCATGCTTAAGTTTTCAATACCAAATGCTTCATATTTGAGATGGGAGGTCAGCATGAATGAGACAGAGCACTACACAAGAAGAAATAAGCTTGACTCTATCCAAGCCAAGAGTAACCTCAGAAGTGAGCCTGAAGCTGTGTTCTCTCAGGCTTGCACAGCACAAGGTCTTCCTTTCCCATACCTTGTGGCTTTGGAATGGTCCTCATCAGCGTGTCAGTGGAGTCCTTCAGCGTTCTAAGGTCTGACGGGGAAAATTCAACTTCCCTGATTGGTGCCCGGGGTATAAATGGCGTCAGTATAGTTCCAGGGGACTGATCAATGCCAAGGTTGCGAAGATATATCTGGCAAAAGAAGTAGTAACACATACAGCCCTTTTACAGAGTGCCAATGGATTCTCAAGTCACATGTTTTTTGCATCATCTTAAGTACAACCAATTTTAAGACATCTCGAGCCCCAGTCTTGTTAACTCACACTAACAGTTCCTCCAAAACACTAAAGCAATCACATATGAAAGAACTTCTCCAGTTTATTCTAGTCTTAACATACATAAAACACATGTCTTTTCCCTCTGCTGTGAGTACAGAATACACAAACATTATTTGTGTCATACATATATAAATTCTTCTCCCAGTATAACTGCACGTTAAACAAAGTGTTTTAATAGCTCTAAAGCCAAACAAACCAAACCACTACACTCAAAAGCTGAAAGTCTGCAATATACTGGAGAAAATAATGAGGATGAGGCCAACTCTCCCTATGCAACATCCAGGAGACTGTCAGATCAGACACACGTGGCATCATTCCCTGTATTAATAAATTCTGAAATCTGTTGGAACCTCGTGGAGGTAAAAGCCTACCAAAGGCCATCTAGGATCCCCAAAGAAAATTTCTTGCCTTTTCACAGAACATGCAGGTTTACATGCAGATGCTATGTGCAGGGAGAAAAAGAAAAAAAAAAAGAAAAATCCAACAAAATTTACCTTGACTTAATCACCTGTAGGGGCAACTTAATTTCTACTCATCTACACTACATCCTAAACCAGCCAAAGTCAAATTTAAGTCACCTTATAGATAACAGCCCACACCATTTCCTATGATTTACTGTAAACCTACATATTAATAGCCATATATTTGACCTAATCTCCTTTACTCTGTCAGTGATTTATGAGAACAGAAACCCTCAGATGTAAGGCTAAAGAACATACCTAATTACAGTCATTAAAATGGAGGTAACAGACAACCTTTACATCTTGTTAACTTCATCTAAAATATCATCCCTACAACGTTTATATTTGTTTCAACATGTATTTGCAGAGACAACTCAGAAGAGAGTGCTTCTAAAACAGTCAGAATAACCTAATGATTATAGGAGTCATCTCGTGCGAGGAACAGCCACTTACTCAGAAGATAATTACATGTTTATCATTAACATAAATCTGCATTTAATTTTCTCTAACACTCAACAGCTATTAGTACAGTTAACACAACTGCCACAATCTGCCCTACACTCTTACCAACCATCCTGAAATGGAGATGGAAGGAATCTGCATTTCCCAAACAAGACAGAGAGGAGGAAAGATACACTGAGGCTTCCAACATTTTTTATGAGCAAGAAACAAAGAATGAAGAATTTACATCTTGGATATTGGAACAAAGTGAACAAGCAAAAAAAAAGAGTATCTATAGGGGAGAAAAATAAAAGCCATTTGATTTGCCGAGGAGTTCTGTGTTGGTTTTGCTATTATTGCAGATCCGTGGGTGGGTGAAGTTCATCTCTCTCTTCTGCAGCCTAGCATTTCCTTAGTCAGCAGTTGAGCCTCAACCTCATGTTTGGATAATTATAACCTGATATTTTGAAAGAATCAGTAAGATCAGAATTGGCTCATCAATGCTCTGCTGAAAGAGCTATATCCTATTTGTTTACAAGTCTTACCAAACAGATTTCACTTTTTATCACTAATGCTACGACCTCTTCCTGTGTCCTTTTTGTTCCACCACCATTAGCCACCAATATTTATATTTCTCTTGCATTCTGTTACCAGGATATTACCATTTATACCTGGAACAAACAAAAGCCTTTTCCATATCCCACCCTTCCTTTGACATTGAACATCTAAACTTTATTTCTTTCACCGCTGTAAGTAAAATAATCTGAATTTCATCGTGCAGTAGCACACATGGGTATAAAACTATTACGTTTAGTCCATAGTAGTGTAGACCCTACCAGGGTCTCCTAAAAAAAGTGTGTGGGGGGGAAATGGGATAACTCAGACTAGTTTAAAATTATAATCAGTTAAGAAAGATCCTGTCAGATGATTTTCTCAGGCTTACATAAAATATATGTTTGCTAATATTCCTAGAAAATGAACTCTTACATGACCTGTTCCTAATTTGACTGATATCAGTAACTATAAACATGCTAGTGTTTCTCTCCTGTAATACCTTCTGCACTCCTGTCCCACTCACTCTGACAGCCAAGCATACTCTGATCTCTTAATAAACAAAAGGTAAAGAGTAACAAATTTTTATTAGAAACTAACTTACTGGGATCCTTTCTTCAATATTAACCTCTTCTTTCTCTGGAGTGTCCAAAGTTGCTCCAACAGGGACAAAGTCATCATCTTTTCCATTGGTGAACATGCACCTGGAAACCACTGAAGAGCACCCTGCAGACTTCGAGCCCTCCTGGCTACTTTCCTCAGAACTAATAGGAAGATTTAAGCTATCTGGGGAAATATCACCAAAATGGTCCATGCTGACATGGCCAGAGGGAATATCTAAGTTGTGAGACTGTTGTTTATTTTCAAGAGCATTACAACTCTTCTGGTCATCAGTTGGACAGTTTCCATCCTCTCTAAGGAGCTGAGCAACTCCTTCACCAGAAGGTAAAATACATGGGTCTGAGCTTTGCCCTATACTATTACTTTCTGCATCTTCCCCACTAGATCCCCAAACAACTTCAGCTGTAAACATTTGTATCATGGAGCCTTCTGAACTATTTTCAGATAGTCCTGAAACATTTTTTTCTTTTAGAGGCTGCACTGTCTCTGTCAAGTTTGCTGGCTTAGTAACTTCTACCAAGGATGTGTTCCAACTAGAAGGATTTACCATGTTGTCAGACTGAGATCTAGTAAGAGGGCGCACAAGCAGTAAGTTTTTGTTATGAAGGGACACGCTTCCCAAGGAACCTGTCTCTCTAGAGGAAGTGGCAACACGATCTCTGGTGTCTCTACTGCTTTTTGGTATTGACAAATTAGTGTTGGAACTGACAATTGCACTGTAGGCTTTCCTTCTAGGAGAAACTCCAACTGGGTCACATGAAGTCAATGCATCAGCTATCTCCTCTGGCTGGCTTGTGTTCCAAGACCCTACCTTCTCCATGAAGTTCAATGATGGAAGAGATTGAATTCTTCCAGTGTGGGGATATTTCAATTTTAAGGACTCAAAATGTTCATTGTTTTCTTTCTGAGCGCACTGGAGTGAATGCTGCTTCTCAACAGATACCGATGTACTGGCAGATGTGTTCCCTGAAGTTTCTGCATTTAAGCATGAAGGAGAGGCTTGAGCATCTGATTTGATTACAAGGACATTGAGTTCTTCTGCCTTAGCACTTTTTTTTAGAAAAACCCCTGGAGTAGACTGATAGCTGGGATGAGCAAAGTGCCCAGAGAATGAGCCATCACCTAAAGGAAGATTAAATGAAGGGGAAATACCTGTAACTTTATGTCCCCTTTCTATGGAGAAATCTGAAATAGTTAGCTCATTCCTGCTTCCTCCAAGTTCTGCCCCCACCGGGGTGTTCACACCACACAAAGGAGTTTCTGTATCACTCACAACTAGTTGTTTAGGTGCACAATTACTGGTGCTTGTGACAGTAGAGTTAAACACCTCTTTCTCAAATCTCACTGCAGGAGACACTTGTTTCTGATGATGACCTAGGAAAGCTCCCTGAGATTCCTCAGTAACAGCCACAAGCTTCAAGCTTTCAGAGCCATTCAAATCCACCCTGTGCTCCTTCAACAGTTTGGCTATTTCAGAAACCCTTTTAGAAATAGCATCTTGTTCATCTGAAGTTTTACAACTGTCTTTCCTCAAATCACCAGATAAATTAGACAAAATAAGCTTGGGAACCTTTTCTTTTTCCAGCTCCTCTAGCTGCCTCATGTGTACTTCTGACTCACTCTTAGCCATTTTTACCTTTTCCTTTTGCACCCCTCTCTCATTTTTTTCCGAATTCTTACACAGCGCAGTTTTACAAGAGTTTTCTGAAGATGAGAACTCATGCCTCAGTAACCCTTCTTTCTCCAAAAGCTCAAAACCAGTAGGTGGTACACTGCTGCCAGGGGAGAAATGTTCCTCTTTCACAGACCTACTGCAGGGCTGCTTTGAAAGAGAAGCTTCAATTGGGCTCAGACTGTTTTCCTTGGTTAGCATCACCTCTGATGTAGAGCTTGCTAAATTGCTGCTCATTTGGAGAGTCAATGCCTTCTCATTAGTATCATTTTTACAGTCTTCATTTGCCTCCTTGTTCACACACTGTTGTCCAGAAAGAGAGGTCTGCTGAGACAAACCACTACTGCAAGTGGCATCACTGAGTTCCAGATGTCTGAATGAAAGGGGATGCTGTGACAAAGTTAAGTAGTCACTGTGCACATCAAAAGGCAATTCTGCATCTGCCAGCGACACAGCTTCATGGAGGTACAAAGGCTTCAAATGCTCTTCTGACGCACCAGAAACATCAGGGACTCCTCTATGAGATGAAAGAAAAGTAAGTGAATTTCTGATCATACTTTTGATTACAACATCCATATTCTCTGCTTTAATATAAGAGGCAAAGGCAGAACTTCACTCACATAACAGATTCAGCAATATACACAGAAACACTTTCCCTTAACAGGCCATAATGTGAAAAAAATTAAAGAAAGACCAGACAATATCTAAAAGCCTAACTACTTAAAATTAATATTAGTTTCTACCGAGTATGTCAGTATTTTTCTATCGATTCTGGGTTTTATTATTTTTTACTACAGGATGTTTATTAGTTAAGCTTTCTTTATTTTACATTTCAAGTAAAATATACAGGCTGCTTATGCTTATACACATACACAAATTTGCGTCTCTTGGGTTTTGTGGCTTTAATGAGTTTGGTTTTTCACAAAAAAACACCCATTTCACTTCATCAATTATTTCTTTAAAGGATATAAAATAAGCCAGCAAATTCCTATAAATTCCAATACATTTATTGTGGATTTTGAATTAATAGTGAAGTCAAAGCACCATATTAAGAAATAAACGTGTCTTGTCACACACAAAAAAATACAAGCAAACCTAAATATCAACACTTTAAATATGCTATAGACACACTTTCCCCCCCTCTTTTTACAGATACTAGACTGGTTTGGGTAGGAAGGGAGCTCAGAGTGCCCCCCCACTGCCATGGGCAGGTACACGCTCCACTAGCCCAGGTGCCCCAAACCCCATCCAACCTGGCCTTGAACCCTGCCAGGGACCCAGAGGCAGCCACAGCTTCTCTGGGCAGTCTGTGCCAGGGCCTTCCCACCCTCCCCAGGAAGGGTTTCTGCCTCCCATCTCCTCTCCATCTGCCCTCCTGCAGCTGAAGGCCATTCCCCATGACCTGTCCCCTCCCTACCCTTGTCACCAGCCCCTCTCCAGCTTTCCTGGAGCCCCTTGAAGGGGCTGGTGACAAGGGTAGGGAGGGACAGGTCATAGGGAATGGAACCCCAGTTCCTGGTACTGGCAGGGGCTCTGAGGTCTCCCTCTCAAGGCTATCTCCAGAGCAGAGGTGGTTCAGCCCTCAGTCTCCATGGCCTCTTCTGGACTCACTCCCAACAGGTCTGTGTCCTTGTCGTGGGGACCCCTGCGCTGGACACATCGCTGCACAGGGCTCTCACCAGAGCAAAGGGGCAGAATCCCCCTCTCTTGACCCACTGGCCTTGATGGCTTTGATGCGGTCTGCAATTGGCTTTCTGGGCTGCCAGCACACATTGCTGGGTCATGTTGAGCTTTTCACCAAACACCCCAAAACCCTCCTCAGTGTTGCTCTCAACCCATTTCCCTCACAGCCTATCACTATGATTGGGATTGCCCCAACTCACATGCAGGACCTTGTACTGGCTTTGTTGAACTTCATGCAGTTGTCACAGGCCCACCCCTCAAGCCTGTTCAGATCCCTCTGACATCCCTCCAACATGTTGACTGCACCACACAGCTTGATGATGTTGGCGAACTTACTGAGAGTGCACTCAATGCCACTGTCCATGTCACCAGCAGAGATGAACACCTCCAGTCCCAATACCAACCCCTGAGGAACACCACTCATCACTGGTCTCAGTAAAGGACAGATGATTTTTTTGCCTTCTTTGCACAAAAGGAATCATTTGTCATGCCTTGAAATTAAGGCTCAGACTTACCAAAACATTTTGTTTAGGTATTCATGCTTTATATTACAATATTACACATAACATGGATGACTCCAGCATATAAAACCCACAGTATTATTTTATGTATCTTTACCACTGCAAATACAAGCTGTATCTGTTTTTTTTTTCCCAAACATTTCATGAAGTTTATTTCAGTCTAAAAGCTAAAAAGATGTCTCAGAGGGAAGAGTTCCTCATTTTCCCATTTTCTTCAGAGCCGTTGGGATGACTAATTCAGAAGAAGTTTGTTCTTCTTTTCCCTGGTTCAGGCTCTTTTGAAGGCAAAATAAAAAGATGAGTAGAACTCTGGCAATGCTTTCTCTATACCTAAAACAGTAAACCACACATCTGTCGTATTTCTGTGACTACTAGTCTGTAATTAATTTTGAAATGTAGGGCACTTCATGGTCATTAAGGAAAAAAGGTTTGTATTCTACATCAGGTAACTTTATCCTACCTTAAGGCAATAAAATCCAGTTCTGATTGCTGAAGAACAGTTTCATCTGAAAATCTCTGGCCTTGTGTTAAATACATCTGTAGGGGAAGACTGGAAGAGGACTGACTGTCCTGAGTATCTGTTAAAAATAACAATAACACAATAACAAAAGCTTGCCAGGCAATCTCTTTAAACTGCCCTGCCAACAAATACAGCCTTAAAAATTCAAAAACACACCAACTACAGTGACAATGATGTAATCTCATCACTTAAATCCTCTGCTGAAACATCTTCCCTCATGTATTAAATTCCAGTTCTTTATCACATATCAAAATCAGGTTTCTTTTCAAAATGCCATGTGACACTGACATTTCTAATGTACCCTCTTAGCCTTAAACTTCTTGCGCACATCTCATTTTCTGCTCACTAGTCAGCACCTCCCTCGTGATTTCCATGTAAGATGTACACATTTGAGAAGGTCCACAGGGCTTCTACGCAGATTACCACTTATTACTTTAAAACACAAAAATCCTCACTGATGCCTTTTCACATCTCCATTTTTCCATAAATTTTGATTATAGCAAAGGCTGCATAGTTGTTTTTTTCCTTTAAGATTTCAAAACGCAGGCAATAACAAAACTCAAGTCATCACAATTATACTAGTACCACTATCTACTTCTATGGCAGGAAATCTTAGTTTCTATTGTGTATTTCTTCATTCTTTGAGGTAGTCGGCACCGGTGTTTTCAGTTCACTGCTTACAAAAATGAACAGAAATGTTTTACCACAAATGTAAGGGCAACTGCAAGCTGATATTGGTCAAGTGTAAATGACTACATACATGTTTAATGGATGCAAAAAAACATTACTTACAACACTTTGATAAGCCTTTAAAAAAAAAAAAAAAAAGAAAAACCATAACACAAAACACAGAAGCTACTTTCCCTCACGAGCATGATTTCAGAACCAGAATTCCTATTCATTTAATTTAGGAATTAGTTTTCATACCTCTCAGACAAGCTATATTCTGTATCACTCACAAAAGCTTAATCACTGCAGATGACTTACATAGCAAGAATCAAGTTTCCATTGCGTCAGCTTTATCTTGAGGCTTTCCACAGCCTGCATTACATCACCTGATGAGTGGTATCTGACCACAAGATAACCTTTCTGATTCATTTTTTAATGTAATACTTCCAGTTAACATTTTATAATTATTTTAGAACTTATGTAGTGAGAGGATAATTATATGGATGGAAATAATTCTACATCACACAGCAAAGCTAGCTCAAAAATTTGGATGCCCCCCAGTCCCGCTCCACCAGCGGCTAGAAAAATGAGTGCTATAGTGCTTCAAAGATTCCCTCCTATCCTAACAGCTGCCTCTACCACACGGCCAGTCTAATGTCTCCTAGAGGAAGCCAAATTTATACTTTAGCATCTGTAGTACAGATGGCACAAACATGCTAGAGCATCTTAAATGGGGAGTCTTCATAGCACCCAGTACCTCTTCAAAGCTATAACTCTGCCCATTACTTTACTAGATAAATGCACCATACTAGTCACTGCTCCACTGCATTTTCATCTTGACTGCTGGAACGAAGAGTAAAAAAAGACACCTGCTTTTTTGCAAGCAAACAGGAAAAGAAACAATACACATCTTCAAAAATAGGTATGAATAACTAAGCAACATGACAAGAGGCTCCAATGCAAACTGGTAAGCACCTGTGCAAAGCTGCATAAACAAAAACATCACCATCACACATGAAGTGTAAAAAGAAAAAAAAAAGCACAGGAGAAAATGGCAGCATCAGCACAGATGGAACAGGAGCCAAGAAAATAAGGAACAAGGTCAGGGATGTCTCATATTATAACAGCACCTCAGGGTTCTGCTGTATTTAGGCACAACCGCAACTGTGGTCTAATGTACCAGACTGATTGGTACTTATGTGATTTTAAACACAATTTGAATCGCAATTTAAAATCATGGAACAGGAAATTAATTCATTGTAATCTCAGCATTTAAAGTGGACTTTACAGAAAACAAAGAGGCTTACTTTCAGTGGCTGATACTGACTGAATCCAATATAACTTTGTCCATTAATTTGCTTATTCCCAGCCACTATATGGGAGCAGACAGCATTTACAATGCGTTTACTCAAGCATTTATTATGGTTTAGTGTACTAACTCAAAACAGGTTTTTGTTGTTATATTTGAAAAATATCAAGTAGATTAATCATAGTTAGCTTTAATATACATTTGCACTGAAGATCCAAAACTAAGTATTTTACTAAAAATATTAATCATGCTGCAATCTAAACTATCTTAGTTTTGTTACCTGCACTTTTCCCCCTTCCAAATCTTGTTTTACATTTAAAGTTACATTAGTGAACAAAAGCAACAGTAATTGCAGATATCAAATTAGACTAGTCATTTCACATCATGATACACTTCACGTTTTCAGAACTGGCAACTCATTTTTATTCATACAATAGAAGACAAAAATAATCTTTCCTGATCTTCAGCTTAACTTCTTCACTTACAATGAAAATGTGTTTTCAAGCTAAGCCAAAAGTCAGGAGTGATTAAGAAAAAGCTTTTCCACACAATATTGTGTGTGCTGTATTTGTTAATAAAAAAAAACCCCACCACACACAAAAAAAAAAGCCTAAGAAAGCAAAAAAAAAAAAAAACAATTGGCCAAGAAAAGCTGTCACACACTGTCAAAAATAGATCTTGTCAAACAGTTTTAATATATCTACATAGGTATTGATAAAAATCATCACACATACATACACAAGTCACAACATTAGGCTGATAAATCAATGCTTTAAAGATAAGACTGTATCAACACAAACTGAAATACCACTCAACATTTGTATCAAGCAAGTTAACCCTCACTCAAACAGATAAAAAACTATTTAGCATTCTCCAAGCAGAATTATAAAGAGGAAATCCTCACTGCACGGGTACATATCTAGCCAGTCCCTTCAAGAGCCATTCTCGTCCTTGCTCTATTTGAGCCTTCAGAAATCCATACTTTCTTACAGGGAGGGCACAGAGATGAGACAATAAAAAACTAACTGCACTGGCACAAGGCAGCCTGGGCCACCCAGCATCACAGCACGGCAAAGTATCAAGGTTTTAGTACAACTGGAGTCCAGCCATACGCTGGTGGGAACAAAGTACCCCAGCGAATCCAAGACGGTCAAGAACTAAAAGCAACAACTTGATGAAGACTCATGACAAAGCACTGAGAGGAGACCAGTGCAATACTGTATCCAAAATAGCACACATTTTTTCATATATAAATATATGTGTGTATATATAAAGAATAGTGAATAAGTAGTAAAAAGGACTATTCTTTCCAACCTTTTGCCAAAACTACTATTGAAATTCACAGGTTCTGATGATCATAACTCCACCTTTATTAGAATTACAAGAGGATCAGATAACTAAAAGATTGGAGAAGCACACCTCACCACATAAACCTCCTGGAACCACATGTGTTTAGTAAAACTAAAAAGAAGATTGAGGGAAACTCAATTACATTTGTACATACATATATTAGGACCAGAAATTTGGTCTCTTCAACCATTTCAGTGAAATAATACATGAGAACACAATGGAAAAACACTGAAGCTACACAAACCTAGGTGACAAATAACAGACTTCTGGGTGCATCACTGTTACAACATAGATGGCTCTCCTCAGAAATCTGCAAGACAGTTCAGCTATGTCATCAATAGTTTCAACAGTTATTTGAACAGCACAAGTAAGACCTGCTACAATTCTCTCTACCCTCTCTCCTCATCCTCCAACATGCAGCTCTGAAAAAGAACCCCCACGTTTTCCATCTCCACTTGAAGCAGTAAGACTACACCTCAGCAAGGACAGACCTAATGTCTTCTTCTCAGCCCAAAGATGTTTCCCACTCCTTTTTCTGTACAGGCAAGAGGACTTGGACCCTGATGACGTGTAGCCTCTCCATTTCAAACCCTACTGTTTCATTTTAGTCTAAATGATCTGATTGCACAAATCCACACAGTGAGTTTAGCCGACAGGATGTGGTTGGAATAATTCTGCAGAACAAGGAAAAGCCAGACTCCTCCTTCACAGTAGCAATCTTCAGTTGACTAAATATACCCTCCGACTAGACTGCTCCCCCAACTGCTCTGAAGAGTGTTCTGTTCTTCCCATGTAGCAGGATGAAAATCTGCCTTAGGCTGACAGTACCCTACCTTCCCCAGAGGTTTCCAGCTGGAGGAACTGTGGTGATCACAGACTTGAAGCAGCAGATAATTGACAAGGCCAGGAAAGAATAGTGAGGAAGAAAAGGGGGAGGGGGGGGAGTAGGAGGGGTGAGGAAGAAGAAAGAAGAAAAAAAAAAAAAGGTGGAAAGAGATTATCCAAGATCCACTGCAGCCACATCCTCAGTGGAAATATCTAGCTTGCAACCCTGTCAGCAACCTACAGAGATGACCTGTAAAAGCACCCTTACAGAGCTCAGCAACTGTCATTTAACCAGGGCTACAAATCCAATTATTCTATGTGATATAAAACTCAAACTATGTCACATGTTCTACCACCTCCAGCTTTTTGAATGTTTTCTGATCTTACAACACATGAATTCCAATGGTTTCAGTAACTTATTCTCTTCAGGACACAGGAAGATCACTGACACAGTCTCCCACAGCATTCTCCTGCAGAAGCTGGCTGCTCACGGCTTGGACAAGTGCACTCTGCGCGGGGGTAAAAACAGAGAGTGGTGGTGAATGGAGCCAAATCCAGCTGGCGACCGGTCACCAGTGGTGTTCCCCAGGGCTCGGTGTTGGGACCAGTTCTGTTCAACATCTTCATAGATGATCTGGACGAGGGGATTGAATGCACCCTCAGTAAGGTTGCAGATGACACCAAATTGGGTGGGAGTGTCGATCTGCTGGAGGGTAGGAAGGCCCTGCAGAGGGATCTGGACAGGCTGGATTGTTGGGAAGGGGCCAACAATATGACGTTCAACAAGGCCAAATGCCGGGTCCTGCACTTTGGTCGCAACAACCCCAGGCAACGTTACAGGCTTGGGCAGGAGTGGCTGGAGAGCAGCCTGGCGGAAAGGGACCTGGGGATGTTGGTTGACAGCCCCCTAAACATGAGCCAGCAGTGTGCCCAGGTGGCCAAGAGGGCCAATGGCATCCTGGCTTGTATCAGGAACGGTGTGGCCAGCAGGACCAGGGAGGTGATAATCCCCCTGTATTCTGCACTGGTGAGGCCTCACCTCGAGTACTGTGTTCAGTTTTGGGCCCCTCACTTCAAGAAGGATGTTGAGGTTCTGGAGCGTGTCCAGAGAAGGGCAACGAGGATGGTGAAGGGTCTGGAGAACAGGCCCTACGAGGAGCGGCTGAGGGAGCTGGGGTTGTTTAGTTTGGAAAAGAGGAGACTGAGGGGAGACCTTATTGCTCTCTACAACTACCTGAAAGGAGTTTGCAGTGAGGTGGGGGTTGGTCTCTTCTCCCCAGTAACAGGTGACAGAACTCGAGGTAGTGGCCTCAAGCTGCGCCAGGGAAAATTTAGGTTGGATATTAGAAAGAACTTCTTTACTGAAAGAGTCATCAAGCACTGGAACAGTCTACCCAGGGAGGTGGTTGAGTCCCCATCCCTGGAGGTGTTTAAAAGACGGGAAGATGCAGTGCTTGAGGACATGGTCTAAGGGTAGACTTGGTGGCGGTGGGTTAATGGTTGGACCGGATGATCTTAGGGGTCATTTCCAGCCTTAAAATTCTATGATTCTATGATCATTGCAATCATATTTTAGAAGCTTACGATGATTTAGGGGATCATTACGCTCAGACATAACCTCTGTTTTGCAGGCAGGGAAGCAGGTGCTCGATGCTTAAAGCAGCAAGTGACGTCAGTACAACACTCTTCAAGCTTCTTGTGTCAAAACAGTAATTCTTCCCACTGCTGCTCTGAAGGTCAAAAGCTTCCTCACAGTTGAATTCACTGAGCAAGCAAAGCTGGGCATGCTACTTTATCTTACAGCCTGCTGACAATTCTGAATGCTACAGTCAAACTGCCATTTGTGGGAGATAAAAAAGGCAAAACAAAAACAAAACCTTCCTGGCTTTGTCAATCTGTTCCACAATGTAGCAGGAGTGATTTCAATACAACTGTCATTGTGATCTCCACACACACTCCTCTCCCTCCCAGTTAAATTCCAAACACTTTTTGAAGAGAAGGAGGAATAAATTAGTATTATAGCTTATGTTTCTCCCTTCCCTCTCACCTTTCCACCCATATCTGGAGATTTAAGTGCATATACAAGAAGGCTGCTGCTACTGGCAGTCAGTCACTAGAGAGCAACAAGTAAAATACCATCAGGAAACAGAATTCTTACATCTTTGTATCATATTAAAAAGCCTTATACTTTCTCTATAATTCCAACTGCATTTAGAAACCAATCTTCGACAAATATCAGGGATATTTTCTTGATTAAATGCATTACACTTCCGTAAGCCATAAAAATATGGACAAAATGCTGTAAAATACACTAAATACAACAATCCTGTAGAGACGATGCAGGTAAAAAACAAAGCATGCCAAACTTACCATGTCCTCCTGCTTTTTAGTATTGGTCTTAAGTCTGAATTTCCTAGACAGTGAAAAGTAATAATAATAGGGTTTTATTCAATTTTAACCAACTCTAGCTAGACAGCAGTTCACTGTGATGTACATATGGCTTTTAATTACAAAGCTGCCTGTAGACCCAAACACAAGATAGCTAAGAGTGCTTTTTTATTCCATAAAGGAGAACATCTCTTCAAAAACATCTCAGTAGTTCCAAATCCACAGCAGTCAGTAATTAAGCCATACCAAGCTTGTCTGAGTTGTTATGCTAGACTAAACCCTCATTTCATCTTCCTAACATGCTGTCTAAAAAAAAACCCAAAAACCAAGGCAGCAAGGGACAGCACTTAGTGTTCAGAGTAGACTAAAAGCAACATATTAACATGGGAAAATGTTTGTGATTCCAGTAAATGACCTCAAGTTTCTAGGAAACAAACAGACAAAAAAGTGGTAGTCTTTCCTTTAATGCTTTTGTATCACACACAGGATTTTACAAGTCTCCTTCCTCTAGTAAAGCTAACCTTATCACAGATTCTCCCTTTACAGATAGAAGTCATCTTCTGTCTCATTTTCCTTCACAGAAATCCATGCATTTAGCAGGGAACCATACACAAGGAAATCACTGAACAAGTAAAACAAGAGGCTCAAACAGAAAGCAGAATATTTTTTTTAAAACGATAATTCAAGATACCAAAATTAAATTCAGTCTTTGAGGAGAGGGTAACAGCAGACAGAAGGGACAGTTCCAGCCAAGAGTACAAGACCTGGAACGGAAGGCATTGAACCTTGGGCCTCAGAGGGATTCAGTATGAATAAGAGCCTCTGGACCCATATCCACCAGACACAGATGTTCTCTCCCTTCACAGGCTCTTTCACAAAGGATGGTTTTAAAGCACTATCAAAAGAACCACCTAAACTGATGAAAACAAACAAAAGCTCCATATTGTAATAACTGCTGAACTCATAAACCCCTCAGGAGTTGCAATGAATGTTTACCATGCTCTTCCAAAGACAATTTGAACTCCATCTCCTTAAGCTGTTTTACTTGAGAACAACAACAAACACACCACCAAAAAAGCTCAACCCAAAAAAGCAACCTACAGACAAGTGATTACGAAAGCAGGTACAGGAACAGCAAACTGCAAGTGGAACTTGCAGTAACTTGAAGTAAGGCAGGTTTATTTTATAGTATCACAAGCAATCATGTTATTTGCCTATACATTTTGTTTTTTTTTTTAAAAAAACTAGCCCAATGGCACACTGAAAGCAGCCTTAGAAGCAGCTTTATTCAGCAATTTCAATTACATCCTGGAAGAGTGAGTCACAAATTAACAACCCAACGAGCAGGGTAATTCTTGATTTTGCAGAGTGATCCTCTACAGGTTATCAATACAAAAAGACACGTTTTGGGCTTCGTAACAGCATTAGTAACAGGAGGTATGTGCAAGCATACACATAAGAGAAGTGTAGGTAGGGTGCCATGAAAGTAAAGAAGAAAGAAAAGCCAGTGTTATCAGCTGGTAAAAACAAATTAACAGATGATGGAACAGTAAGCTACAGAATACATAACACTAAGGCTTGCACAGGAAAAAACAACATTTGAATTGTAATGAAGACAGAGCTAACTCCAAAAGTCACAAGTTAACATACAGTGCATGACTGAATTTAATGTTAGAAGTGACATTTAAGAATTGGGAATAATCTATGCCTGAACACAACAACTGCTATCTTACGAGCAGAACCAAGGGATAACAATCATGTCTGGGGGTCTGGTGAGCAATTGTTTAGTATAGTAACTTGGACACGTAAATTATACCACCAGAACACAGGATCCATTAGCAGCTTCTCTGCTTTGACATGTGGATGACAACAAGGTTCTTGCACTTCATATATGGAGTTCCTTTCCCTGTTAGCTCAACAGGACAGCAGACTACAACAAAGCATCACCCCAGGACCTCATTAACTATACACAGGCTGCTGTGATACAAGGAAGCTAGACTTTCTCTGGGGAAAAGAGCCCAAAACAAACAGTTGGTCCTTGTGAGTGCAACAGCGAAAGCGGGCAAACAACAATTTACTTAGACATTTTGCAAATAATTACCACCTTCTCTTTACATACAGTCTTTGCTATACTAACTTCCTACATAAGTAAATCATTTTATCTGTATAGTCTGCATTAAATCTTGTAGTACAGTACTCCTAGCTATAACTCCCCAGTTTTTTCTCTTATCTGAAAAGGAATACATATACTGATTACCTAAAGAGCAGTAACATTTATATCTTTTTAAAGGGCTACTGAAAAGGTTTTAAAATTGTATTTTGAGATTACTTTGTCTACAAAGAAATCCTGTAAGAAGCGGTGACACACAGAAGCAGTAGACAGTGGTTTAAATGAGAGGGGTGCATGCACACATTCCTATCAGTGTTTCATGTTTTCTATCAATATCATTACACCTAATTTACTATTACACCTCTTATTTTGACATTAACAAATATTTTTACTAGCAAATTAGTATTGATTTTGAGGACACAGAGGACTATCACCTAAACAGAACCCCAAGAACTTCTAGAGTAGTTCATACGTTCAAGAGGTCCAGGGTAGGTACACACAAGCCCTCTATCTCATTTTGAAGAAGGGCTTTGACAATAAAGTTACACAGCGTATATTTTTGTAAACAGCAGTTCCCACTAAAAGATGTCAAATCTAGATTAGGGACTGATTTAAAAGGAAAAATAAAGTGCTAATTGTTTAGTAGTTAAACAAAAAGCAACTTTTAACATACCCATCAGTAAGCCATGTTCTGTACCTCTGGCAGACTGCCTTCTCGATGTTTCTGATGAAGGCAACACTCCCTCCTCCAACGTAGGGAATTCTGTCAGGTCACTTTTATCACAAGCCAGGCCAAGTTTCATCTCTGAGGCAGCAGTTAAATTGCTGGCATCCACCTCTGCTGGCAGTTGATACCATGACTCAACTCCCTAAGAACAGGTGAGGAGGAAAAAAAAAGTGTTCAAGAATCAAGCAAGTTTTAGAAGACAACTTCCCAAAGGAAATCAAGACAATATTGTGAAACAATGGAATTACTGCTTCTAAAATGTACTTCCTACACAAATAGTCAGGTTTTAATATAAAATGATACACTATGAACTGCTGAAGTCCACAGTCAGTTTTCATCTCTGCCTAAGTTGTCATTGCTCACAATCTGACCACCAGCCTTTCAGAGCTCAGTTTCTGACAAGTGATATTGCCGAATCCTGCTACTGCAGAAGACTTTTTCCAAACCACAATGAAATATCTCACTTAGAAAACATACTGATAAAGACAAATGCTTCAGTAAGATGGCTAGGTCAGTACAGTTCCCGACACTGTATAGTAAAAATGGTTTGCATTGTACAACTAGGGAGTAACGAGCAGAACATGCTCTGGTTTTTCTTTAAAGAAAGTTTCTAGTTAGCAAAATTCCAAGTTCACAAGTAACGCCTGCCAACTCTTCAGTACATTTTAAGAAAAAGACTTTCAGTTCATGTTCAAATGGAAAGGAGCATCTTTAGTTCATGTAATTCATTAAAGAATTTGCACTGGGATTACTGGGAAGTAATTAAACAGATAAATTTTAATTACAGAAAATGCACAGGGTAGTCTTCAGTGCAGAGAATTCAGAATATACATCATTTATAAGGCAAACCACTATTATCAGCATATATATTAACATATGTAATTATAAGTTATAAGCAAAAAAGTGTCACAGTGAATTGGTGGAAGCACAGTACTATCCCTACTGAATCTAACTGCAAGCTCCTCTGCATTCTGAAACACTACTAAGGTATTAACAGCTACTTCTCATATCAGAATTCTGCTGCATGAACTATAACTTTTGCACAAGGTTCTGATAAGCATTTGGAAATAATTTATCAACTAAGTCTTTTCAAAACACCTGTGGTATTAAGCAATTCTCTAAGTAATTATTTGGCAGCATGCTCATCAGATAGAACAATTACTACTGGCTCTGTGCTAACATGTAAACTGGCCACTTTGAGGAGGACAGATCTAACAATTTAAGAGACAGTAGCAGGACCAGGATTATAGCCAATTACAAACTATAAACACACTGCAAAACATACCAGTTTACAAACAAAAAAAAAGTGAGGGGAGGAGGGGTTGGGAAATCAAACCATTGACCCGCTGGGCATTCATATTTGAATGGTAAATGTCAAAAAAGGTTTGTAACACTTGGATGAAGACTAGATCAGATGACTTATCAAGAGTTTACAACAGTCTGACTCTTCTGCAGTTCCAAGATACAGAAATACAGACCATTATGAAGACAGTAGAGGTCTAAGTTATACAGATAAAGCACCTGATTTTCAGAAAAGCAGAGTACAAATACCAAATTAAGTGCAGCTTTTTGACGAATTGCTTCTCCTAAGGAGATCCCACTGGTAACTGATGCCTGGGTTTCGCTACTGCTGCAGCTTAGGGATTCCTCTTCCCAGCCACGATGTGGTAGAGTTGTTGCGATAGGCTAGAAGAAATGAGATCTATTATAAAACAGAAAATAATTTCTGAGTATTTCACTATTTGTATATATTTAAGTAATAGACAATTAAATACATTCAATACTCAAACCAGAGTACAACTACATGCCCAGAGCCACAGGTGAGGAATCTAGCTCAGTGGTAACCTAAATCCCATCCAGAGTCCCAAAAACGGGAAGGTTCACTTTCACTTTAGAAGCCAAAACACAGCGAGCATGATTTTCTGCACATCAGGCAATCGTTACTGGGGGAGAGAAATCCCTCATTCCACCACATACACATACAATTCTGAGTAAATCACAAAATGTCACAAGACTCATCACCAGATAAAAGCCATATTCTGACATTCACCTTTCTGGTTTATTAATGGTGTTTGGTGGAGTTTTGAATTGGTTGGGGGTTGTTTAAAATTTATTTTTTATTTTATTAAAATACAGAAGGTATTTTTACTTATGCTAACGCCATAAACTAATTTTTAAATAGCACCTTATGTAAATAGCTTAAGGCAAGCCTAGGCTGATTTCTGCATTATAATTTAGCAGTATCTGACACACTCTGAGGGCATGAATTGAAGTTAAATTGGACATCTGCCTAGAAAAGCAGCTGTAACTTTTTTCCCCCCATAAGGTAGCAGAGGAAGTTGTTCTACAGTCAGAATGAAATTTATTTTCTGTATTATCCCACGCCTGAGGTCACAGAGACTAGAACAGCTTTCCCCAGACCAGACACACAGGTTCACACACAATGACATACAGCTGTGAAAACAGACATTTTCTGGAATTCCAAGTTTCAGACAAAACAACATTTCAGGGAAGTAGTTACCAGCTTACAGAAAAAATATCCCACAAACAAGCAAAAACAAAAAAAAAAACCCACCAAAACAACCACAAAAAAAGACTAGCACTGGAGAATATCAGGTAATATGATTAATAATATAGTAACTTAATATGAAGCTTCAAACAGAAGAGCATGAAGCTCCCTCACCTTTTAACACCATCCCAGCCTCCTCCTTTTCTTCGAGTCAACTCTAGTTCAAATTTAACTCACTAATACTAGTATTTTTTAGCGACCAAGCCAGAAAATTATGGGATCGGAGCACTGCAGTGAGCACAAGCAGGAGCAGGAAGAAGCTCCCCACCACGTACTCCTGTAGTGTGAATTATACATCTCCTGTCTGGTGGCATCTGGCTGCCATGAGAATTAGGACAACCCATAATGTGGGCAAGCAACATGTGAAGGGCAAAAGAGAAAGGTGACAGAGTGAGAAAATGAGAGGGTCAGTGAAAAAGCTGAAAATATCCCAGAAGCCTGCCTTCCACCTGAATAATTGCAATACTGCTGGATATGTGCCTGAGTTATGAAGTCCTACAGTGACAAATGTATGGTTGTTTGGGGTTTTTTTTCTTTTTGAAAGATTTTCTGATAGACTTGTCTAATATTCATTTAGAAATTTCCATTCAGTAGCACATACCTACCTTGATGGACTGTCTTTATCACAAAAAAAAAGCAAGCCATGAGAGTTCACAAAGACGTTAAGTATATTCTAAGCAGAGTTCAGATACAACATCCAAAACACAGATCCACTTCAGTATAAAATACATAAAATTCAGCATTTGAAATTGTTTCTTTCAATGTGAATATTATCTAGTAGATTAGCTGTACTGACACCTGAGTTCTGTGCATTTTATGCACAAAAAGCTGGAAAGGAAGATTTTTTTCAATTTCTCACAGGACTGCTAGTCCATACTGGGATTTAAAAACGGTGACTTGACTATTGATGGCACCTCAATTGAATGTGCTTCTTCCATAAAACACAGAAACATCTATATATCTAAAAGAACTAAATTGCAGCCAACACAAATGAATCTTTATCCATCTCTTATGTTCCTAAAGAGGCATTAATTCCACCACAGAGACAGTGGATTTACAAATTTCAGATATAAGCTGAGGAAAAAACCCTCAATTTTGACTCCCCTGTTGAAACAATAATGACTATCTGGTGACTGGGCTGACACTAATAGAGTTAGGGTCTTCCCTCTAATTTCCAATTCCCAGGCATCCAAGCTTGCACCAAAAAGCTTATTTTCCCCCTTACTGATCCCGAGAGCATGAAGAGCTGAAGACAGGATGAAATACTCTTGCCTTTAAAGAGCATTTGATCAGTGAACTGCCACAATCCACTAGCAAAGCACCATGCAGACTTCAGCCCATGAAAAAACAGGTAACCCTTAAACATTTCTTCCCTAAAAAATGCAGTCCACTTCACTTGTAAGATGGATTTTCAGATCAGCATTTTTCCTTCTACCCCTTAAACACCCAGTTTTTCCTTCAAAATAAGCCACTTGTTCAAATGTCCAATTGCCAAGCAAAGAACATCATTGAGGTCACACCCCTGCATTTTTCAGGCACAGTTATAGAAAACTCTGCATAGTAATCTTGCAAATCTTAGCTTTTGGAAGGACAACAATTTCCAGAATTTCAGTACCATATGCCACCCTAAATCCTTCCAAAAAAATAGCATCACTAAAATAAAAACATGATGTAGATTTCTATACAGGTCAGCACTATAGATTTAATTACTTGGTACAGTAGAAAAATTTTTGTCTAAGTTTAAAAAGCCATAGCACTCAAAAGGATGATGTTCATAATGTACAAATTGCAACTATGCAACTAGGACTCAATCAGGCAGAAACTACTCTTTCAAATTAATTCCCTGCACAAAATAAGTTGGTTTGGGTTTTGTGTCAGGAATAGAGAAAATAATTGTAGCCTGCACGCATATATTAAATTCCCTACTGCATTCCCCTAGTCCTCTCGTTCATACTAGTAAAGTCATTAAAAGAAGCATCACTCAAGTGTACGTGATCACATCTGTGAAGGCAGAGCATTCCAGTAGCTATCTGGCAATTCAATTAAGGCCAATTATTGAAAATTTGGTTTTACAATAAGCATCTTCAGAAAAGGGCAATTTTATTAATACAAATGGAAATTAACAGTGTTTGGCACTGGAAATAAACAGCATTAGACCTATACTGTGATTGGAAAACTAATTCCCAAAAAAAGGTATTGATTTTATTTAGATATGCTGAGCATAGCTAATTAAGTGGGTGTTGTAGAGGATATTAGAGTGGATGAATAAGGACAGCATTCAAGACACAAGCAATGAACAAAAAAACTAAATGACAGAAACATGCATGTTATTCTCTATTCTCCTCTTTAAAATTACCTCCTTTAGCCTATGGTGAGCAATTCCTCTCAATCATTTAATTACTCATACACCTGTTAGACAAATTAAAAACTCCTTTTCTATGCTGTAGCAGTTGCATTTCAGGCTTCCCCTCACTCTACCTCTAAGTGTACCAGAGGAACCACTTTGGATGGAGACAACTCTTCAGCTCCCAAAACCTACTAATTAAAAAGAAAAGGTTGACTAGCAACATAAAAAAAATATGACCAAGATGGCAATTTCATTAAACCTAATAGCAGAACTTTCAATTTGAGCCTTTTTCCATACTGTTACAGCACACTTGTATTTTGTTGTTATCACACAAGAACAATCACAGAATCACAGGGCAGTCTGGGTGGGAAGGGACCTCAAAGCCCATCCAGCCCTATCCCCTGCCATAGGCAAGGACACCCTCCACTAGCTTAAGGTGTCCAAAGCCCCATCCAAACCAGCCACAACTTTTTTGGGCAACCTGTGCCATGGCCTCACTGGGACAATTTTCTCCTTATATATAACCTAAATCTACCCTCCTTCAGCTTAAGTAACATGACAAACATCATCCATACAAGTTTCTTCTACCTGTAAGTTCATATCCTTTTCAAAAATATTTATTATAGAATGAGAAACAGCACAATTACTGAAGTCAGCCAGAATCTTTCTTGGAGTGTTTAACTTGAATATGCCTTGTGCTAATAGGGATAAAAAGAGACTATAGAAGACTGAGTTTCCACTTTGCAGAAATTTCTTTCCCAGAAGTATTTCCTCCTCCGAAATGCTCCTTTAACACTTACAGTTTTCAAAGCCCATTCATTTCATATTACAACTTGGAATAGGTTCATCCAGTCTTATTCTGGGAAAAGAGAGCCAGAGATAAATCATACGCAGACTTTCTCAAGAAGAAATTGGTTGAGAAATGCTAATGAGTTATGATGCAATTACTACAAATAGCAATATTCTAGAAGATTCAGAACACAATTATATCCAGAGCTAACAAAAACACAAGTAGTCACACAGGAAAGCAGGAAGGAATCAAAGCAGTATTAGTATTGCTAATAGTACTTACATAGCACCTTCCATGCAAAGACCCAAAAATGTTTCATAAACACTGATTCACAGCACTACTTTAGAATGTACATGATAAATATTTATCCACCTTTTTCTAGGCACAGAGAACTTAGTGTATGTAACAATACAGTAAATCAGAAGCTAATTCCCCAAGGAGCCTAATCTGACCACAATACTGCAAGCATCTCCTCTTTGTCTAAAACATCACCTTTCTCTGCCTGCAGGTCAAGAATCAAAAAGAAGTACATCTACAGCATCACAAGCCAAGAAGACTAAAACATGAGTAAGAACATGAAAATATGAAATATTTTTATCACAATTAGATAATATAACTTTTATTTTACTATTCCATGTAAGCGGCTGCTGTCATTATCACAGTGATGCCATATAGCACAATGAACATAAATAGTGGTCTGCACAGTGGCAGGCTATAAAATAAAATAAACTGTAAAGAAAACATTTACAGAGTCAACTCCTACTAAAACGTAATTCAAATGATTTTGCAGTGGGCATCTCCCTCAAATATTAAATTTGTTTAAGCAAGCAGAAAAAAAATACAATGACAGAAAAGCAAGAAACACTTAATTGTTAAGTCTCCCAGGTCCATCCAGTTTCAGCAGTTTTGATTTCCAGCTTACTATTTGTCAACATTTCTTATCAAAATGCCCACAGATGACCAGTCTGTCTACAAAGCTATTAAGAGGTGGGAGACAAAGAGGATTTGAATTGGGGATGGTGGGAGGTAGATGTAGTAGGACCCCCAAGGAGGAGCGCACTTAGTCAGGAATTCTCCACTGAAAGATGCTTCTCAGAAAACATCGGTAGTGTTCAACACAAGAATTCTTATGTGAAAGAAAAAAATACCACCAATGACTGATTCTCCAAAGAAGGCAACTAACCTGAAAAGTCAGGCACCCAATAAACAAAGAGCTCTACAAATCAAGAAGAAATCATACTGCCCCAGCTTCAAAGCAGCCCACCTAGCAAAGTGAAACCTATACATTTACTCATTCCAATACAGCTATTTCAACAGTTCAGCTCTTGCTGATCATCATCAGAACCATGCCCATGACTCTCAACCTGTATTAGTTACAACAATGATTTCAGTCTTTCCAGACTTAGGTTTCTCAGGAGTTTGTTCTTTCAAAATTTCCTTCAAATAAAACACACCACACCACACCAAGTTATACACAACTAGATATATCCAAATTTTATGCTCTGAAATAAAAGAGAATCAAAAGCCAATCACGGATGAGATACTGAAGTAACAGGATGCCTTCAAGGAAAGTTGATCATTTCCCCAAGTGCGGTACTTCCCAGGCAAGCAAGATCCTCCTGCTAGCACCTGAGCCAGATGTGTTTCACCTGACAAATGCCTCAGCTTACCGTGGCATGGCTTAAGGCCCACACACATCAGCTGCAGCTCTCACACTTGCAGACATATGGCTGTGCTATGCGTTTAACATTGCTCTTTAAAAGAAACCTGACATGGCATTAACAAAACACCATCAAAGAAATAATCTCTCCTTTTCAAAGGCAGCCAAATCACCAGGACCTCACAGGTTAGCAGCTGGAAGGAAGCAAACAGGCAAGAGCACGTTCTGTTTCATTATTTCATTTTTAATCCTCATACCAAAAGAGCAATATTAAAGAAACAGCACAATGGAAGAGATCTGCCACATATTGGCACTGTGCATACCAAGGCACTGAGTATGCAACAAAGCAATTGCAAGCAAAGAATAAATTAGGATTGAGTAAATGGGTATAATCATCTCCTAGGGCTTCCATATAATTAAACTCAAATGAAGAAAGTTTAACAAGGTTTTTCTTCCTGAAATGCAATACAAAAGTTAGTTTTTGCTGCTAAATACGTAATGATAGGAAAAGACAATAATGAAGCCGAACAACTATAACCACCCCCAGACAACACACTGCCATTAACTTAAATGGTAGGAACAGCAGATCCTGTTTGGCATTCTAAATCGATGCTGCATTTGTGATGAAAAAAACCAAACATTTCTTAGTTTTGAGCCACTAAAAGTTTAAATATCTGGGCTTAGCTCTCTTTGCTTTATTCTGGCCTATAGACTACTGAAAATATCCAATAGAGCACAGCATAGAAAAGAAAAAGATCTAAGGAGATATGGAAAAGAACTACCTAGATGAGTAATTCTAACAATCTGATCTTCCCAAAACATCAAAAATAAACTATAGTTTCTTCCAAAGACTTCATTTCATCTCATTTCCCCCCCCCTAAAAATCAGAGGTACATACAATCGCAGAACAGTTTGGGTGGGAAATCTCCACCCTGCAAAGTGGACCCAAAGAATGCATGACTGAAATGCCTACCCTGGTGTTTCTTCACACCTGCACAACTTACTACAAGACTCTTGGGTTTATTTGTCCTTTAGTCCATGTGGTAATAAATTTTTAAAAGCTACTAGAAAATTACCACAAGCAATACTTAGAATCAAGCTTTCTGTCCTGTAGTATGTCTGACCCCAGTCTGGGTTTGTTTGGCATCAAGGCAACCAAGGCTTGAGCTACCCGCCACCGCCCAAAAGGACAGTGCAGTGCAGGCCTCGTGCCACTTGGAGTCAGCAACCCACTGCTACAAGGCAAGGTCTTCCCAGCTGTGGGGAAGAAACAAGGGCACATGCAAAGGCATGCACGTAGTTACCTGCTAAAACGTGACACTGGCCACTCCTGAAGATTAAAGAAACAGTTTTACCAGAACAAGAAGGATGTAGGTCATGCAGTCTTATACCCATACCTGCTCGTTCCATGGCACAGTCAGAGATGGTAAAGAATGACCAGGGAAAAGCAAAGCAACTGCCATGCAAAAGCACTTCAGAGGCTACATACAAACACATACTTAATGCTACATAAGTACCACTGCATTTCACAATAACCCAGTAACTTAATTTACTATAGGTTTGTAGTATCAACCCTACTTCGTGTGTCAGAACACACACTAAAAAACAGCCCCATTCAAAAGCAGACTAAGTTTTTACATGACAGATCTTCCCTTGGCCAAAAGTCTGGTACCACAGATTGAATGAAAATTGCCAGCATATAAGTTCAGCTACTGAAATCATTAACAAAATTCTCATTGCCCACAAAAGATTCAGCACTGAAAGCTCATTTATGAACATGCCAGAAAATTATATAACTTCAAAAATATGACTCAGCAAAACAATAATTTGGTGCTGTGAGGTGTGAGAAACAAATTAAGCTGATGTTTTTTCAGTGCAGACTGGCATGCCAACAGTGCTAATAAAAAGAAGTACAACTTCAGAGTTGTGCTAGCAAGCACAATATCAACCATTCTGAAATAACCACAATTATCCCTAGGTCATCACAGCCATGAAGAGGGGTCTCATGACACCAGCCAGCTCCTCCACCACCACCCTCAGATACACCCTGTCCATCCCTATGGACTTGTGTACATCCTCTTTACCTAAGCAGTTGCTTTCTTCAGCTCAGAATTAATTATTTTGGATTTCACAGAATAGCTCAGTTGGAAGGGACCTCAAAAGATCACCTGGTCCAAGTCCTGATGGGAATGGAAACCTAGATGTGAGCCCAATTTCGAATTATAAGAACATGCTAAATTACTAACATGTTAATATTGCTACAGCCACTTCAACAACCTAATAGCTATTATTCAAAACTGTCAACTTCCCTCCAAACATCAACCTCTTCTCTACTTACAGCAAAAAAAGACAAAATTTACTTTTGCACAGGGTAGCTTAGCCATCTTATTTTCAATCCTGTGTAAATAAAAAAAAAAAAACTCAACTGCTTTCTGTCTAAAGCATAACTCCAGTATGCAGTTTTAACAGAGTTCCTGAATTCTTTTACCTAATGAGAAGGTCAACTACCTCCTTACATTCTCAGCTTTGGACCACTGAAAAAGCACCAAGTATCCTCTGATTTTTAACTATTATTTCTTTCTTTTAGATCATACTCACAAGAGCTACAATTTCTATATTACTGTCCTCCGAGTTTTAAGAAAAATGTTTATTCCTTTACCATTCCCACAGTAAATTATCAGTGAAATAGAAGGTAAGTCTGTCACTAGGTGCCTTAGATTGATGTTTCAACTTAGCTTTAAAGAAAAAGGAGAAAGAAGAATTGTTATTAATGTTGGACTTTCTAGAACACAGCTATCATTTTGATGTATTTAAGGAAGAGAACCAAAAACTTGCTCCTCCAGATTATTAGATGTAATAGTTATGCTTGGCTAAATGAAGAATTAATACATTTGTGAGACAGGGCTTAAATCATCCTTGTAATAAAAAATGAGGAAACAAATAGCCTGAACAGTAAAAAAGAAAAAAAAACAAACACTATGTTGATTACAGAATTTCTTCTCACTCTTACAGTCTGATGCCAACGGTTCCATAATGCCTTTAAACTATCAGAAACTAGTACTTTGGCAGCCAAATACAGTCCTAGTCTCTCTTCAGTAAGCAAAAAATTCAGGTAAATGCTGAGTAGATATTTCTTAACCCAATTTCAACTGCAGTTAATAATCCACTGCCTAGCTGTGAACATTTGCTGTCTAGTGGAATATGTGACAAAGTAACACAGAGACAACAAGCAACTAAAGCACCGGTCACTTCTTTTGATGGGGCTTGCAAGTTATATGGCGCTCATTAAGTTACAGCCTTGCATGTTACAAACATACGTTTTTCAGCGTAATTCTCTCTTTATCAATCAAAAATATAGCTAAATCTGTGTCCTGTAACAGAAATAGACCATAAAGATGCAAGAGTTGCCATACTACAACTGACAGAAGATCTACCTGGCATACCATGTATCTGCACCTGCATCCCCTTAACCCAGAAAGGCAGTAGTAGATTAGCAACAAGCTTGGCTCAGTTCCACCTGGTATTCCCAGAGGCAAGCTTCGGTTGTCAGAGCAGCAATTAACCACAATGCAAAACAAACACAGTGAAGGAAGGAATGGCCACAGTAAAATAACAAAACTTGACACCCAAAACGGATCAAAATAAACTGACCTGTGATTAATGCCATGAAGATAAAACAAGAGGCAGGAGGCAAGTTCACTGATCTGCAACATCACATACAATTTAGAATCATAAGTTTAACTGTGAAATTTGTTTGTAAACCAGTATTCAAATGAACTAGTGCAAGAACTGTTCCTTCTGCTCTAGGTCAAATGAAAACATGTGATGTTGATCCTTCAGCAGGAGGCTTTTGGAAACTGAATTAAGGGTATGCTGAGTTCCCATGTTCGCTAAGGCCAGATTCACCTTTAACTTGTCATATTTACTCACGCCTGTTTTCTGTCTTTGTTTTAGTTTCTGTTATTTTTCCTGATAAAATTGAAACCCATAACAATCCATGGTTCTTCATAGGGAAGATCTGTAGAAGTTGATACAGCATCTACCACTGGTCATCATGAGGTTCTTGCACTTGAGGTTGTCCACTTGTACCTTTCCTAATACAAAACTGTGCTCATGACATCTACAAACATCTCCAGACCTAAGTGTCCAGCATCAAATGCCCTGGACAAAGATGCTTCCCAACAGTTTTCAAGAGTCGGAACTTGTACAGGTTCTATAAACCCTTTTGGATTCTGGAAACCACCATAAGAACAGGGGGTGGTACAGTCAGGACCATGGGCCAGAACAGCACAATGTCACAGAAAAGATTCTTCCCAATGGTCTCCTAAGAGGCACGCTCAATAAGGTAATGATCCTGAACACTGGAGTAGCAGCATGTTCTGGGACACACATGATCTCCAGAAATCTCCTCTTGCCCCACCTCCAGCACCAATATGAAGACAGCAAAGCGCACAGGGCCATGTGAGAGCCCTTCTAGGGAATGAAGGGTCTCCTTGGGACCACTCCAGTCCCACTTGCTCCAAACTCCCAGCAGAGTTAGTGACCAAGTCAAGGGCACCAGCCAAGCTAAACACATATAGCCCTCTTCAGGGACAGTTACATACACCCTATCCTCCCAGGAAGACGGGATGAGGGAACCAGTCCTACACCCCCCTTTTCTCTGAGGCAGGAGAAGCGAGGGGCAGCTCAGGTCAGCTCGATCCCCCCTTTTCCTGGGCCCGCACAGCTCCTTCGCGGGGCAGAAGGCGAAACGGAGCCAGCTTCCACACATATACGGAGAGAGAGACAGAAAGAGAGGAGCGAGCCAGCCTGCCGCACGCCCCTTCCCAAGGCCAGGGCAAGCCTAGGGGCTGTCCGGAGCAGCCGCTACTTGCCCGACCGCGTTACCCCAACGGCCGCCTGCCCCACCCCCTCCGCAGATCCCGTACTCACAGGAACCCGCTCGTCCTCCTTCTCTTCCTCCTCTCCCGGCTCCATAGCAGCAGCCCGACCGGCTGCCCACCGAAACCCCTCTCCCCACCGCCGCCGGCCTGGGNGCGTTTTGGCGGGCAGAGCGGTGGCGGTTGCCCGTATGGAGCGGAGAGGCGGTGGGTGTTCCCTCGCAAACCAGCCCTCAGTCCATTTGCCTTCCGGCTCGCAGAGTTTCTCTCGGGGTCACAGTCACCTCGAATTAGGTGCACGCTGAGGGGCACTTTCTGTGAGAGTATTTTGGAAACGAGCGTGTTGGCTGCGTTCCTTTCTTGTGACAGGGCACCGTTTCCCCTTCGCTTCTGTACCGGTCCATTTGTGGAGGCGCAATATGTGATCATTGTGAGCCTAGGAGTCTAGTGAAGAGTGTACCTTAAAATCCATGGGCAGACATTTTGAGTTAGGCGTAAGTGTTACCAGGGAATGAGATGAGATTTCCTAGGTGGAAATCATTCAGCTTACTTTAAGCTCTCAGATGGGAGAGGTTACCCCAGACAGTCTGTCAGGACTATCTTCCCCTTCAGGTTGAAGAACATACAGGCATTGAGTTTGGGGGAAGATCTTCTGCAAGGGCTGCTTTAGGCCTGGATGTCAGTAGGCTCCCCCAAATTGTTCATTCGTTCCTTTTGTGCATCACAAAAGAAAGAGAAGCTCCATTTTTCCCCTTGCTCAGCCACAGTGTTATCTTTGAGGCACCGAGTACAAGTACTCACTATGACGACATTTTATGTTTCAGCTGGTTGTCAAACAAGGCAAGGAAGGAATTTCCTTTTAAAAGCACAATGGTCCAGCTGTATTTTATTTACTTACTTTCCTCTAAAGCACCAAGAGCAGGTGACAGTTGAAGATGGAGCAGAAGACAATGCTCATTGATCTGGCACTGTCCCGACAGTCTCCCCTATGGCTCCAGAGATATGGAGGAGTGAGAGGAGTCTCCAGCGTCATTGACTACAGCTTCACGATCTGTGTTTCACTGACAGAACATCATTTAATCTTTCATAAAGCTATTGAGCCCCATCTCAAAAGCAATTAAGCTTTTCTTGTGTTGGTATAAGCAATATATCCAGCTGTCCGTATGAATGCAACTCCACTGTCCGCCTCTCTGCTTGTAGGACAATAAATAACTGCAGCAGTTTGTATTCTCTTCCTAAGCAGAGGGAGGCTGAAGCAGGCTGAAAATAACGATTTCTCTTTCCTGAGTTATTTATTCTCCTCACAGCACTTATCTGCCATGTATCCAACACAACATCTCCCAAAAGACAGCGGATGCTCGTTGATTCTGCAGCAAGTTGGGTGTTATTTTCCAGCCCTAGATAAATCGGAACACTAAAGTACGTCAAGGCAAACATGCCTTAAAATAATTAAAGTGCTGATAAGAAAATACAGTTTTATATCCCAACCCATATCCTGTGGCAAATGCAATTCAATTTGCTGCTCTAGGCCTATCCTAGTCCTTGCCCATACACAACCCCAAAAATCATCACCTCATAGTATATAGGTGAGGCTTAAGTAAAACAAATATCCTCTGCGAGAAGCTGATACTCCACTGCTTTCTCTGGGAAGAACAAGGAGTAGCCTGCTTAATTTCAGTGCCATTTTCCCTTAATTAAAGCGGTGAGAGGGAGAGCAGGATTTAGCCCATACGTTGTAGCACTAATAACAGTTCCAAATGTCATCTGTGAGAAAGCTTGCCATTTGCTTTTTTCTCTGCTGCAAGTGACTGAAGGGCTCCTCTTGTCATACAATACATAAATCCTGTCATTCCCTTTTATTTTTAGAAGAGCGATTCACAGGCAGAGAGGGGAGGAGGAAGGGTTTTCTGAATGTTTATCGCTTACACATCATACAGGAAGATGCTCACATTCTTTATTAATTTTCTAACAATATCCAGAGACTTACTCAGTCTGAGATGTAATATGCTAAAATCCTTTCCAATAAAATGTCACTTGAAAGTAAAATGGTAGAAGAATTTTTTAAAAAGGCCATCACTGTGGGAGATTATCAGAGAGCCGGGCCTGACCAGCCCTGCCTGGCTTGGCTTCTCACAAAACTCTGTAAAAGTCTTTTAAAGGTGAAATACAAGGTATGGAAAGGCAGTGATTGATTAATGTGCTAATTCCAGGGGAGAATATAAAAGACGGTTGTCCCTCACAACTGCAGATATCTTGTAAAACAGAATATTTAAAAAATTGGGACCTGGCTTATACCAGTGACGTGTTAATTGCAAAGCTTTTGACATGGGGATTCTTTCTGTCTAGCACAAAAGCACCCAAGCAGCAAGGGACTCTGTGTGTGACCTTGGTTGAATAAATGCAATAAAAGCAGATATACAGCCATATGAATATTGCGATCTGTTAATTAAGAGACTGTGTCCCTTACCACAACTGATGGTCCCAAGCAGCCTCAGAGGGCAAAAAGTGATCTGTGAATGGCTGTGATTTCCCCCGTGACTGCACTTCTAAACCCACCTCTTGGAACACCAAGAGAATATTTAACTGTTTTTTTTAAGTATTTTGTCAAAGATCTGACTGAGCTCTCAGGCTGTCAGATTTGGATGCGCTGAGGTGGTTGAAGGCTCACTGGGAGCTGGTCAACATGAATCTTTATCTGGCTTGCAAACTCTCAGCTATTGCAGTGTTCGGGTATTCCAGTTTTGGGTATCTCAAGAACACCTAGACCGGCTCCACTCTGTTTCCTGTTTTGTGACCAAAACAAATATTGAAAAAATGTAGTTTAGTGGGAGAGACCTGTGTGATCTCTACGTCTCGTCTTGGTTAAACAAAAATGAGGAGAAAAGCAAGGAAGTGAAGATAAAGTCAGTGGGCAGAAGGGTGGGCAGCAAGGAGAAAGAAACTGCTTGTACACGAGAAGGCTGATTAGGTGGTTCAGTTAATGAAAGGACAGTAGAAGTGCTCCATAAAAAGACATGTCTATGAATTTGTGCAAGGGAAGGAGTTCAAACTGTAGATGCGGACATGAAACAAGGTATTATGATAATGAAAATAATGAGTTCATGAGCTCATGACTGGAGCACAGACACCAAAGAGGCAGCGTTGCTCTGGGAAGATGCAAACAAATGTATGAATGAGGAAGCTGTGCTACGTACTGTGGTTTACTGGGCTGGAGAAAAATGAGCTACAATGGATGGAACAGAGTTTGAGGAGAACTGGTAATTGTTTTCTCCTTGGTATTGGTGGTAGCACTAACAATCAGCCATAGTTACTGAGATACTGTCAGCAAAAGCTGGAAGGTTTATTAGTTGATTCCATCTAAATTAGATTGAGATAAACAGAATCTGGGCTTAACTGCTGTTTCCAATCTCAGAAGAGCAAATCAGGATTAAACTGAGGAAATTGTTTAGTGAGATAAAATGATCTGAGGAACTTGGGCCCAGCGTCACTCCAGCAAACCTCAGGCACCTAACTAGGGTGTCTAAGTTAGAACAACAGTTGCCTCACAGTCCCTAACAACGTGTAGAATACCAGACTGGTTTGGATGGGAAAGGACTTCAAAGCCCCCTCCCTCCCCAGCATCCCTCTGCCATGGGCAGGAGCACCCTCCACTAGCCCAGGATGCCCAAAGCCCCATCCAACCTGGCCTTGAACCCTGCCAGGGATCCTGAGGCAGCCACAGCTTCTCTGGGCAGCCTGTGCCAGGGAATCCTCACCTTTGACTTAAAAAGAAATTATTCAGCATGCCTAAGATCCACTCTCTGAGGGTAGTGATTCCTTCCAGAGATGCCAGAAGATGCCTAGAATAACTAAACACCTAAGGTAGTTACTCTGGTAAGATGCCCAAAACTAGGTTAAATAGACCTCAGGTTCCGAGGACCTGAACATCAAGGAAGCTTGAAAATTCTGTCAGTGAGTTGTTTAAAGTTTTATTCCAGATACAGGAGGCAAAACCCTGCATTAAAAAGCTCTGGATCCGGGTGACAAACAGAGAGGATACCGGGAATAAACAGGGACTCTAAGAGAGTGGTCAAGAGCACTCTTCACCAAAGAAAGGTTTACCTTGGGGATGAGAAAGCTTAGGATGCAAGTAGAGGTGTGAAAGGGTAAGCTAAGATGAGAAAAGGAACCCCAAGAGAAATTCTGAACCCCCAATTTCAAGCAAAAAGGGAACATTTTATTCCACCTTTCTCTGGTGACCCAAAGCAGGCTGGTATCACTGCTGCAAGGTGTGCCATTTAGTGACATGCCAACTGCCAAGCAGACAGCACAGCTCCTGCAAGTATCGCAGTCAGAGATTCGGGACTGGTGTCTTGACTCACATGTTATGCAATCCTTCTCCTCACCAGGAAGCGAGAAAGAACTTATTAAATCTGCCCACACAGCACCTCTAATGCCTGAGCTGAAAGTGGTAGGAAATTATGATAGATGTATAGAGCTCTTCCCCAGGTTTCAGGCAAATCAGGGGAAAGTTCCTTCGGAAAAAAAGTACAACTAATTATGGATTTTCCAGCTGCGATAATGTTTGGAGGTCTAAGTATTTCTTTAATTAAATCAGAGGTTTACGACTGAATGCTTCCATTTCTGGTAGGAGTCTGTAGGGAGTAGCCTTTGAATTGGTAAATCAGCTGCCTGAATAAAACACTTGTCAAGCTAAAGCGTTACATTCTTTGAGTTATGTGCTAAGTTTAAACAAGAAAATAAATAAGTGAGTTTAGCAGGGATGAAAAATGACAAACTGGCAGTGCTGGAAACTGGAGTCTTTCTTTTACCCACAGGATCATAATAGCTCCTGCAGTACACTTTCTGTTGGTGCCATACCATCAGCATGCTTCTGCCCTGGCAGTGGAATCATTTGCACCCCATCACCCATTCAGACCTTCCTTTCTGTGCTGCAGCCTGTCAGAAACACATTATTTTCTGCTTATTGTCTTGGTGGCTTTTAGACATTTTGGACCAATGATACCTAGTTCTTCAGACTGGAGTAACATCAGAACTCTGAGGCTGTGCCTGAGGAAGCAAAGACATCTGTTTTATGCTTGAAATATTGAGGTGTCTATTGAAGTTTCCATCTGTTTTCTTCAGTAGCATACTCCCAAGTCCATCCACTGCAAAAATGCCCTCGTGTTGACATCCAGGGTATCTGAATTACAGACCAAGAGTGAAGCTTGAGTGACAGATTTAAAAAAAAAAAAAAAGCTAAGTACATGTGAATTGTGGGTTTAAACCACTCTGCAGTCATCAGCAATGTGGGATAGGATCCAGCTGCAACATCTGAATCCTATCTAAGATACTTCCACACCTTCCTGGAGCTGGTTGGGGAAGACTCCCATTCTTCCATGGTAGCAGCTTTTGGTGATTCTTGAGGCATTCAACTGCCAAAATGTGGGTATCTGCTCTAAGGCCAGTTGAATCACACCTACGCTTTACTGAGCTCAACTCTTACCTTGTCACAGACATATAATGCCATCTGAGATGCAGTAGGGTGCCCAAGACAGAGCTGATAAATCCAACACCAGACCTATGGGAGAGCTGTGCCCTCATGGAAACGGAGATGTGATACAGCTGGGCATCTCAAGTAGCATTCGATGCCTGTGTTTGGGCAACAGAATTGATCATCAGATTTTAATTGACTGTAAAGGGAGCTTAGACATCTCATTCAGATGCAGGTATTCACATGTTCACATGCTTCTCTTTCAGGAGCCTCAGTCTTGTACTTAGTCAACTTGGTCAACTGTCATGCTCTGGAGAGGAGCCATTCACTCAGTACTCTCCAGACATGTTTTCTCTGACGGCATTTTCAAGCAACCTGCCCTCTTTCAGCATTGACCATAAACTCACGGACAGTTTTTCCATGACATCCAGAAAACCATTATTGAATAATCATCTTCTGTGCACAGCCATCTCATCTCTATCTTGTCTCCACATTTCAGTCTCTTCTACCCTTGACTCCTCTGCCTTTCTGTTGTGCTGCAAGGTTGCTCAGTCTTTTCTCATCCCTGATAACAGTTCTCTGCTTGGACAGCAGAGTACAGACTTCTAATCTGAACTCAGGTGTGTAAGCTCACTTTATAATCCATGGGGAAAAATCATACTCTTTTAGGGCATGAGTCAGCTGATCTCTTTTAGATCTCTATTTTAGGATGAGATGAAGCATGACCTCAGAGTTTCTCTTCTTCTATGTTCACTTTAAAGGGAACCTAAACTTTAAAGGTGGCTTGCCTAAATGGAGCTGTCTGTGCTTTGAAAGTCTATCTTTGGTCTGATGGAGTGAAACAATGAAGAGCAAGGGTGACTTCATCCATTATATATTCATACTTTCGAGTGGATTCACTCAATCTCAAGTTCTGCTACCTGCTTATTAGACTTTCACACTGTTTGGTCCTTGGAGTTCCCTTTTTTCTTTGCTTTGCTTCTCTCCCAGGACAGGATCTTGCCTAATACTCACAAGAATTTATGGACCATGTATGTTGTGACCCTACATCTGTGCTTCCCTCCTCTTCATCTGCCATTCATTCTGCTCCATTGTCACTGATGTAGAAGTTTCTTGACCATCTCCACACTTGCCTCAAATATCCTGCAACATCTCTTTGCACTCACTTTTATCCCATCCTCTCTCCTTTCACCGTCATTCTTGACTGCTAATTTCTCCTTACAGGACAATCATGCATTAGGTTCTGTCATCTCCAAAAACTCTCACTCTGAACCCATTTGCCACCTCCATTCCTGTCCCACCTTGCCTTCTCTCTCCACGTCTGAGCTCACCGAACACACTTGCTTCCGCAGATTCATAGAACAGTTCAGGGCTGGAAGTGATTTAGCAGATGCAACTATATCAAGTTGCCCATGACCTTGTCCAGTGAACTTCTGAATATCTCCAAGGAAGGACATAACAAACCCATATTGAATTCTTCCAGTCTCCATCAACTTCAATAGCTAAGAAATGCTCATTCCAGAGTCTCTCTTGACTTCTTTAAAGTTAAGTCTCAAAAGCAACACTTCACCCTCTCCTTCCCTGACCTGTTAGTCAGTTCCAGCAGTTATACTGATCCTCCAGAAGTCTTTCCCACCTCTGATGCCTTCCTATTTCTCCAGTAGATCCTTTAGTATAGACTTTGGAGAATATTTCTTTTCTTGCTCCCAGGGTCTCCTGTGTAGGTCTCACAGGGGAGATACATATATTTATATACCCTGTGGGAGACACTCACATGTGCTGTGTTCTGTATGGCCTCCTTGTTACATCTTCTCTGGGAGAACCTCTAGACACAAACCCAGGTATGTGGAGGACGTCGTTAAAGAATGGTTATGTGACCGAGGATGTGAACAGCCGGACATGTTACGGTTGATGCCAATTAGAGATGGAAAAGTACAGAAGAACAAGATGAGGCCTAAGTGGTAAACGGGGAACAAAGAAGAAAGAATACCATGAGAAAGAGAGCATCATGAGTTATGCGAAGGCCCTGTTTTCAGTTCGGTTCCCAAAACATTCTCGTTCCCATGTTGTTTTTCAGAAGCTAGCTGAATTCTCTCAAAACAGTCTTGTTTGGTTCTCATACTCTTAGCTCCTATCTAGAACCCCTGATCAGTAAACTTAAAACATGTTTTTCTGCTAAGTACTAACCAATTAATACTTGCAAAAACAAGTTGTTATGACACTCAAATTGCTGTAATGTAACTAAAAAGTATAAAATAACATGAAGTTCCTGCAAGTAGTTGAGACAATAAAAGGTAGTCACTACCTTCGGTCTCCCAGCGTCTTCTTTCCGACACAGGTACTACCTCTGTGCAGGTGAAGCCCTTCTCCACCTGCCCTCCTCAGCCTGGAGGAGAAGCCCAGCCTGTGTTTGGTATCCTCACATCACTGGTATCAATTCAAGCTCCAAGTAGCTTCCGCCAAACTTTCTCTGCTTTCCTTAGCACTCAGACCTTTCATGTGGGCCCCATCTTTGTCTTGGGTCTTTCTCTTGGTCCCTTTACTCAAGCTGTCTCAATGTGTCTGACTCTTTCCACCTGAAGGCTTGGAGATGCAGCCACCCACATACAGCCATCTCCCATCCCAAATGCTGCCATATCCCCTTTTCTGGACTTCACAGCCTAACCCGACCTTGCACTTATCCAAAGGTCAGCTGCAAAACCTGGGATTTTGCTTCTGTTGCCCCATACCCTCTGGTTTCTTCCTCTCCAATGCCTCCAGCTCAAAAGCTTGCTCCTCATTTTCAAGACCCTTTTTATTTTTATGCTCGGTGCATCCCTCATCTTTCATCAGCATGAGGATGCCAGTTCTTTTCGCCAGCGGTGCCAGCCTTCCTTACCTCTGTGCATGGACAAGCACCTTCATGCTCTTTCCCGTGCCGCTCCCCGCATTCTGCTGCCATTCCTGCAGAAGGCTGCCTAACAGATTACTGGGGTGCTGAGCTGACTTCCCGTCATGCTGGCTGACATTGTATCATTATTTTCTTGCTTTCCTCCATCTGTCTGTTTCCATCTGTTGTATCTTGCCTTATCCTTAGACCGTAGCCTTTGCGAGACAGAAACTGTCCTTTTTATTTCTGTGTCTGTGCAACACGTGGTGCAGTGTGGCCCTTGTCTGTGAGTAGGGCTGAAAGGCATTTCATGATAAAGGTTCTATACAATAATAGTTTATTTTAACGAACCCACAGCAATGGGTGCCTAGGCTTTGGCTCTCACAAGAAAGAAGTGAGGTCTTGAATTTGTATGACACTTGACCTCCCCAGATCCTCTTCAGGTGTAGTGGGAGACTACCTCAGTTTTAACTGTGCGATCATCCTTAAATTGCTTATGTTATAATTACAAGCCTCTGAAGTAAGACTAGTAACATGCAACTGTAGTTCAGACTTGGCTAGCAATTTTAATTTAAGAAAATTAAGGATTTAAATTTAGCACTGTAACTAAAATGCTACGAATCATAAACCATCACCCCATGTTAGCTGCACGATTGTCATTTTCTCATAGTTTGATGTTGTATAGTACCCTTATACCTTGGTTTCTGGATGGTCTAAAATCATCATTACATTATTAGTCATGCAGCAAATGTCTGGGAACATACAATGCTTAACATTTTGTTTCTTTCTTACTTCATGGAAAGGTTTTGATTTTTTTTATTATTTTACTATTAAAGTACAGTACTATTTTTGGATAAAAACCTTTAAAATTAACTGAGTTTTTATACTTTGTAAAAATAAGAGACCTACATGAGAAGCTGTCTGTTTAAATGCTCATTCTTCAATTTAATACTGAGTACCAGAAGCAGTAAAAGATTTTTGCTCTTAATCATATTAATGAACTTGATTATTTTAGGAGTACATGCTGCCAAGCAGGTTATCTATTTTAGAATGTAATAGCATCACAAATTAAATGTAGTAATTAAAAGAAAATGTGTAGCAAGTAACAAATACATCAAAGTTTTAACAGATGGGATGGTTGGGTGGCAGAACAGTATGAAGGCAATCTAGTCCTAAGCATGTGTTTTTATAGGATCCAGCTGTTCCAGTTGGTCATTCCCAGTACAGTCAAGAAAGAAACAGGAGTTTCTTGAGCAGAAATTAGAATTATGTAGGCAATAAATGTTTTCTCCGTGGACACCTCCCCACCCCCCTACCCC
>VXBZ01009251.1:291362-309170 GCA_013399135.1 Heliornis fulica
ACCCCCCGTTTGTTTTTTTCAGTCTTTATATATACCCCAGAAACTTTTCAGACCCTGGATACAGAATCACTCTGGGCAAATCTGATAATAAAATTAAATATTTTTTTCTTGTCATTTTAGAAGCCCTAGCCAGAAACAAAGTTCTAAGCACCATCCAAGAGGAGAAAGGAGGTCCTTTCTATACAGAGTTATCCACCAAGGTCTAAGTCAAGAAGTAAGTACCAAAACTGCGCTGTGGTGGAGATAGTCATCTCTTTGGGGCTTTGGCTATTGAAAAGTCCCATGAACCTTTGCTTCACTACCGACCTACTGGAAGGACCTTCCCCTGGAGTTCCCACCATGAGAGTAGTTGCAAGCTCTTCCTCATCTTCCCCCCTAAATTCTGCCCTCAGCTCTTCTTTGCAACAGATCAACCCATGCATTGGAGACAACAGGTTCTCATGGAGGGTGGAGCAGGGCACAATGACTTGGAGCCTCACATGTGTTGCTTCCCATCGTGCATGAGCCTGCCTTGAAAGAAACACACTGATGAGTAACTCTTTGGAAGGAGGGTTTATGTGACAGTGCCATTGAATTCCCAGCATCTCGAGAAGATAAGAGAGAAATATAGCCTTTGCCGTCACAGCAGTTTGACAATTCTAATGAACAATTATTTCTGGGGAATAGTAAATGTTTCACATTGGCAGGTTTCCTTCTCGCAGCCCAAAGCTTCCCATCAGTGTGGCAGCCACTTGCTTTGCCTAAGCTCAGAGCCAGCCATGGTGGAGGAAATGATATTCAGGTCTCAGCTATCATCGGTTCTAAATCATTTGTGCCTGTTACAACCCACAGATGGATTCTGGTTAGTTTTACAACATGGTCTCTTCACTGCCTGGGAAGAGCTCACTTACTCATCCATGCCAATGAGAGCCATCCGGTGATGCAACGTTCAGCATGCTGTCCGTTTGGACTGTGTTAGGACTGCCAGCCTCAAGCTGAAGGGTGATAAAAGAAAGATGAGATGAAACAGTATGAAAGATGATTGATAAAAATATAATTCCGCTGATAATTCCATCTGTCAGTCTAATAACTTGCTCATGTTTTTTAATAATAACTTCTGCTTACATTACAGCTCCTATATGTGGCTTTTTAAGCAGTTTGTAAGTATTAATTAAAGCCCAAAACAGCCGTGCAAGGCAGGTGGGAATTCACATTGAATAACACTATCATCACTCCCTCATTCCACAGGCAAGAAGCGCTGCAGGCAAAATTCAGTTTGCTCCAAACTAACTAGTTCCCATCTGCAGTATGCAGAGATCCATGCAGGGAGCAAGGTCAGATCAGCAGGCAGGAGGGTTTGAGCCACTTCTTGTCGGCACCACTTTGTTCAGACTTCAGATCCATCAGTTCCCTGGGGGGAATCACTGCTGTCATGAACCAGCATAAGGTGGACAGAGCTGTGGTTGCTGTTACAACATTCAGAATGGTCTTCGCCTTGGTCGAAGCTCAGGTTTTGCTGCTCTGGGTAGCCACCTACGTCATCTGTGTCTAAAGACAGTGCTAGCAACTGGGAAAAAGTGTGGGTAATAAATCCGTAATCAACCCAGAAGAAGAATGGGGTCTCTTCATAGAAACCCCCAAGTTACAGGTAACTTGCATCCGCATTGCCATCCTCCAGAGCAGACAAGAAACATCCAGCTGGCCCTGGGGTGGGTGCTTAGACATCAGCTCTCTGTGACTGCCATGCACTTGAAGCAAAGTCCTATAAATCCTCACTTGCAGTCCCCAGATTCCCTGTAGTGATTTAGAAATTGCAGTATGCTGTGATATCTGAGTCTGTCCTTCATTATTTTTTTTATCTATTATTGTTAATATTGTTATTTGGTCCTGGCTCTAGGTCAACAAAGAAATCCCCTTGGGCTTCACGCTACAGAAACACAACTCCAATGCATTTCATCTAAGCTGAAAGAAATAGGCACGCAGGACGACTCCATTTGCCATGTCTACACAAGGATGCCCACTTGTATGATAGGCATCCAAGCTCCCATGTGGTCAATCAGACAATGGAACCTAGGGAATGATTCCCATACCTGGGAATGGGTGCTTGTATTTGCTCTGCTCTTCTCTGTACCATCTGAGCAGATCGGGGGAAGGAGGGAAACACACCACAGACACAAAGCCTATTTATACGAACACGTAACTTCTACTTGCTCGCTGAACCAAATATCTATCAAATGCCAAATATCACATGTTCTTTCTCAGGCTTTAAGCTGTAATTTTTAGTTTCAATGACAAGATGAAAACCCACAGTGCAGCCTTAGGAGGGGTCACACATCCACTTACATTACAGGGAGGTGTCATCTCCTCATTTATATCCCTGAAAGCCTGACACAGAGATTAAATGCATAGCCCATCCCCAACTGTTGCCCCCTGCTTCCCTGGTGAATCACTTTGTCCATGCTATCTCAGCCTTTCATGTTCTCCCCCACTCTTTTCAATATAGAAACAAATCTAAAATGGTGATTGATTTTAAAAGTGCATTTTATTCCCTTTCCCGCCTGTTCGGATGTTACCCGGCTGATATTTCACACGCATACGCTTTGTCAGAGCCTGTTACCAAGAAAGCATGATGTTGACTTTTGTCTGGCAGGTCATTTCTTGTGTGGGGGTTTATGAATCAACACTTCAGAGGTGTAAGATGTCCATCCTAATTCCTTGAGCTATCTCAGACATCTATGAGCCTGGCTTCCTTGGAAACAAGGCTTAGGTGACTGTGCATGCATCCATCTGTCTGTCATCTTCCTGATTTTAAAGAAATAATGTAATAACTGGCTGTTAGCTGCTGGGCAGCTTCAAACAAGTATTGGGAATGTCCCAACCATGGAAGGATTATATTGAGTCTTTTAATAAAGTACTACAAGACACCAGGAAACCCAATGAAGAGCTACAGCTCTGTGGGACATGAGGTTCTACTTATCACTGCATACCTTGTTCACTTAGGTGGTTCATCACGCTTCATGGGCAAAGCTCCCCATATGTGAAGGCCTCGCTTTCTCAGTATTATCATCAGCTTAAATCTGAGTAGACTTGAGTTACCTGTGGGGCAGAGAAGTCAAGTAATACTCTTTGCCCCACTGTAGCTCTCTTCCCTCCAAGCTGCAGCAAGCAAGCACACAGTTGTCTATGGTTGGTGTTAGGTGTTGAGCAAACCCCTTTTCAGAGAGCCTCTGCACCTTTGGGAAGGACCATGCTTCAGTTCATGCTCTCCTTGAGGCCAAATAGCCAGCTGTCTCCTCAGCAGATACCCCAAACAGGGTTCATTCCAAGCTGGAACAGCTATTCAGCTTGTTCCATTGCTGCAGTGGGAAAGAAGTTACCCCTTCCAGCTCCAGCTCCTTCTCAGCTCCTCTTCCATTAAATTAGCCTTTTCCCTACTTGTTTTTTGTTTCTCCTTGACATGCCCACAATATGCCAACACTAACTTCTTGATCTTTCACAGTGACTAACGCTTCCGTTTTGCCAACCATTCTGAATCATTCTGGCCGGTTCAGCACATATCCACAGAACTGACACACATCATTATTCTTGGACACAAAATTATATGAAGGAATTGCATCCCCTCAGGTTGCTTTTCTAGTTGCCATTCTTGGCTGCAGGATCACCCGGAATTTGCATGCAAAAAAATATGATAGCCTATGTGTTGTGGGCGTGTTACAGTTTTCAGTAATTTTATCAGCATGATTTCTGTATCTTTCCATCTGTGAAACAAGATGCCCTTGGCCTATATATTTGTCATCAACCCGACTAAGATTTCAGAAGTTCCTTTGAAAATGTGTGCAACACAAGTTCAAAATCTTCTATTGCAAAACAAAACCTGCCATGGCCAACCATGGACCTCTAGAAGACTCTAGAACTATCTCCTTAGAAAGGGAAGACACCTGCTTTTCAGGTTCATTCACTCTTGTAACAGAAGTTGAATCATAAAAGCCACAATATCCATAGATTTTAACTTTGGGGTGGGACAATCACTGGGAAGCAAAAGTAGGAAGGTTCTACAGAGGGATCTGAACAGGCTAGATTGATGGGCTGAGGTCAACTGTGTGAGGTTCAACAAGATTCAGTATTGGGTCCTGTAATGAGGTCACAACCAGTCCAGGTAGTGCCACATGCTTGGGGCAGAGTGGCTGGAAAGATGCCCAGAGGACCTGGGGGTTACGCACAGTAGCCAGCTGAACATGAGCCAGAAGTGTGCCCAGGTGGCAAACAGTGCCCCAACCTGTATCAGCGATAGTGTGGCCAGGAGGACCAGGGCAGTGACTTGCCCCTGTACTGGACACTGGTGGGGCTGCACCCCCAGTGCTGTGTTCACGTTTGGTCCCCTTACTACAAGAAGGACATTGAAGGGCTGGAGTGCATCCAGAGATGGGCAACAGAGCGGTGAAGGGTCTGGAGCACGAGTCTGATGAGGAATGGCTGAGGGAGCTGGGGTTGTTTAGTCTGGAGATGAGGAAGCTGAAGAGAAACCTAATCGCTCTCTACAACTACCTGGAAGGAGGTTGTAGCCAGGTTGGTCTCTTCTCCCAACAAGTAATAGGACAAGAGGAAATGGCCTCAAGTTGCACCAGGGGAGGTTTAGATTGGAGATTAGGAAAAAATCCTTCATGAAAAGGGTTGTCAAGCACTGGAACAGGCTTCCCAGGTAAGTGGTGGAACCCCCACCTCTGGGATGTAGATGTGGTACTTGGGGACATGGTTTAGTGGTTGGACCTGGGAGTGTGAGTGTAACAGTTGGACTTAACGATCTTAAAGGTCTTTTCCAACAAAAATGATTCTCTGATTCTAAGAGGTAGACTCCATGCGGTGCAGGAAACAAATAAGTGCTCTCATATTACAGTTTGCCAAGGAGAGTCTTGCTGGTACAGAACCCAAATGTTTAAAATTCAGTTTGTTTCATGGATGCAAGGCTAAGGAAACTGTTGCTGCAGATAGCATAAACAGCCCGTTGCTGGTTCCTCTTGCTCCAGCTGCTGTGTTCATTAAGGCAGCCCGGCTTTCCCATTTCCAACACCCGCTTTCAGTTGCTCAGAGCTTTTGCCAAACTGTAATTGTTTGGACAAGAATTTTCTGGGACAAATGTCCCTCTCCAGATGAGATTTTGTATAAAGTTTCAGATGAAACAGTTCTGTCATTTTTCAGGAATGAGGGGAGGAGATATATAATGCTGCTTTGCCAGATTAGAGAATGTTTTGGAGTGTTCTAAATTGTGTTATAAAATGATCAAGGAGACACCTGTCCCAGGAAGATCCACCTGAACATGCTAATTTCACCTCTGAAAGATCTGGCTTTTTTCCTTGTGTTCAATGACATTTCTGACAGATTTACCAACATGTTCTGTGCACATGGATGAGTCCATCACATGCACACATCTCATGTATGGACTGCTGAGAGGGACTCATCCCTCTACAGCACCTGCATGTGAACAGCATATGCTCTGCTGCCTGCTCCTACAGCACATGGGACATATATTAGTAATATAGGAGATTGGGAGAACTTTCTTGGCTGGTGCCAGGTATAATATGGGCAAGAGCTGACATGAGTAGCAGGAGCCTATTTCTTTTCCAGGCCACCATGGAGGGGTGAGGTATATGTCTGTCATACAGGAGGACCAAAGGAGAAAGGCAAGAGAGGAAAGATGAGCTGTTCAGAATGGGAGTAAGTAATAGACAAGACCAGGACAGGAATTGCGAGCATTGGTCTCATGAGGTGTCCTGCTTAAGCTCCACCTGCTACTACAGGAGGGTCCAGGTCTTCTGCAGACTCTCTGTCATTTCTGGAGGTGTCAGGAGACACCATGAGTGACTTCAGGAGCAGGTTAGTCCTTCTCCAGGAGGAAGCACCTCAAGTGTATGAGTCACAAAGGAGGTACAGCTCACAGTAGCCTCATCTTTGACACAGCTGCTTTGGGGGCCAGCACCTCAAGGCACGTTGTGCCAGGTTTAACACTGTCTCGCGTCACCCTGCAAAGGACCTCACAGGAGGCCTTACTTCTGGCATTCCCAATTTGGGACAATCTGTTATCCAAGGTCGTGTGCTGTGCATGCAGTAGGCAGAGCATGTTTGCATCGCTGGAGGAGATATCTCTGTGAGCGCTGGAATAACAGGATTGGAAGCATTTAATGTGCAAGTTGCCTACTTTTCCTTCCAAATTACCCTGATCTAACGAGTGCTGGGGGTAATGATGAAAAGTGGATACAGACATTCTGGCAAAGAGCACAATAGGATTTTGAGCATGGCTGGGGAGTTGAAGCCTCAGCTTTCAGCCTTCTCTGGAAGAGTAATTCAACATCAGCCAATTTCATGAGTCAGCTCCTCGGTTAGTGTCAGTTGGTTGGCTTCAGTGACTGGCTTGGCCCCATGATTCAATGGAAATCAAATAGTAATGCCTGTTTTTCCTGAATTTAAACATGACAAAGGGGAAGTGAAACCTGACAGTCAGAAACAAACATTCCAGACTCAGTTCAGGCAAGAGCCTGACATTTGCAAACCAGCGCAGAATTTTATTTAACACATCAGAGAAGTATCAAATATTATTAATCACCTTATTCCATGACTGCAGAGGATGCTGGAGCAATGAAAGGTTATAATCACCAAAGATAACATGGAGAAAGTGTGGAACTACTCTCTCTGATGTAATACACCTTCAAAGCTTTTTGCCATGGGAAATTCACAGCAGTGCCAACAAATTGTGGCCTCATTTCATCTCCTGCAAACAACAGATGTGTTTCTTCCTCCAAAACCTTTGAGCTCCCGGCGCTTTGTGGTTTTTAGACCTTTTACTATCACTATTTGAAGATGAAATCTAAAATGGGGAGGAATAAAGAAAATGTCATGTGGAAGTTAAAATAGAAAATATTAGTGCATTCTGCACCAAAGCTGGTTGTGTTTCAGAGCTAAGAGCAAATACTTGTGACTATATTCAAACCCTGGATTATGCCTAGGACACAGCATCAGGAATCGGGTCTTTCCTGAGAAATCACCTTTATTTATTTCACCAGGAGAGGAGGAAAGGAGAATTCAGAGCAAACAGTCATGAAACAAACCGAATTATATATAGCTTCAAATGTCACTGTGTATGTAAAGTCTGAGGCTGGGAGGAAACCTTCCAGAATGTTGGCACCTTTGAAGTCCACAGCAAATTTCCCACCAGCAGGTTCCTACAGAAGCCAGGTCTCACTGCTCATATCCTTTTAGTTACAGCCCTGGAGGTGCCTGCCTGCATGCAAGACCTCAGTCAGTCCCTCCTGAAACACTGCTCAGGCATTAATGAATTAAACCTCACAATATTCCTCTGTGTCGGGTCATTATTGTTATGATGGCAAACCCTCTGGGGCTGCCTAGCAATCGCTTCATCCTCTCTACATTGCAGTAAGCAATAACATTTCTCAGCCTGGTCTCAGAGGGAGCATGGGGCTGTAGCTCTGCTCTTTCCTCCCTGGATTTATTAACACAGGAAACAAGTCAAATAAATCTTCTTGGTTTTGGCTCCTCTTTGAGTTAGTACAGGTTGGGAGTTGGGCCAGGGACTGTTCCCAGAAGGCAGCCTGTAGGAATCCCCCCTGTTTGGAAGGGTAAGGAGTTTATTAACCAGCTGGCCTCTGTGCCCAAGTTCCCAGGCAAGTTTAAATTCACAAATATGTGTCATACAAGTCATCTCCAAACTCCAAACTCTCTCAGCCATTCGGACTAGGTAACCTCATGGCTGTGGAGCTCCACGTGAGATGCACCTACCTGTACAATGTATAACCAGGTCTTTTCCCACCGGGGAGTCGCAGCATGATCAAGGCACAAAACGAACTTGGTCTAGTTAGCAGAGACTGAGAGGTGACAGAGGGAGTGGAGTCCTGACCTGCTGGGAGAGGGATGTACCCCAGCCAACTTCAGACAATCAGGTGTTTGACCAGGAGCTCAAATTTCACTATTCTGCTGGTAGGAGTAGCTGCTAATTCCAGGTGACAATTCAAAGTGCCCAAATTTGCAGCTGAACTAACTGGATTACTTCTAATTTTTTTTAATCATGGGATCCTGCCCCGACACATGAACTGAACAGCTCTGCCACTCAGTGTGCTTTCTGGAGTAGTCAGGCTCAGGGAATGAAGAATATGAGAGGGGTAGGTCAGTGCTTGCCCAGGTTTCACCTTGATCTGGAGCTGGGATGGACCCAGACTGGGAGAGACAGGACTCTGGATTTTTGGAGGATTTCCCAGTTAAAACATCACTATTTTTCCTGGCTGTATGGGAAAGGAACCGCTATTTTTCACAGAGACTCGTTGATTTGGTGATGGTTTTTCAGGGTTGAAGGAAGTGATCCAGCTTTAGAGACATCTCTGCTCAGGAGCATTGCTTTGTGTTTTTATTTATCTATTGCCCCACAATTCCTTGAAGCAGACTCAGCTCCTTCATCTGCTTATTTTTAGTTGTGAACTGGAGCAGTGAAGGAGAGATCAGTACGAGCTGAGCCTGCATCTGTCATCACTAGCTGTCACAACACCAGAGACGCCATGTCCATCCATTGCCTTGCATCCAGCAATTACATCCCACTTTCCTTTTAAAAAAAGGAAAAACAAACCAAAAAGATAGCTCAAACGAGGAAGTTTGCAACAACAACAGGCTACAGCATTATTCCTGCCATCGTTAAATTAGCATCAGGTTCCCTTGTCAGGGGTTTCTATGGAGACATTGCACTGTCCTGGCAGGCAGTTTATGCTTCGTGCCAGTTATATTTATTTGTATTCGCCAGTGAGCCCTGCTCTGTCTCTTTGGAGTAACGCAGGATTCCCACTGGCTCCATCCGGCAGAGCTCTGGGCACTGAGAAAGGAGGCACAACATAGTTTTCTACTAATACTTTATCGTAGAGTTTGTTTAATTCTTTGCATCTGTTGGCCAAGTTGGCCAAGAGTCCTGGAAGATCAGCTGGCTGCAAACATGTCCCGTAGCAGAGTTATGTTTTGGTCTGTGCTGGATGCATTGGGGCTGGGGGAATAAGGGGTGGATGAGTTGTTTGGGATGGTTGGACTCAACCCATAGGCTGCTCATGGGATATCTCTGCTCCAAGCCAACCCATGTGCTTTGTGGGTGCACACTTTGTCAATGACTGCCTGCAAACCACCCTGTTACATCACAGTTTTAGATTAGTTGTTGGGGCCGCTGTTAAATGGACCACTTTGTTTCCCATGGCTTCTTGACAGAGACCACAGGAGTATTTACTGACATAAATGTATGAGTGTACAGGACTGGTAGATGCTGTCTTCATCTGCCTGTCCATCTCCTCACCCCACTGCCAACACATGCAAAGCCCTTCATCTTCAGTGAGGGGAATGAGCATGGAGTGGAGGCAAGGGTGGCTGTGAGCCACTGAGACAGGAGAGAGCCACTAGGAGTACAACCGGTAGGCAAACACAATATTCAGAGTCCAGGACCTAAGCCACCTTGCAAGAAGCTCTCCATGATGTCCTTATCCTGCAGGCTCCTCCATTCCTGGGATGAATCTCTATTCCTTCAGATCCAAGGGAATGAAAAGACCATCCTTTAACTTTAAAGAGGAGCTCTAAAGGAACCCTGTGAAACCATGTCAAGATTCTTCAATTTTCAACCACTGTTACCCACAGTTACTCATTGTTATTGTTACCCACTTTCCAGATCAGACTCATGCTCATACATGGCTTCCCCACCACGTTATTTATTGACCGGCTTCCAGCTCCAGCTGAATCTAGTAAAAAGGTGGTACATGGCCCAGGAAACATGAGTCGGCCACTGCCATGGTGTTATCATCTGTGCTCTGCACCCAGAAATTTCCAGGTTCCTCTAGAAGTTGCTGCTCTGACCTTTCTTCCCTATCTGATGCAGAAAGTGTTTTCCCGGCCATGTGTTTGAGTGCAGATATAGCCAGGCACCAGGCAGCCGATTTATTCTCCTCAAGACACTCTGGTACACCTTAGCCACACTAGTCCACATTGTTCCCTGATGGTCAAACCTTGGATCGGAGAATTTCCCTCTTCACAGGAACTAATAGGACCCAAATTGGGTGATGCACCAAAGTCCAGATCCTGCCAAGTGGGCAACCTCAGCAGGAGGTGCTGGACTGTCACAAAACCTAGGCAGTTACCCTTTCTCCTGCACATAGTGATAGGATTATGTCCTGGAGCAGGAACATAGGGTCAGTTGCTCTGAGGCAACCTGTAGACCAATCTGACCATGTACTTCACCCCTTGACAGTGATCACTGATGGATGCCTGGAGGAAGGTACAAGGGGACACCCATCTGCACCCGTACTCCCTTTGTACATCCTTCTTCTGGGTTCTGGCAGTCTGTAGCAGCTGACTGCAAAACGAAACTTAAGGCATTTTTAAGAGTGGGTGAAACCAGCGTTATCCCACAGTGTTTTGGGGTAAAAAATGTTCTCTGGCATACAGATTTTAGAGCAGCCCTTTTCCCATTTATCTCTGAGTTGGGCAGCTTGATTCCTCCAAGTGAATTGCACTTGTAGCTGAACTATAAAATAGATATAACTTGTATTAATTTACATATCATACTATATTTAATAGTTTTCTAATTATATGCCAAGAGACCTGAGCAGTTAATTTAAAGACTTCCATGAATTTCCAGGCACTAACAACCTTTGGCATGAATATCATTAAGCTTTATTAACATAGTTAATACTAATGGCAAAAAAAAAAGGACTGCCATCATTTCATTCTTGTATTTTGAATACAAGTTGAGATCACAATACTGTAACCACAAACAACAAATCAGAACTGGGTTTGCCTTCATTAGCAGCTGACGGTGACAGCCTTTAAATTTACTTGGGAAGAAGACTTGATGGCATAGAAATCTGACTTCAAAGGCTGATGGTTTTATTTCATGGAGAAGAGAGTTAATAAATCTTCATGTTGCTCTGATTAATGATTCTGGAGAGCATTTCTCTGTATTCTTGGAAACTTTCCTGAAAAGGATCCATGAGCTGGTCAAGAAAGCAAATAACACTCACATATTAAAAGCTGTCAGACAAATGCATCTCCGAGCCAGCACTGGACCAGGGTTGGGCGGGGGATGTTTCCCCCTTTTTGCAATCAGAGGGGTAATTAAGCATGGTTCATCATGGCCACGGTTTGCAGTAGGTGGTTAGAGAAGTAACATGGCCAGCAGACAGCGTGGACTTCACTCCATTCTCTGCAACAGACTCCCTTACAAGGTCCTTGGCCAAGTCCAGTACCTCAAGGGGGCCTACAAGAAAGATGGGGAGAGGCTGTTCAGTAGGGCCTGTTGTGACAGGACAAGGGGTAATGTTTCTAAAATAGAGGGAGGGAGATTTAGATTGGATATTAGGAAAAATTTGTTTACTGTAAGAGTGGTGGAGCACTGGAACAGGTTGCCCAGGGAGGTGGTGGATGCCCCATCCCTGGAGAAGTTCAAGGCCAGGTTGGATGAGGCCCTGAGCAACCTGATTTAGTTGGGGGGTGTCCCTGCTTCTTGCAGGGGGGGTGGACTGGATGACCTCTGGGAGTCGCTTCTAACCCTAATCATTCTATGATTCTATGATTCTATGATTCTATGATTCTAAGTCACTTAGCTTACACCAATGGGTACAAACCCTTCCCCTTTAAGTCAAGTCTCTTCAGAAAGGTCCCTGCCTGTCCCCAAGGTTGACCCCAGTTCCCAGTAATCCCTGTGGGCATTGGGAAACTGGGTCTCGAAACTGGACCCTGCAGATGGGTGGAGGTGATGCAACCTCGAGGCTTTCTTCCTTTCCCTGAGCAAGGAAACATGCTCCTCCCTCACCAGCCAGCTTGGCTTTCCATCCCTATCCTTCTCAAAAGGGGTTTCATTCTAATGGTTCATTAATTAATGCCTTTATCTGATGGCAGGGCAGCTCTCTTTCAGGTTGATGACACTGAAGGTAAAGGGGCTAAGGTTCTTTGCGTCTCATTCAGGGCACGGTCCCAGCACACCTCCGCCGTATCGCTTGTGAAGCTGGGGCCCTGAGGCTGCTGGTAGCGCTGCCCGTCTCTGCCTGCCCTAACGAAACCTGCCCTGGGCTGCGAGACCATGGCAAGACGAGCAGGAGGAGCCTAGGGAAGACAAATATCCCTCTTGGTTTTCATCTGCGATGGGGATTGAGATATCCTGCAGCCTAATGAGGAGAGAGCCCAATGATGCTCAGGGCTCATTTCAGAGCTCGAGCTCCTGTTCAAAGCCCCCTGGAAACAAAAAAGCAGAAGCCCAAATGTTTTGCTTCAGGCTTTTTTATTTATTTAATATTTTTCCCTAAATAAAACTGTCAAAACATTTGGTTTAAAGAATGCTTTATTTTTAAAGTGTACATCTTTTTTTTTTAGAGGTGATTAAAATCAATGTGAGAATGAGCGGAGAAAGACTTGGTGCTCAATGAATCATTTCGTTCAGACTGAAAGGCAAGCTTGCTTGGAAATGCTCACAGCTTCACAGTCAATACATCAAGGCAGACAGACTCTCAGGAAAAAAATATGAATTTGGAAAGAAGTTGAGAAAATTGTCCCCTCCTGCTTTGTTACTTTGCTACAGGCAAATCCTTGAGCCCCTGACAGTCCCGGCCTCAGCCCTGTGCTTATACTGAGCCCCATGAATCTTCCTGCCCCTGACCAGTGTGAGCAAAAGCACATGCTAAAAATATTGTGATCGTGGCACGTGATGAAGCAGAGAACAGCACCACCACTTCTGCTCTCCACCGGCTTCTCCGAGCACTCACAGCAATAGCGCTTTGGCTTGAGTATTGGGCTTGATTGTATTATTTGGGGGGCAGGGGGGAGCAGGAGATGAAATTATTTCTGACTGTAGCCTATTTTTAGGAGGCGACGCGATCGCAGGCACTGCAATGACCTCTCCGCTTTGGCACGCTCCTCTGACATCCCCGTATGCAGTCGCTCCCCAGCAGTAATTGCCCTCGGCTAAACTGAAGGTAGAAGCCAAACTGGAGGGATTTTGCCCCAAAGCTCTGCTGCTTGTGATAAAAGAGGAAGGACACCAGAGAAGAGATCCGTAGTTTTTAAGGGCAGGAAGAGCTGGTATCACTGTCTGAGCACACAGAGAATATGGTGATGTGCAGCAACATAAAACCTGGAGTGAGATAGCCATCCGCTCTGACCTCCTGCGGTGCCCAGGCTCTGAAATTCCAGCCAGCGAGTCCTCCCTCGTGCTCAGTAATTAAAACCAAAAATCGCCTTTTGACAGGCATGTCATAGAGCCTCATCTGCTGTGTAAATCTGCTGAGGCTTCCTGGGCATGCCTGAGGAAAGATGCTCATCGGCAAAGGTCCTCAGAGCATCCCTTCCCTGCTGCCCTGGGGCTGATAGCATGGCCGGGAGGTGGTGGTGATCTCCTTTTCGACCTCTCTGGGTTGTCTCCTCTGTCACACGAGCATCCTTTCTACAGCACCAGGAATAGGTACGCGGCAGAGAGCACATCACTGTTCGCGTGCCAGTTGCCATGGAAATGCAGGGCGATGTATTCTAGAAGTTTTCCTGGAAGGGGAGATGATTGGAGCTATCGGAGGGGGAGATGGAGGGTGAAGAGATGAGATCCAATAGCTGGGCTGTGACATGTCAGTGTGCCATACCCAGTCCTCCATCCCAGGAGGAATCATTGCTGTGGCACATCATGCCCTTCACCCCTCCGTGAACTCCACCGCCAGCTTCAAGGGTTTGGGATGCTGCTCCCTTCTCTGTCTCGGAGGCCTGGTGGAGGGAGTTTGGGTGGTTTGTAAAAGAATCTGGCCTGTGTCTTTGGCTTTTGGTGCATTTTTTGGTGGGGATGGTTTGAAGATGAGAGTCACGGAAGGTAATTCGGGGTTTTGAATGGAGCTCGGGGTGGTATTGGCTGCTCCTGCACACCAAAATGGCATCTTGTGAGCTGAGGGTACTGTCAGGGCAGCTGCCCCTTTGGGTGCCCACCTCCATCTCTTCTGCAGGGGGAAGCAGTAGCCCTTACCAGAGGGGCTTTTTTACCTTTTAAAAAAAAAAAAAAAAAAAATTCCATCTGCTGCTCAGCCCCATCTGCAGAAAAAACCTGAGCAACAAACAGAAAAATCCAAGGGATGCCATTAGCCATAAGGGACAGAAATAGTGGGGAGCAAAGCAAGGTGGGCACTGGTGCAGCATCAGTGTCTTTTCCAGACCTTCCAGAGGAAAAGCAAATCACAAACTTGAATCACAGAAGCATCTTCTTGAACATTGAGGACCAGCAGATCAGAGTCAATGAAGCTACTTTCTCATCCATGAGAAAAGCATTTGGAAGAGGTTAGCATTACCAGCAGGGAATTTCCCAGCTCTACCCATCATCATAGAGAGGTTTTGGTCACTAGTAAGAGGAAATTTGTCACCCCTTGTGAACAGCCAGCAAATTTATTGCACATGCATCCATTTGCTTGGAGTCTCTCCTGGAGCTGCAAGCGTGGAGGCGGTGGGAATACTCCAAACAAACAGAAAAAGAGATTTCTTTGCCTAAAAGTGAGCTTGTCTTACAGTGCAGAGGGTTCTATGTATTCAGAAAGAATTCAGAGAGTGGAGAAACCAACTGAGGACTGTTAAATATAGGGCATCAGGTTGAATGCAGAAGATACATGAGCCATGATTACTTGTGGCTTTGAGAAGACACGTGGAAATGACACTTTTCCCTAGATATCTGTCAGTTTGGGGCACACAGATACAAGTTTGGCTGCCAAAGCAATATTTACATGAAGCAATACTCAGCCCATCCCTTTGGAAAAATGAATTCAGACTCAGATCAGTGTTGACCATCTCTGCCCTTCCCAGTGGCTGCCTGTTCTTGCCCAGCCTGTGTGCTAAAGTGGGGAAGGTGTCTCTCAGACCTTCCCTCAGCTCCTTGCTTGGCATGTGGCGAAGCAAAGCAGGAGGAAGAGGATTCCCTTCCATGGCAGCTTGTCCTTTAAATAGGACTGGGAGTTCCAGAAGCATCCAACCCCCAGCCAAAATCTCCACAGGCTTTTGGAAAGACCACAGACCAAGCTTTCAAAGATGAAAATCAGGGGAAAAACATGGGGCAAGGCCAAGTGTTAAGGCTTGGTTTCTGTGTAAAACCCCAACTGGGAGCACAGACTGGGAAACTGGGAAGAAAGGAAGGCTGAATGAGCTGTTGCAATGCATGTGACTGCATGCAGCATGGTGGGATGTTGACCCCAGGATGAAGGTGGCCCATGGCTCTGCTGGGGGAAACATCTGGGTGGATCAGCAGGAGACAGCAAGGAGCTCACCAAGCAAGCTCTCACCCTGGCTGGCAGAGTCAGGCAAGCACCTGGGGACGGTGGCTCATGCCAGACGGTTCCAGATGGCAGGTGACTGGGAGAGTCCTGGGCTGGCAGCCTGTGTGCTGCGGCAAGCTGGGAGGGATGCAGTCCTGGGCAAGCTTGGGGGCAAGCTTGGGGCTGAGCAAGGTGCACCCTGCCAGGAAGCTCAGAGACCCCCCCCAGGCTCCTGGCATCACTGGAGCAAAACTGCTCCTTCCTTTGCTGCCCCAAAGATGGTCCCACCACACAGAGGGTGGGAGGAAGAGTGCACAGTGTGTGGTCAAAGCCCTTCAGCTTGGGTGAACCTTTGCTGCGAGATGCCTGGCGGACACACACAGGGCTGCCACAGCAGCTTTCCAAACCGCTTCAGCTCTTAAAGACCTTAAGCAAAGCTTCCTGCAGCATCTCAGGGACCAAAGAAAGAGAGAGAGGACCCAGAAACCAGGGCAGAGCCTGAGCTGCGGCACCTCCCTGGGGTGCCCTTGTGCGGCGGGTTGGGGGGACCTGGCTGCTTTGTGGATTTCCTCCCTGTATTTGTATGACGACACATTTCACCCCAGGAAGGCTATCCCGCCTCCTCGCCGGCCAAGTGCCCCTTCTGTGCAGGGAAACGCTGTGCCAGCACCCGGTCCCGGAGCTTGGCTTTGGTCGTGGTCACGTTCTCCCATTACCTCATGCGTTGTGTCACTGCCACAGTTGGAGCTAACACGGCCATGCTCCTCCCATGGAAACTACCATCCAAGAGGGTCATTTCAGACTGCTTTTTTTTTTTTTAATAGAAGTGGGTTTCTATTTAAAATAAAAAAGGCATTGATCGAGAGGAAGAGGACGCTTTAGCCAGCACCTATACAGCCACCCCTGTATAGTCAGCAGCACTCTCCCAGGCAGATTTAAACTACATGATAATTGTTTGTTTTCTTCTTTGGGGAACTGAAATGTCACCACTATTTTATAATCACCTCTGAGGATGGACATCTGTCCATCCTCAGAGGTGCCAGCTCTCCTGAACCACTAGGTTCAGGAGAGCTGGCAGTAGCAAGGGACCTTCCCATGGCATGTTAGGCTGGCATCATTTAAAAGGTGGGACAGTTTTTTCCATCTCCAAGAGAAATGGAGAGCTGCTTGTCCTGGCAGCAGTTGTCCCAGGGATGTGCATGGCAGCAGGCAAGAGCAAGGATCTCCAGCTCAGAGACTGGGGGCTTTACACATCCTAAAGCACATCCCAGTTAAAATATGGCACAACAAACAAAATATGAGTGGCCAAGGTCTGGTGGGGCAATCTAATGCAGACAAGGAGAGGTGAAGAAGAGACAAGGATGCCGAGGTCCATCCCTTGGTCATATCCCACCCTACACAGCAGGTTGGGGCTGTGTTCAGTAGCCACAGATGAAGTACTCTGAACCTTTTTTAGCATCTTGGTCCCCATGATGTCCTGGAGCACTGAGTTCCAGTTTCACTGAGCACTGCAGGGCTAAGTATGGCTTTGGTTTGCCTGAAACCCACCTTGTGGCCATTGCACTGGGCTCCCCACAGCTCCTGTGAGATGAAAAATGGTGAATAATTGGATGGATCCCGCTCACCATTTCCATACTCTGATAATATTCCAGATCTCTTTTCATCCCCTTTTATTTCCAACCTGAACCTTACAGCTCACTCCCTGACACTCCCTGAATCACCAGCCACGCTTAAAGCTTCTTTGCACCTCTTCACCGGCAATCGTGCTGCATTTTGCAGAGACAGCGGCGAACAGCCTGCCCCCAATGTGGGGAAGCGCTGCTAGTCACATTTCAGAGTCACTTGCCCAAGGTAACGTCATGAGTCATTACTGGAGCCAGGAATAGCACCAGAGCAGGGTCCCACTTCATCCGCTGCACCCTGACTCGAGCATCACTTGGCTGTGGATGCCGGCACTCCTGCACATCCCCAACAGATCCTTCCCCTGCCCATCCAAACAGCCTTGGTTGGGTGCCCGTGGCAATCCACTCCCCAGAGCATTGCTGTTCATCCAGGACATCTCTGAATGGATGTTGGGAATTTGGAAAACTCCAAACAGCCAAACAGGGAAAGCAACAGCCTCCATCCTTGCTTCCCAGCAGGCTTCACCCCACCACAGCAGCTGGAGGGGTTCAAGGGGATGCTTGGGGCACTGTGGTGGGGGTGGAAGCACTGCTAGCATGCTTCTAAATCACTGCTTGTGTTGATTCTGCTCATAAAACATCCCCCAGCAAAGAGCTGGTGCAATCTGCAGTACGGATCTGCCCTCTCCCAGCCTAAATCCATGTCTATCACACGCCAGCCTGGGTGGGAGCCATGAACTTGGATGACTGAAACGCGGCGAGGGAGCTGGCCGCAGTGTTCACCTTCTCTTTTTGGCTCTTTGCTCGGTCGCGGGAGGAGCTGGTATCCACTTCACACTCCGAATCAAAGCAAATATGAAACACCAGCAGAAAGTCTTGCAAAATCGGGCGTGGAAAGGACAGAAGAGGAGGGGAGG